>CATIUR010000002.1:167836608-168436608 GCA_949592205.1 Helichrysum umbraculigerum
AAAAAAAATCTTTAGTGATGAAAAATTATTGACGAAATTTATTAATGTCACTATCCACCTATCTTAGTGACAAAAAAACATGTTGTCACTAATTAGTGATGAATCTAATGGTTATCATTAATCTATCTCTAAATATAATCTCAAACACGCTGAGTTAAAATCTGAGATAAAGATTACTGACGTAAATGCATATACTATAAGGTTTAAGTTATTTCTGATGTTCCAGTTGTTTCTGCTGTTCTTGTCATTTCAACTGCTACAAGGTTTCTGCTGATCTCTTTCTTTCGGCTGTTGGTATTATTTCTGCTTGAACTGTTTCAACTGTTGTCGATGGTTTCTGCTGCTCACAGTATTTCAGCTGCTTACGTTGTTTCTGTTGTTAGTCATAGTTTACACTGTTCTATTGTATTTATGCTGTTAGTATATTTTAATAACAATGGTTTCTGTTGTCAATGTAATTGTATAGATAGACATGACAACTGTAATTCCATTAATTCAGAATAGTTTGTTACAGGTTGTATGTGAAATATAATAGAGTTTTGTTCGATAAAAAGATAGATCATTCCAATCTGTATAGAGTCAGCTTCAAGGTTGTATAACCCTAATTTTGATAATAATAATAATAATAATAATAATAATAATAATAATAATATTGAAGCTTTGGTGATTACCTTCTATGTTTGTTGTTTGTTGTTGTTTCTGTTTGATCACCTGTTCATGATTCAATCAAATACTCAATAGATTATTTCACAATCTGTTGAATACTCCTAGATTCAATCCACAAGTTAATAAAGGTAAGACTATAGTTAACTCGATCCTTAACAAGTTTTTCATATATGTCACAAAATTATGATATCAGTGATGACGTAATTAATTGTCACATAATTTATATAAACCCTGGTCACGACAAAAATGTAACAATGATTACTTGGATATGAATAAAAAAATAAATCAGAGATTAAAGCATTTTGATAGCTAATTAAAGTCTTATTATGAAAGTATTATTACTTTCTTTTTATTTTTATCGATTGATTGATAATTGATTGATATATATATATATATATATATATATATATATATATATATATATATATAGGATTAGGATCAAGGGAGAAGGAAATTTAGGTGGAGAAGAGGGAGAAGCAATATGATTCAGTATTTTTGTTACTATGATTCAACTTTTTAAAACTTTAATTATTATAATAAAAAAATGAATCATAGTATAAAAATACTGAATCATATTGATTTCTCCCTCTTCTCCACCTAATTTTTCTTCTTTTTTGATCCCGTTACTATATATATATATATATATATATATATATATATATATATATATATATATATATATATATATATATTTGGGATCTTGTGAGAACAAGGAGATTCCGTGAGAACGGTGAGAACACATCTTAGCCATCCATTTTTTGATCAAAAAACCTGATTTTGGAGGTGGCATTTTTGTAAATATTTTGAAGTTTGATTTTGAAGGGTTCACATAAGAATTGCTATGTGAAGTTTAATTTTTTTTGCTTCACAATAGTTTTAACATGGTGAAGTTTTATTTAATTTTTGTTAATCAACATATTTGAAGTAGTGAATTGATAAGTATAAAAATTAATCTTTTCAAAAACTAATGTTAACCAAAAAATATTTACTTAATCTCATTAAAACTATGTGAATCTATAAAAATAAAAATTCATAGCATCGTAACCTTATGTTAAAAAAAAATATCAAACTTAACATCATCAAAATGATGTGAAGCTAAAAAAAAAGCTTCACATGAGTAAAATGATGTGAAGCTAAATAAAAAAAAGATTCACATGAGCAAAATGATGTGAAGTTAAAAAAAAAAACTCTACATGAGCAAAATGATGTGAAGTTAAAAAAAAAAAGCTTCACATGAGCAAAGGTGATGTGAACCTTCCAAAATCAAACTTCAAAGTATTTACAAAATTGCCACCTCCAAAATCAGGATTTTTGATCAAAAAATGGATGGCTAGGATGTGTTCTCTCCGTTCTCACGGAATCCCTTTGTTCTCACCAGAACCCAACCCTATATATATATATATATATATATATATATATATATATATATATATATATATATATATATATATAGACTTGGGATTCTGTGAGAACAAGGAGATTCCGTGAGAACGGTGAGAACGGTGTGAGAACACATCTTAGCCATCCATTTTTTGATCAAAAAACCTGATTTTGGAGGTGACATTTTTGTAAATACTTTGAAGTTTGATTTTGAAAGGTTAACATAAGGATTGCTAGGTGAAGTTTAATTTTTTTTGCTTAACAATAGTTTTAACGTGGTAAAGTTTTATTTAATTTTTGTTAATCAACATATTTGAAGTAGTGAATTGATAAGTATAAAAATTAATCTTTTCAAAAACTAATGTTAACAAAAAAATATTTATTTAATCTCATTAAAACTATGTGAATCTATAAAAATAAAAATTCATAGCATCGTAATCTTATGTTAAAAAAAATATATTAAACTTAACCTCACCAAAATGATGTGAAGCTAAAAAAAAGAAGCTTCACGTGAGCAAAATGATGTGAAGCTAAAAAAAAAAAAGCTTCACAAGAGCAAAATGATGTGAAGCTAAATAAAAAAAAAAAGATTCACATGAGCAAAATTATGTGAAGCTTAAAAAAAAAACTTCACATGAACAAAATGATGTGAAGTTAAAAAAAAAAAAAGCTTCACATGAGCAAAGGTGATGTGAATCTTTCAAAATCAAACTTCAAAGTATTTACAAAATTGCCACCTCCAAAATCAGGATTTTTGATCAAAAAATGGATGGCTAAGATGTGTTCTCACCATTCTCACGGAATCCTCTTGTTCTCACTAGAACCCAACCCTATATATATATATATATATATATATATATATATATATATATATATATATATATATATATATATATATATATATATACATTCCTATCATGTACGTTGCCCTAAGATAAGATAAAATATTATTTACTAGTATATTTTATCACCAAATCCTAGGAGTAGTAGATAAAAAAAACTCTTATCATATGCCGAGTATTTATTTATTTACACATAGATAGGTAGCGATGTATAAAAATATCCAAATCCAAATTCAACATCCGAATATTCAAATATTAGATCCGAAATTATCCAAAAATTATCAAAAATTATATTTAGGGGTGTTTGGATGGGCTAATGCCTTTTAGCTTATGCGTTATCTTAAAGTCGAGAATTTGAAGCTTTTGCCTTTTTAGCTTTTACACCCTTTAAACTTTGAAAAGCTCCCTCAGAAAAGCTTATCCAAACACTTCAAAATAGCTTTTTAGCTATAACATAGCGCAATAAGCTAAAAAGCTCCATCAAAATGCCGGGCCTAACACCCCCTTTAAGACTACTTTTTTTTTAAAGGTAGTTATGGAATCACTGACGAATCTATGGTTCACCCAGTCATCTTCCACAAGCGGTTACTCCCATGGTATTGAGAAACGCTCCATAGTTCGTAATCTCGATGACGCAATCTCCCATGTCTTAGATGGGTATCGCGCCGAGAAGTCTCATCTCCCCCAAGTATGCCATGGGCAAGATTCGAACTAATCACCTAAAAAAAAAAAAAAAACTTAAGTGGAAACTCCGTAACCATTAGGCTAAGATCCCAATGAAATTTTAATTGTTCTTTACATGGGTTAAACTCGTGACCTTTGGTTGGAAAAAAGTGCTTTACCACTAGAGCAAGGCTGCAAGGACTCCCTTAGGACCATTTAAAAATTGCAAGCTTTGTTTTTTTTTAACAGAATTGCAAGCGTTGTTTGCTCAAGCCATTTTCGGAGTCTTCACTAGACGACAAGGTCAACCATTTATAGTCTTCCATATAAAACTAGTTGATGTAGAATTGACCATACATACCAGCATATATGTCGGGGACACTACTACAAAAATCACTATTGCCCACCCCTAATAGAGCACGAAAATGGTGAAAATCACCTAAAACTCGTGATTCGTTTGCAAAACTTCACGCATTTTCACTTTCCTTTCCATTGTCCACGGTTTATAGATTTGGCGCTACACGGATCTATCTTTAAATCCATGGTTCATTCTTTTGAAAACACAAACCACGGTTACAAATGATGAGGGGGTGGTCCATCTTCTCAGGAGATCCACGGTTCCTAATTACAAACCGTAGGCAACTGAATCTAACTACGGACTTTACAAACAAACCGTGGTCCTTTCAAAAATGTTACTCCGTATATAGTAAACAAAAATAATTACGAAATTGTTCAGTGAGCGTATGTAAGCACCTGCGGGCCGTGGGTTGTGGGCTGTGGACCTAGATGTAAGTTAATTGTTTACATGAATACGGACTGTATTGAATTAATTTTAGACCCATATAAAAATTCATGAGAATTTTTATTTTGTTGCAACACAGTATGATACTTGAACATTATATGATATTTCATTTTGCAAAAAAACAATTAATTAAAAAATTAATTTTTCATCCCAAGGACAACAAACTAATTAAAAAAATTTCGTTAAAATTCACCACGTACATCTTTATAAATTTATCTATTGCATGTGAAGGATCGCATGATACAAAGGACCAAGTTACATACACGGTTCTTATGCTTTCCATTTACAGCACAATACCAATTAAATTACAAATCTAATTGGTACATGGGACAAATCCTAGCTTGGTGTATGTATAAAGAGGCCGAAAACCATTTTTTTTTATCTTCATAACATAGATGTATCAATATTAATTGTATATGTACAAGTTTGAGAAGTCTTTATCTTTAACTTGTCCCTTGATGGCCAGATCTAGATGTTAAAAAGATTGTTATGTACGCGGGTACAAGTTTGTATTCTCTTCTTTCTTTTTTAGTTTAGTGACAGTTCATCAAAAGAATTGTCCAAGATTGTTGGATCGAACACGCGACGCGCATAGTCTTAAGTCCAAGAGCGGGTTGTATCCTCTTCAACATTTCTACTACTTCTTTGACTCCCTCTTCTCTTTTCAGAGAGTATTATTTTTGATAAATACTAGCTATTTGAATAAAATTATGATTATGTTATCATGCGTATGTTTTCACGTTATAAAAGTATTTTATAAAAAGAAGGAAAGTGTTCTTTCATGAAAAGAGTATGTGTATATAAATTTGGTCCTATATATATATGGATCCAAAATATATAAAGTCGTAAACACTATTTTAGTCAAAGAAGCTCAAGATCAATTAAATAAATACTATTTCAGTCAAATAGTTGGAAAGTGGAATCAAGCTAGATGGCATTCTGTAACATCCTCTCCAATACCCTGGTATTCTCTATTTATAATTTCGTATTTAATATTTTTAATTAATTTTGCAATATAATTGTTTAATTATGAAAGTTGGTGAAATAGGTTATAGGACTTATTGTGGATAATGAAATGTTGCTTATTTTAATATATTAAAGTTGACGGTACAATAAAATGAATTTCTCGCATCTAGCAATTAGGTGCCAGACAATAGATTTAGAGCGGGTATTAAATACCCAAAGTTGTAGGTCGGTTTTAATAGGGACCGACCTAACCCATGGATCACTTTACCAATTCCTCTTCCCAATTTCCTTTTCAACTAAAACACATAAACCCTAACTTTAATTACTTCAAATCAAAGGGAGATCTAAACCAAGACTTGAAGTTAAGTTGTGATCATTATCATCATCATCTATCATAATCTTCTTGTTCATCTATAGATTGTAAGTATACATATATATTGCATAAGTCCATATTCAAAATATATGAAGATTTGATTAATTTCTTGGATGTTATTGTTGTTAATATATGTTTGTAAAGCATTAGAAATAGGTTTTGATCAAGTTAGAAGTTAGCAACATGAGTTTTCTGCATATTTGGTTTTATGGATTTGAGTTTCTGGGTTGTGCCATGATCGAACTGGATTTGCTGGCTTTTATGTTAAAGCCGATCGGCTATGTCAAAGCCGATCGGTTATACTATAAAAGCCGAACGGCTTCTTGTAGCCGATAGGCTTCGTTAGTTCAAAACTATCACAGAACTTGGACCTCGAATTAAAGTCTGAAAATAACTGCGGAAGCCGATCGGCTATGGCTGAGCCGATCGGTTATGATATCCAAGCCGATCGGCTATGGATGTTGAAGCTGAACGGCTATGACCAAAAATAGAATTAAAATAGCTATATCCTTTGAGTGTAATGGAAAGATATAACTATATCTGGAAACCAAATAAATAAGGTAATTATAGTACGATCTAATTGTATTAGTGATTGTGTAATAGTATAAGTACTAGTGTAAAGTCGTTAGTTGCTTAAATACTACTTATTAATGACAAGTTCTAACTTGTGTAGTGGTGTGATGTTTCAGATACCCCAAAGACTCAGTGATTAGTAGTTGGGTGTGTTGACTGCAAAGGTATCGGTGAGTGGATTCAAAACTTACCGTTTGGCTTAGTTGTAATCATTTGATTACGACGGGTAAACGTAGACTTGTTTATTGAGTTGATTAGTTGTCATTGTTGATCATATGCCTATATGTACTTTGTGTGGCCTTTGTGCATTGTTGTTAATGAGGTCAACGAGTTGATGAACTGTTGGTTGGGCAAGTGTGTTGTTGTGTGAATGGTACAGGGATGTACTTCATTTGTTGTGTGTGCTGAACTGTACCTAAGTATAATAAACACTAGCTATCGGTCTCGTCCGTTATGGCCATACGGATATGTTTGGATAAGTGATCTTGGGGAGCCGCCCGGGTACTAAGGTTATCCCCGGATCCGCCGATCCTCATTAAGTTGTTGTTGATTGTTGTGGTTGCGAATACTTGTTGTAGTTAATTGGTTTAACTAAGCTAAATGTTGAGTGTTGGATTTACTCACTTAGCTATGTGCTAATCCCTCGTTGTTACTTCCTGCAGACTTTTGTTTATGCATGCGGGTGGGTAGCATGAACGTCAAACCTTGGAAGAATGGAATGTTTGATATTCAAGCTACTCTGATTATTTTTGTAACAACTCAGTTTAGTTTATATAATACCCCGACATGCTAGTCTTTTGAACAAGTATTTAGTTGATGTGTCTTAAACATCTAAACTGTTTTTGGTATTTTTGGAGAATATGTAACAAATTATGGCATTGTATTTATCTTCGCTTCCGTATTATCTTTAATATTATTACTATGGAATGAGGGGTGTTATAAGTTGGTATCAGAGCATAGTTTTGGGAAGATTGTTCATTGTTGAATGATCAATCTCAAAACTTGAGCGTGATATATCAAACATTCTTGGATATGGGATTAGTATTGGTTGAAGGTAGTTAGTATTTAGATGCTAACGATTAACAAAAGTTCAAGTGTTGTTTTGAATTTCAGAAATGGCAGATAACGAACCACCGACCACCAACCCCAACAATGCCTCCAGGATTGTCGCTCCTCAAATCGGGACTCATACCGAGCAACACGATCATAATGGTACTTCTCAACCAACCGGACAACAATCTAACCGAGATGAGTATATTCATGAGATGGAAGATGAGTTGGTATTCCTTAGGGAATTCAAGAGGAAAGCTGAGGAAGCTGCGACTAGACAGATATTTCAGCAAGCCCCAGTCTTTGGTTCTGGTTCATCCTCTCAATCAGAAAAGAAGTGTTCATACAAGACTTTTATGGCTAGTCGACCACCGGAATTTCAGGGAAGTAAAAATCCTACGGTAACGTTAAATTGGTTGAGGGATATGGAACGCAAATTTGATGTGACTTGCTGTGATGAGGAACTTAAAGTCAAGTATGCGGTTCAATGCATGAAAGATGATGCTATGGTTTGGTGGGATTCCATTACCGGTCATTTCACTCAACAACAGAAAGAAGCTATTAGTTGGTCTCAGTTTCATCAAGTTGTTCGTAACCAATACTGTTCGGATTTTGATATTGCTAGAATTCGAAGAGAGTTTGTGAATCTTCGATTAAAGGATGACATGACTATTGATGAATTGATTTCACAGTTTACGGATAAGCTTAGGTTCGTGCAACAATGGGTTCCGGATGAGAAAACTCAAATTGAACAATTTGTGGATGCTTTACCGGATAACTACCGTATGGTTGTGAGATTGGCTAAGGATTTATCACATGCTTTCAATCTTGCAAGATCTGCTGATAGTGATTTGAGAGGTTTGAGATTATGGCAAGGAAGGGATACAAGTTTCTCTAAGGCAAGAACTGAATCGTCGGGTAGGAATAAATCTAAGTGGCAAGGGAATCGACAAGGTGGTAAGAAATTTGTTGGAAGAAGTAGTTCTTCGGGAAGTTATAATAGTTCCAACTGGTGTAGTTCGTGTAGATCTCGGCATGATGGTCCGTGTACGGCTCAGACAAACAAATGTATGAAGTGTGGTGAATTGGGTCATGAGATAAAAAGTTGCCGGTATCCAAATTTTGTTTGTTGGACATGTAAGAAGGAAGGACATAGGATTGGTCAATGTCCGGAGGCAAGGTCGACGGGGTCGGGTTTGGTCGAGAGTTCGGGATCTTCCGGTCAGAAAAGAAAGAACCCTCCTCCAACAACAAGTAGGGCTTTTCAGATGACGGTTGATGAGGCCGTGCGTACTGAAGATGTTATCACGGGTACATTTCTTATAAACTCTGTACCTGCCCGTGTATTGTTTGATTCGGGTGCTAATTGTACTTTCATTTCTGTGCAATTTTGTGATAAGTTGAAATTAGCCCCTACTGTGATAACAAAGCCTATAGAAGTAGAAATAGTTAGTGGTAAGTTAGTTGTGACACCCCCAAATTTAATGATTTGCGGAAGCTTGATTTGGGTGTCACTAATCAATATACAAAGCACATAAGATATAATGAACGACCACTATATGCGTCGTTTTAAACTTGTATAGATAAAGTAAATGTTTACATCAAAATATAGTTACATTAGCTCGATTCCTGAAATTGAGAGATTACATAGCATAATTACTTTTACAAAACATAATAATGCAGTCCAATCTCTAGTTGTATGTATGCTGACTCGAGCTAATATTTCTTGCTTGTGCAGCCAACCTACTGCTGGGTACCTGTGATAAATACTAAAATGGGTCAGCGAAAACGCTGGTGAGCTCACAGGTTTGTATGTCAATGTATAGCTGTCAGAACCGCAAGATTTATATTGAATTTAAAATGCAATTAAGCAAAATAAAAGTTATACTGTCCATGAGCACATAGTCTGAGCTTAACTTGATTTGTCAGGCCCACTTAAGGAAACCTAACTTGAAATGCCTCCTACGAGTGCCTAATCAACACTCGTCTTCCCAAATGCTAATACATCCGTTTGACCGGTTAGTGCGTGCTAACCCGGATGAGGATTGTCAATCCCATATGATATCATATACTAACATTCACGCTATAAAATACTAGAGACTATGCTTATGGAGGACTTTAAATTGATTAGCTTGAAACTCATGTAGTATTTGAAGTTTGGCACTTGCGTTCTACTTGTAAAACAAAATCGAGTAGTAATATCACACCCCTAGTTGTAAAGCAGTGAAAATGGGGCTATGAAACTCACCTGAGTCTTGGAGTGTTTAAGTTAATAAACTTGAAGTAATTAGCTGTGAGTTGATGTCCAAAGACTTGAAACCTGAATGTGTCCACGACACTTGATTGTTATTAATTGTACCGGTATCTCGAAAGACTACCTTTGTAGTTGTTATTTAATTATATATGTCCAAATTACTACGATTTGGTTGATTAATTGTTTTGTTTCAAGTTACTACGACTTGATTGACTAAATTATCCAAGTTACTACGACTTGGTTGATTGAATAATCTGTTTTGTAAGTTTTGAAAACGTGTACGGCCTGTTGGTGATTTAGTTGAAATAATAAAAATTCTAAAATGTTGACTTTGCTACAGTACTGCTACAGTACTGCTACAGTAAATTTGACTTTTTTGAACAGTAACTTTGACTTCAAAATTCTGGTTTTTCTGTGTTTTGCGACACAACATGCGACACAAAGATTTGACATGCGACACAATGGTTGTGTCGCAGACGTCATGCGACACAAGGATACGACACAGGGACTGTGTCGCATCGAATACGAAATGCTAATTTAATAGCGACATAGTGGTTGTGTCGTATAGAAGTACGACATAGTTTGCGACATAACGGGTTTTATGCGACATAGTATGCGACACAATGCTTGTGTCGCATAGATGAACATCAGCCCAGAAACTTCGGCTGTTCGTGATTTTTCCGGCCAAAACTCAAATCAAACTCATTTTTAGACTATAAAACCTTGTTATCTTCCTAGTATTGGACATATATAAGTTGTGTAAACATCAAAACATCCAAAGATTACATCAAAATAAACAAATCTAAGTTTTTAGAATTTTTCTTACAAATGCAAATCGAAGACGATGGAGGCCGAAAATGATGGTAGAGCTTTTGTAATTCTTGTTCCCCTTGAAATGGTGATTCCGAAAATATGGTTTTTGTTGTCGGTTTTGCGAGATCCGAAAATTTGGTGATTTTTGGTTGAGAGGTTTTTGGGTGTAAGTGTGTGTTTTATGGAAAATGGAAATGAAAGAAAGAGAAAAGGAGAGGTGGGGTGTAGGTGCAAGCCTCACCTCGCAGTCTCCGTCCCGTGCTCCGCGTGGTGTTCGTTTTCTCCGTCATTTAACATTAAATATTTGTTTTATTCATTTAATTGTCCGTTTTAAATTACAAATCATTATAGAATGTTTTATTGTAATATTTCACCAATTATCTATTTATGGTATTTAAAATGAATTTCGTTTTATTTGTTTGCGCGTTTGTATTTTTAATTGTGTATACATTAATTGTGTAATAAAACTTGGATACGAAATGTCACAATAAATGAGATTCTGAATAAAATTGAGTTATTAGATAATATTTGTATTTCTTAATAAAATTATTCACCAACGTCTGTATTTATTGTATCGAAATTCATTCGATTTGAAACTCGTACGATTTAAATAAACCGCATAATAGTGTAGATATATATTCAACAATATATATGATAATTGATACATTAATTAGCCTAACACATAACTAATTACATGTATTAAAACTTGATTAGGCACTAAATTCTAGTCCTAAATTGACGGTTGTCACATTCTCCCCCTGTTAGAAGAATTTCGTCCCGAAATTTATGTTGAAGTCGTGTTTGACGTTGAATCAGTGAAGAGTTGAGGATACTTGAGTCGCATTTGGTCTTCCCGTTCCCAAGTGAATTCCGGACCGCGCCGCGAATTCCACCTAACTTTGACGATAGGAATACGACTTTGTTTAAGTTGTTTGACCTCACGGTCCATGATTTCAGCGGGTTCCTCAACAAAGTGAAGTTTTTCGTCAACTCGAATTTCATCGAGTGGAATGATAAGTGTCTCATCAGACAGACACTTCTTCAGATTTGAAACATGAAATGTGGGATGCACGCTGCTGAGTTCGGATGGCAGCTGCAATCGATATGCCACTGGACCAATCTTTTCGAGGATTTCGAATGGTCCAATGTATCTGGGATTTAACTTCCCTCGTTTGCCAAATCGGATTACGCCTTTCCAAGGCGATACTTTGAGTAGAACTCGATCCCCAACCTGGAACTCGAGTGGCTTGCGTCTCACATCAGCATAACTTTTCTAACGATCACGCGCGGCTTTGAGTTTGTTTTGAATTTCTACGATTCTCTCGGTCGTCTCGTGAATGATTTCTGGACCCGTGAGTTGGCTGTCCCCAACTTCGGTCCAACAGATAGGTGACCGGCACTTACGACCGTACAGTGCCTCGAAGGGTGCAGCTTTGATGCTGGTATGATAACTGTTGTTGTACGAGAACTCGCACAATGGTAGATGTTTTTCCCAGTTTACACCGAAGTCTACTACGCAGGCCCGTAGCATGTCTTCAAGTGTTTGAATGGTTCGTTCACTTTGACCGTCGGTTTGAGGATGGTATGCGGTACTCATATCCAGTCGAGTACCCAGGGATTTTTGAAGTGATTGCCAAAATTGTGAAGTGAAACGACTATCCCTATCGGAGATAATTGAGATTGGAACACCGTGTTTGGTCACGATTTCTTTCAGATAAATGTTGGTGAGGCGTTCCATTTTGTCGGATTCCTTGATTGCCAGGAAGTGAGCAGATTTTGTGAGACGATCCACGATCACCCAAATGGAATCGCAACCGCTTGAGGATTTGGGTAGTTTGGTTATGAAGTCCATGGCAATTTGTTCCCATTTCCATTCAGGAAGACTGGGTTGTTGAAGTAAACCAGAAGGTTTTTGATATTCAATTTTGACTTTGGAGCAAGTAAGGCACTTGCTGACATAGGTGGCGATTTCGGCTTTCATGTTCGGCCACCAGTAGAAGTCCTTAATGCCGTGGTACATTTTGTCGGATCCCGGATGTATAGAATATTTGGACTTGTGAGCTTCATCCATCACCAAGTCTCGTAGGTTCCCAAATTTAGGCAACCAGATTCGGTTTGAGAAATACTTAATCCCGTTAGGTTTGACTTCGAATTGTTTATCCATGCCCCGCAAGGCTTCATCTTTAACGTTTTCGTGTTTCAAGGCTTCGAGTTGAGCTGTGAGAATTTGAATGTTTAAATTGTTGTGAATGGTCATACTGAGGGCTCGAACCCGAAGTGGTTTCACTCGCTCTTTTCGACTGAGGGCATCAGCAACAACATTTGCTTTGCCTGGATGATATTTGAGCTCGCAGTCGTAATCGGTAAGCAACTCGACCCATCGACGTTGCCTCATGTTGAGATCCTTCTGATCGAATATGTGTTGAAGGCTTTTATGGTCGGTAAAGATTGTACATCTGGTACCATAAAGGTAATGTCTCCAGATTTTGAGGGCAAAAACGACAGCTCCTAGCTCGAGGTCGTGGGTGGTGTAATTCTTTTCATGAATCTTAAGCTGTCGAGAAGCATAAGCTATGACTTTGTCCCGTTGCATGAGCACACAACCGAGACCTTGATGAGAAGCATCGCAGTATACCACGAAGTCATCGGTGCCTTCAGGTAAAGATAGGATAGGAGCACTGCAAAGCTTTTGTTTTAAGAGTTGGAATGCCGATTCTTGTTTATCAGTCCAGTCAAACTTTTTGTCTTTCTGGGTCAGCGTCGTGAGTGGTATGGCTATCTTGGAGAAATTTTCAATGAATCGTCGATAGTATCCGGCCAGTCCTAGAAACTGCCGTACTTCGGTCGGAGTAGTTGGCGATTGCCAGTCTTTGATAGCCTCGATTTTTGACGGGTCGACGTGAATCCCCTGACTGTCAATCACGTGACCAAGGAATTGAACGGTTTTGATCCAGAACTCACACTTAGAGAACTTGGCATAGAGCTCCTCGTGTTTAAGTAGTTCAAGGATGGTTCTGAGGTGTTGCGCATGCTCTACTTTGCTTCGTGAATATATGAGGATGTCATCGATGAATACAATGACAAACTTATCAAGGTAAGGTTTACACACCCGATTCATAAGGTCCATGAATACAGCCGGTGCATTGGTTAGGCCGAATGGCATCACTTGGAATTCGTAATGCCCGTAACGGGTTCTGAAAGCGGTTTTTGGAATATCGGCATCGCGAACACGCAATTGGTGATAACCGGATCGGAGATCAATCTTTGAATAACAACTCGACCCTTGAAGTTGGTCGAACAGGTCATCGATTCGAGGAAGTGGATACCGGTTCTTGACAGTTAACTTGTTCAACTCTCGATAGTCGATACACATTCGAAAAGAACCATCTTTCTTCTTAACAAATAGGACCGGAGCTCCCCAAGGTGAAGAACTCGGCCTGATAAATCCTCGTTCCAGGAGTTCCTGTAATTGGGTGGACAGCTCCTGAAGTTCGGATGGAGCTAAACGGTATGGTGCTCGGGCCACAGGCGCAGCGCCTGGTACAAGATCGATTGAGAACTCAACCTGTCTTGGTGGTGGTAGACCAGGCAGTTCCTCAGGAAAGACTTCTGGAAAGTCTCGAACAATTGGAACATCCTCAAGTCGCTTCTCCTCCGACTTTTTCTCCATGATGTGCGCGAGGATTGATGGATAACCCTTTCTCAGAAATTTCCGGGTTTTAAGACAAGATATGATGTTAAGCCTCGTCCCTCCGGTCTCCCCCTGTATGACTAGGGTTCTACCGACAGTGAGAGGTATGCGAACAATTTTGTCATAGCAGATGATTTCGGCACGATGTTTGGATAACCAGTCCATGCCTACGATGACATCGAAACTTCCTATCTCAATAGGCATAAGATCTATGGGGAAGATTTCGTCGGCTAGATTTAAAGTGCAATTAGGCATCACACTATTGGTTTCTATCAATTTGCCATTTGCTAGCTCTACGGTGTACTTAACGTCTAAAGCAACAGGTGTAATGTCAAGTAGAGGGCAAAATTCATCGGAAATAAAACTTCTATCGGCACCAGTATCAAACAGTATGGAAGCAGTTAAATTGTTGAGGAGGAACATACCCGTGACCACGTTCGGGTCCTGACGGGCGTCCCCTGAGTTGATCACGAAGGCGCTACTTTTGGTGTTGTTGTTGTTGTTGCGGTGGTTGTTGTTGTTGCCCTTGTTCTTCAATTTTGGGCAAGAATCCCTAAAGTGTCCTGGGTTTCCACATTCGTAGCAGGACTTAGGTTGTCGGGTATTTTTGTCAGAGGGGTTGTTGTTGGATTTGGGGGCTCGGCAATCCTTAGTCGAATGCCCGTACCTCCTGCAGTTGTTGCAAGGAGTACCGCACTGACCAAAGTGGTGATAGTTACACTTGGGACAATAGGGTCTGTCCCCGGTGTAGCTGCGGTTGGATTCAGAGTTTGTGTTGTAGACTTGGATGGCGTTGTTTTTCTTGTTTGAGTTGTGGTGGTGTTCAGTGGATTTGCGTTTGTTGTTGTTGGGGGATGAGGTGTTGGAGGTCTCACGGCTGACAACTAGAGCCATGAGTTCGTGGGCCAATCGAATGGCACTCTCAGTAGTAGTTGGTTTGGATGAGGCGACGTTTCCCTGAATGTTCTCGGGAAGTCCACGAACGTATTTCTTAATGCCCTTACTTTCTGGTTCGACTAAACTCGGGCATAATAAAGCAAACTGCTGAAATTTAGTGGTATAATCAGCAACATCATTTCCCTGCACCTCCAGATGCCAAAATTCTTCTTCCAGCCTGTGCAATTCCTCTTCAGGACAATATTTTTCTGTCAGTTTCTTCTTCAGTTCGGCCCAAGGAAGCCGATTTGCAACCTCAAGGCCTACAGAGTTTGCGTGGGTTTTCCACCACGTGAGTGCACCTTCCTGAAAGGTGTAAGCAGCGAATTTGACCTTGTTGTTCTCAGTGCAGTCGCAGAGACTGAAAACAGATTCCATGCGCTCAATCCAACGGATCAAGCCAATGGCACCTTCCGTACCCTTGAAGTATAGCGGTTTACAGCTAAGAAAGTCCTTATAGGAGCAAGGTTTGGGTGGTGGAGTATTGGTTGCTGTGTCCTCGCTACCGGGTGGTGTTCGGGTAGCCAAGGCTTCGGTCACACTGCGGGCAATTATTCCCGCGATCTCAGCTTCGCTAAGGGTAATTTGACGATGAGGAGGCATGATACTGAGTAAAAAGAACAAAGAAAGGACGTGAGATACTCGTCCGAGTGCGATGAATTCGGTTATGTGTTTGTCATTTCGAGACAAAGCGTTAGAGAGAAAGAGGTCTATATTCATATAATATAATATAGCCTAAAGTTGTAATGAGGTCTACTTATGTAAATATATATGTATATCACATAATAACCTATTGAGTGTCTAGCACAGACGTGTTTTGAGTCCCGTTTCTCTCGAGGTCAGAGTCAACTAATGCATTCCTGTTCAATATGACTCTTTCAGATTTCACATCATTTTTCTCTAATTGTACATAGTTGATCAGGCTATGTTAAATTAAAGTCGTATGATGTAATCCCTGAACTAGCCATAACTAATAAGGAATACTGCCTAACGGTCATAGTCTAGGTCCACTAAATGCAACCTAGTTCACTATAACCTTAGGCTCTGATACCAATCTGTGACACCCCCAAATTTAATGATTTGCGGAAGCTTGATTTGGGTGTCACTAATCAATATACAAAGCACATAAGATATAATGAACGACCACTATATGCGTCGTTTTAAACTTGTATAGATAAAGTAAATGTTTACATCAAAATATAGTTACATTAGCTCGATTCCTGAAATTGAGAGATTACATAGCATAATTACTTTTACAAAACATAATAATGCAGTCCAATCTCTAGTTGTATGTATGCTGACTCGAGCTAATATTTCTTGCTTGTGCAGCCAACCTACTGCTGGGTACCTATGATAAATACTAAAATGGGTCAGCGAAAACGCTGGTGAGCTCACAGGTTTGTATGTCAATGTATAGCTGTCAGAACCGCAAGATTTATATTGAATTTAAAATGCAATTAAGCAAAATAAAAGTTATACTGTCCATGAGCACATAGTCTGAGCTTAACTTGATTTGTCAGGCCCACTTAAGGAAACCTAACTTGAAATGCCTCCTACGAGTGCCTAATCAACACTCGTCTTCCCAAATGCTAATACATCCGTTTGACCGGTTAGTGCGTGCTAACCCGGATGAGGATTGTCAATCCCATATGATATCATATACTAACATTCACGCTATAAAATACTAGAGACTATGCTTATGGAGGACTTTAAATTGATTAGCTTGAAACTCATGTAGTATTTGAAGTTTGGCACTTGCGTTCTACTTGTAAAACAAAATCGAGTAGTAATATCACACCCCTAGTTGTAAAGCAGTGAAAATGGGGCTATGAAACTCACCTGAGTCTTGGAGTGTTTAAGTTAATAAACTTGAAGTAATTAGCTGTGAGTTGATGTCCAAAGACTTGAAACCTGAATGTGTCCACGACACTTGATTGTTATTAATTGTACCGGTATCTCGAAAGACTACCTTTGTAGTTGTTATTTAATTATATATGTCCAAATTACTACGATTTGGTTGATTAATTGTTTTGTTTCAAGTTACTACGACTTGATTGACTAAATTATCCAAGTTACTACGACTTGGTTGATTGAATAATCTGTTTTGTAAGTTTTGAAAACGTGTACGGCCTGTTGGTGATTTAGTTGAAATAATAAAAATTCTAAAATGTTGACTTTGCTACAGTACTGCTACAGTACTGCTACAGTAAATTTGACTTTTTTGAACAGTAACTTTGACTTCAAAATTCTGGTTTTTCTGTGTTTTGCGACACAACATGCGACACAAAGATTTGACATGCGACACAATGGTTGTGTCGCAGACGTCATGCGACACAAGGATACGACACAGGGACTGTGTCGCATCGAATACGAAATGCTAATTTAATAGCGACATAGTGGTTGTGTCGTATAGAAGTACGACATAGTTTGCGACATAACGGGTTTTATGCGACATAGTATGCGACACAATGCTTGTGTCGCATAGATGAACATCAGCCCAGAAACTTCGGCTGTTCGTGATTTTTCCGGCCAAAACTCAAATCAAACTCATTTTTAGACTATAAAACCTTGTTATCTTCCTAGTATTGGACATATATAAGTTGTGTAAACATCAAAACATCCAAAGATTACATCAAAATAAACAAATCTAAGTTTTTAGAATTTTTCTTACAAATGCAAATCGAAGACGATGGAGGCCGAAAATGATGGTAGAGCTTTTGTAATTCTTGTTCCCCTTGAAATGGTGATTCCGAAAATATGGTTTTTGTTGTCGGTTTTGCGAGATCCGAAAATTTGGTGATTTTTGGTTGAGAGGTTTTTGGGTGTAAGTGTGTGTTTTATGGAAAATGGAAATGAAAGAAAGAGAAAAGGAGAGGTGGGGTGTAGGTGCAAGCCTCACCTCGCAGTCTCCGTCCCGTGCTCCGCGTGGTGTTCGTTTTCTCCGTCATTTAACATTAAATATTTGTTTTATTCATTTAATTGTCCGTTTTAAATTACAAATCATTATAGAATGTTTTATTGTAATATTTCACCAATTATCTATTTATGGTATTTAAAATGAATTTCGTTTTATTTGTTTGCGCGTTTGTATTTTTAATTGTGTATACATTAATTGTGTAATAAAACTTGGATACGAAATGTCACAATAAATGAGATTCTGAATAAAATTGAGTTATTAGATAATATTTGTATTTCTTAATAAAATTATTCACCAACGTCTGTATTTATTGTATCGAAATTCATTCGATTTGAAACTCGTACGATTTAAATAAACCGCATAATAGTGTAGATATATATTCAACAATATATATGATAATTGATACATTAATTAGCCTAACACATAACTAATTACATGTATTAAAACTTGATTAGGCACTAAATTCTAGTCCTAAATTGACGGTTGTCACATTAGTTCCTGTTACCACCTCGGTGACTGGAGCTAATATTACTATTGATGATCACGTTTTTCCTATTTCCTTCTTGTTGATGCCAATTCCTAGTTTCGATGTAATAATTGGTATGGATTGGTTGAGTCAGAATAAGGCTAGTATTGATTGTCACCAGAAGTTGGTTAGGATCCCAATCTCCGAAGGGTCATATGTTGTGGCTCGAGGAGAACGGGATGGTGTAGCTATTCCTTTGATTTCGTTGATGAAAGCTAGGAAGTCATTGTTAAAAGGTTGCGAGTCATACCTAGCCTATGTAGTCGATGCCAAATTAGAAAGGAAAACTGTTTCGGATGTTCCTGTTGTTTGTGAGTACCCTGAAGTGTTTCCCGATGAATTGCCTGGGTTACCACCAGTTAGGGAAGTAGAATACAGAATTGATCTTGTTCCGGGCTCGTCGTCGATTGCTAAAGCTCCCTATAGATTAGCTCCTTCTGAGATCCGTGAAATGATGAATCAAATTCAGGAGTTGTTGGATAAAGGTTTTATCAGACCTAGTTCTTCGCCATGGGGTGCGCCAGTTTTGTTTGTGAAAAAGAAGGACGGATCATTGCGGATGTGTATTGATTATAGGGAATTAAACAAGAGAACCGTGAAGAATAAGTACCCTCTTCCTAGAATAGATGATTTGTTTGATCAGTTACAGGGTTCTTCGGTATATTCTAAGATTGATTTGAGGTCGGGTTATCATCAAGTCCGTGTTTGTGAACAAGATATACCAAAAACTGCTTTCCGAACCAGGTATGGGCATTATGAATTTCTGGTTATGCCTTTTGGTTTGACAAATGCTCCAGCGGTATTTATGGATTTGATGAACCGTGTGTGTCGACCATATTTGGATAAATTTGTGATTGTTTTCATTGATGATATACTTATTTATTCGAAATCTGAAACTGAGCATGCCACGCATTTGAGATTGGTTCTTGAAACATTGAGACGAGAACAGTTGTATGCAAAGTTTTCCAAATGTGAATTCTGGATTAGAGAAGTTCAGTTTTTGGGTCATATAATTTGTCGAGATGGTGTGAAAGTGGATCCATCAAAGGTTGCAGCTGTGATGAATTGGAATGCGCCAAAATCTGTTTGTGAGATAAGGAGTTTCCTTGGGTTAGCGGGATATTATCGAAAGTTTATCAAAGATTTTTCTAAGATAGCCGGTTCGTTAACTAAGTTAACCCGTAAAGATGAGAAGTATGTGTGGACTGATCAACAGGAGCAAGCTTTTCAGACATTGAAACAATTGTTATGTCAAACACCGATTTTAGCATTACCAGAAGGTACTGATGATTTTGTGGTTTATTGCGACGCTTCATATTCGGGTTTGGGTTGTGTCTTAATGCAAAGGGATAGAGTTATCGCTTATGCTTCCCGACAGTTGAAACCACATGAGAAGAATTACCCTACGCATGATTTAGAACTCGCAGCAGTTGTATTTGCCCTAAAACTTTGGAGACATTACTTATATGGGACACGATGTGTTGTTTGTACCGATCACAAGAGTTTACAGTATGTGTTCTCCCAGAAAGAATTGAATATGCGTCAGAGACGATGGTTGGAATTGATAAAAGATTATGACTGTGAGATTAGATACCATCCGGGCAAAGCTAATGTGGTTGCCGATGCTTTGAGTCGAAAGAATACTCCTGATCGAGTTTTCTATTTAAAAGTGAATGTTTCCTCGGATTTGATTGATCAAATTAAAGTTGTACAACTTGAGGCATTGAAAGACCAGAATCTGAAATCCGAAATCATGTTAAAACGCAAAGATGAATTAGTTGATGATTCAAGGGGATTAAAGACTTATCAGTCTCGTGTTTGGATTCCTTCCATTGGTGGTATTCGGGAGTTGATTCTGAATGAAGCTCATAAGTCACGAATGTCTATTCATCCGGGTAGTACTCGAATGTATAATGATTTGAAACCGTTGTATTGGTGGCCAACGATGAAAACCGACATTGCAAAGTTTGTGGGATCTTGTCATATTTGTGCTCAGGTCAAAGCGGAACATCAAAAGCCGTATGGGTCGTTAAAACAGTTGGAGATACCTGAGTGGAAGTGGGATCACATAACTATGGATTTTGTGACTAAGCTACCGCGTACCGCTCGAGGAAATGATATGATTTGGGTTGTAGTGGATCGATTGACAAAAAGCGCGCATTTTCTTGCTACGAGTGAGACATCATCGTTGACTAAACTTGCTCAATTATATGTTAACGAAATCGTTTCCAGACATGGTATTCCCTTATCGATTGTGTCATATAGAGATACTCGTTTTGCTTCTCGTTTTTGGCAAAGTCTACAACAAGAGTTGGGTACACGTGTAAACCTTAGCACAGCTTATCATCCTCAGACAGATGGTCAGTCAGAACGTACAATTCAAACTTTAGAGGATATGCTTCGTGCTTGTATTATGGAATATGGAGGTTCGTGGGATTCACATCTCCCATTGGTTGAATTTACTTATAACAATTCGTATCATTCTAGTATTGGGATGCCTCCGTATGAAATGTTGTATGGTCGTCGTTGTCGTACACCTACTTGTTGGTTAGAGGCAGGTGAGAAACAGTTTGCTGGGCCCGATATTGTTCAAATAACCGCGGATAAAGTAGCTATTGCACGTGAGAAATTGAAAGCCGCAAGAGATAGACAGAAACAGTATGCGGATCCTAAAAGACGACCGGTTGTATTTTCCGAAGGTGAATTAGTGTATCTTAAAGTTTCCCCATGGAAAGGTGTAATACGATTTGGAAAACGGGGAAAGTTGGCACCTAGATACATTGGTCCATTCAGAATTCGACAAGTTGTAAACGATCAGTCTATGGCATTGGATCTTCCTCCAGAGCTTTATGGTATTCATGATACATTTAACGTATGTTACTTGAGAAAGTGTAATATAGAGGATCAGTCACAAATTCTTCCATTGCAAGATTTAAAGGTTGATCAAACTCAGAAGTTAGTAGAGGAACCAGTTGAAATTGTAGACCGAAAGATTACCAAACTTAGGAAGAAACAAATCCCTATGGTACTAATAAAATGGATACATAGTTTAGGTTCTAACCTAACTTGGGAGACCGAGGAGTCGATGAAATCCAGATATCCTGGATTGTTGGATAGGGCTGAGATTTCGGGGACGAAATCTCCTTAAGGAGGGGAGATTTGTAACATCCTCTCCAATAGCCTGGTATTCTCTATTTATAATTTCGTATTTAATATTTTTAATTAATTTTGCAATATAATTGTTTAATTATGAAAGTTGGTGAAATAGGTCTTAGGACTTAATGTGGATAATGAAATGTTGCTTATTTTAATATATTAAAGTTGACGGTACAATAAAATGAATTTCTCGCATCTAGCAATTAGGTGCCAGACAATAGATTTAGAGCGGGTATTAAATACCCAAAGTTGTAGGTCGGTTTTAATAGGGACCGACCTAACCCATGGATCACTTTACCAATTCCTCTTCCCAATTTCCTTTTCAACTAAAACACATAAACCCTAACTTTAATTACTTCAAATCAAAGGGAGATCTAAACCAAGACTTGAAGTTAAGTTGTGATCATTATCATCATCATCTATCATAATCTTCTTGTTCATCTATAGATTGTAAGTATACATATATATTGCATAAGTCCATATTCAAAATATATGAAGATTTGATTAATTTCTTGGATGTTATTGTTGTTAATATATGTTTGTAAAGCATTAGAAATAGGTTTTGATCAAGTTAGAAGTTAGCAACATGAGTTTTCTGCATATTTGGTTCGTATTTGGTTTTATGGATTTGAGTTTCTGGGTTGTGCCATGATCGAACTGGATTTGCTGGCTTTTATGTTAAAGCCGATCGGCTATGTCAAAGCCGATCGGTTATACTATAAAAGCCGAACGGCTTCTTGTAGCCGATAGGCTTTGTTAGTTCAAAACTATCACAGAACTTGGACCTCGAATTAAAGTCTGAAAAATAACTGCGGAAGCCGATCGGCTATGGCTGAGCCGATCGGTTATGATATCCAAGCCGATCGGCTATGGATGTTGAAGCTGAACGGCTATGACCAAAAATAGAATTAAAATAGCTATATCCTTTGAGTGTAATGGAAAGATATAACTATATCTGGAAACCAAATAAATAAGGTAATTATAGTACGATCTAATTGTATTAGTGATTGTGTAATAGTATAAGTACTAGTGTAAAGTCGTTAGTTGCTTAAATACTACTTATTAATGACAAGTTCTAACTTGTGTAGTGGTGTGATGTTTCAGATACCCCAAAGACTCAGTGATTAGTAGCTGGGTGTGTTGACTGCAAAGGTATCGGTGAGTGGATTCAAAACTTACCGTTTGGCTTAGTTGTAATCATTTGATTACGACTTTATTGAGTTGATTAGTTGTCATTGTTGATCATATGCCTATATTGTGACACCCGTCAATTTAGGACTAGAATTTAGTGCCTAATCAAGTTTTAATACATGTAATTAGTTCTGTGTTAGGCTAATTAATGTATCAATTATTATATATATTGTTGAATATATATCTACACAATTATGCTGTTTATTTAAATCGTACGAGTTTCAAATCGAATGAATTTCGATACAATAAATACGGACGTTGGTGAATAATTTTATTAAGAAATACAAATATTATCTAATAACTCAATTTTATTCAGAATCTCATTTATTGTAATATTTCGTATCCAAGTTTTATTACACAATTAATGTATACGAGATTAAAAATACAAACGCGCAAACAAATAAAGCGAATTTCCCTTTTAAATATCATAAATAGATAACTGGTAAAATTTTACAATAAAATATTTTATAATAATTTATAATTTAAAACGGAAAATTTAAATGAATAAAATAAATATTTAACGTTAAATGACGGAGAAAACGAACACCACGCGGAACACGGGACGGAGACTGCGAGGTGAGGCTTTCACCTACACCCCACCTCTCCTTCATTCTTTCTTTCATTTTCATTCTCCAAAAACACACACACACCAAAAACACTCTCACCAAATTCATACGAAATTTCGGAATCATCAAATCCGACAACAAAACTTACATTTTCGGAACCACCATCAAGTGAGGAACAAGATTAACAAAAGCTCTACCATCATTTTCGGCCTCCATCTTCTTCGATTTGCATTTGTAAGGAAATTTCTAAAAACTTAGATTTGTTTAGTTTTATGTAATATTTTGATGTTTTGATGTTTACACAACTTATATATGTCCATTACAAAGATTAGAACACAGTTTTATAGCTTAAAAACGAGTTTAAATTGAGTTTTGGCCGGAAAAATCGCGAACAGCCGGACTTTCTGGGCTGGTGTTCATCCATGCGACACAAGCCTTGTGTCGCATGTTGTGTCGTATTTTGCCCTTTATGTCGCACCTTGTGTCGTATAAATCCTTTAGTGTCGTAACTCATGCGACACAATATTGTGTCGCACTCTATGTCGCAAACTATGTCGTACTTCTATACGACACAACCACTATGTCGCTATTAAATTAGCATTTCGTATTCGATGCGACACAGTCCCTGTGTCGTATCCTTGTGTCGCATGACGTCTGCGACACAACCATTGTGTCGCATGTCAAATCTTTGTGTCGCATGTTGTGTCGCAAAACACAGAAAAACCAGAATTTTGAAGTCAAAGTTACTGTTCAAAAAAGTCAAATTTACTGTAGCAGTACTGTAGCAGTACTGTAGCAAAGTCAACATTTTAGAATTATTATTATTTCAACTAAATCACCAACGGGCCGTACACGTTTTCAAAACATACTTCAGAATCAAACAAGTCGTTGTAACTTGTATAAATTCACTCAAACAAGTCGTTGTAACTTGTATCAATTAAATCAAACAAGTCGTTGTAACTTGTATCAATTCAATCAACCAAATCGTAGTAATTTGGACATATATATATATAGTTGTATAACAACTACAAAAGTAGTCTTTCGGGATACCGGTACAATTAATAACAATCAAGTGTCGTGGACACATTCAGGTTTCAAGTCTTTGGACATCAACTCACAGCTAATTATTTCGAGTTTATTAAATTAAACACTTCAAGACTCAGGTGAGTTTCATAGCCCCATTTTCACTGCTTTACAACTAGGGGTGTGATATTACTACTCGATTTTGTTTTACAAGTAGAACGCAAGTGCCAAACTTCAAATACTACATGAGTTTCAAGCTAATCAATTTAAAGTCCTCCATAAGCATAGTCTCTAGTATTTTATAGCGTGAATGTTAGTATATGATATCATATGGGATTGACAATCCTCATCCGGGTTAGCACGCACTAACCGGTCAAACGGATGTATTAGCATTTGGGAAGACGAGTGTTGATTAGGCACTCGTAGGAGGCACTCCAAGTTAGGTTTCCTTAATTGGGCCTGACAAATCAAGTTAAGCTCAGACTATGTGCTCATGGACAGTATAACTTTTATCTTGCTTAATTGCATTTTAAATTTAATATAAATCTTGCGGTTCTTACAACTATATATTGACATGCAAACCTGTGAGCTCACCAGCGTTTTCGCTGACCCATTTTAGTATTCATCACAGGTACCCAGCAGTAGTTTGGCTGCACAAGCAGGAATTATTAGCTCAAGTCAGCATACATACAACTAGAGATTGGACTGCATTATTATATTTTGTAAAAGTAATTATGCTATGTAATCTCTCAATTTCAGGAACCGAGCTAATGTAACTATATTTTGATGTAAACATTTACTTTATCTATACAAGTTTAAAACGACGCATATAGTGGTCGTTCATTATATCTTATGTGCTTTGTATATTGATTAGTGACACCCAAATCAAGCTTCCGCAAATCATTAAATTTAGGGGTGTCACAGATTGGTATCAGAGCCTAAGGTTTTAGTGAACTAGGTTGCATTTAGTGGGCCTAGACTATGACCGTTAGGCAGTATTCCTTATTAGTCATGACTAGTTCAGGGATTACATCATACGACTTTAATTTAACATAGCCTGATCAACTATGTACAATTAAAGAAAGATGATGTGAAATCTGAAAGAGTTATGTTGAACAGGAATGCATTAGTTGACTCTGACCTCGAGAGAAACGGGACTCAAAACACGTCTGTGCTAGACACTCAATAGGTTATTATGTGATATACATATATATATATATATACATAAGTAGACCTCATTACAACTTTAGGCTATATTATATTATATGAATATAGGCCTCTTTCTCTCTAACGCTTTGTCTCGAAATGACAAACACACCACTAGTTCATCATACTCGGACTAGTATCTTATTTCATTTCCTTGTTCTTTCTTACTCAGCATCATGCCTCCTCGTCGTCAAATTACCCTTAGCGAAGCTGAGATCGCGGGAATAATTGCCCGCAGTGTGACCGAAGCCTTGGCTACCCGAACACCACCCGGTAGCGAGGACACAGCAACCAATACTCCACCACCCAAACCTTGCTCCTATAAGGACTTTCTTAGCTGTAAACCGCTATACTTCAAGGGCACGGAAGGTGCCATTGGTTTGATCCGTTGGATTGAGCGTATGGAATCTGTTTTCAGTCTCTGCGACTGTACTGAGAACAACAAAGTCAAATTCGCTGCTTACACCTTTCAGGAAGGTGCACTCACGTGGTGGAAAACCCACGCAAACTCTGTAGGCCTTGAGGTTGCAAATCGACTTCCTTGGGCCGAACTGAAGAAGAAGCTGACAGAAAAGTACTGTCCTGAAGAGGAATTACACAGGCTGGAAGAAGAATTCTGGCATCTGGAGGTGCAGGGAAATGATGTTGCTGAATATACCACCAAGTTTCAGCAGTTTGCCTTATTATGCCCTGGTTTAGTCGAACCAGAAAGTAAGGGCATTAAGAAATACATTCGTGGACTCCCCGAGAACATCCAGGGAAACGTCGCCTCATCCAAACCAACCACCACTGAGAGTGCCATTCGATTGGCCCACGAACTCATGGCTCTAGTTGTCAGCCGTGAGACCTCCAACACCTCATCCTCCAACAACAACAAACGCAAATCCACTGAACACCACCACAACTCAAACAAGAAAAACAACGCCATCCAAGTCTACACCACCAACTCTGAATCCAACCGCAGCTACACCGGGGACAGACCTTATTGTCCCAAGTGTAACTATCACCACTTTGGTCAGTGCGGTACTCCTTGCAACAACTGCAGGAGGTACGGGCATTCGACTAAGGATTGCCGAGCCCCCAAATCCAACAACAACCCCTCTGACAGAAATAACCGACAACCTAAGTCCTGTTATGAATGTGGAAACCCAGGACACTTCAGGGATTCTTGCCCAAAACTGAAGAATAAGGGCAACAACAACAACAACCACCGCAACAACAACAACAACACCAAAAGTAGCGCCTTCGTGATCAACTCAGGGGACGCCCGTCAGGACCCGAACGTGGTCACGGGTATGTTCCTCCTCAACAATTTAACTGCTTCCATACTGTTTGATACTGGTGCCGATAGAAGTTTTATTTCCGATGAATTTTGCCCTCTACTTGACATTACACCTATTGCTTTAGACGTTAAGTACACCGTAGAGCTAGCAAATGGCAAATTGATAGAAACCAATAGTGTGATGCCTAATTGCACTTTAAATCTAGCCGACGAAATCTTCTCCATAGATCTTATGCCTATTGAGATAGGAAGTTTCGATGTCATCGTAGGCATGGACTGGTTATCCAAACATCGTGCCGAAATCATCTGCTATGACAAAATTGTTCGCATACCTCTCACTGTCGGTAGAACCCTAGTCATACAGGGGGAGACCGGAGGGACGAGGCTTAACATCATATCTTGTCTTAAAACCCGGAAATTTCTGAGAAAGGGTTATCCATCAATCCTCGCGCACATCATGGAGAAAAAGTCGGAGGAGAAACGACTTGAGGATGTTCCAATTGTTCGAGACTTTCCAGAAGTATTTCCTGAGGAACTGCCTGGTCTACCACCACCAAGACAGGTTGAGTTCTCAATCGATCTTGTACCAGGTGCTGCGCCTGTGGCCCGAGCACCATACCGTTTAGCTCCATCCGAACTTCAAGAGCTGTCCACCCAATTACAGGAACTCCTGGAACGAGGATTTATCAGGCCGAGTTCTTCACCTTGGGGAGCTCCGGTCCTATTTGTTAAGAAGAAAGATGGTTCTTTTCGAATGTGTATCGACTATCGAGAGTTGAACAAGTTAACTGTCAAGAACCGGTATCCACTCCCTCGAATCGATGACCTGTTCGACCAACTTCAAGGGTCGAGTTGTTATTCAAAGATTGATCTCCGATCCGGTTATCACCAATTGCGTGTTCGCGATGCCGATATTCCAAAAACCGCTTTCAGAACCCGTTACGGGCATTACGAATTCCAAGTGATGCCATTCGGCCTAACTAATGCACCGGCTGTGTTCATGGACCTTATGAATCGGGTGTGTAAACCTTACCTTGATAAGTTTGTCATTGTCTTTATCGATGACATCCTCATATATTCACGAAGCAAAGAAGAGCATGCGCAACACCTCAAAACCATCCTTGAACTACTTAAACACGAGGAGCTCTATGCCAAGTTCTCTAAGTGTGAGTTCTGGATCAAAACCGTTCAATTCCTTGGTCACGTGATTGACAGTCAGGGGATTCACGTTGACCCGTCAAAAATCGAGGCTATCAAACACTGGCAATCGCCAACCACTCCGACCGAAGTACTGCAGTTTTTAGGACTGGCCGGATACTATCGACGATTCATTGAAAATTTCTCCAAGATAGCCATACCACTCACGACGCTGACCCAGAAAGACAAAAAGTTTGACTGGACTGATAAACAAGAATCGGCATTCCAACTCTTAAAACAAAAGCTTTGCAGTGCTCCTATCCTCTCTTTACCCGAAGGCACTGATGACTTCGTGGTATACTGCGATGCTTCTCATCAAGGTCTCGGTTGTGTGCTTATGCAACGAGACAAAGTCATAGCTTATGCTTCCCGACAGCTTAAGATTCATGAAAAGAATTACACCACCCACGACCTCGAGCTAGGAGCTGTCGTTTTTGCCCTCAAAATCTGGAGACATTACCTTTATGGTACCAGATGTACAATCTTTACCGACCATAAAAGCCTTCAACACATATTCGATCAGAAGGATCTCAACATGAGGCAACGTCGATGGGTCGAGTTGCTTACCGATTATGACTGCGAACTCAAATATCATCCAGGCAAAGCAAATGTTGTTGCTGATGCCCTCAGTCGAAAAGAGCGAGTGAAACCACTTCGGGTTCGAGCCCTCAGTATGACCATTCACAACAATTTGAACATTCAAATCCTCACTGCTCAACTCGAAGCCTTAAAACCTGAAAATGTCAAAGATGAAGCCTTGCGGGGCATGGATAAACAATTCGAAATCAAATCTAACGGGATTAAGTATTTCTCAAACCGAATCTGGTTGCCTAAATTTGGGAACCTACGAGACTTGGTGATGGATGAAGCTCACAAGTCCAAATATTGTATCCATCCGGGATCCGACAAAATGTACCACGGTATCAAGGACTTCTACTGGTGGCCGAACATGAAAGCCGAAATCGCCACCTATGTCAGCAAGTGCCTTACTTGCTCCAAAGTCAAAATCGAATATCAAAAACCTTCTGGTTTACTTCAACAACCCAGTCTTCCTGAATGGAAATGGGAACAAATTGCCATGGACTTCATAACCAAACTACCCAAATCCTCAAGCGGTTGCGATTCCATTTGGGTGATCGTGGATCGTCTCACAAAATCTGCTCACTTCCTGGCAATCAAGGAATCCGACAAAATGGAACGCCTCACCAACATTTATCTGAAGGAAATCGTGACCAAACACGGTGTTCCAATCTCAATTATCTCCGATAGAGATAGTCGTTTCACTTCACAATTTTGGCAATCACTTCAAAAATCCCTGGGTACTCGACTTGATATGAGTACCGCATACCATCCTCAAACAGACGGTCAAAGCGAACGAACCATTCAAACACTAGAAGACATGCTACGGGCCTGCGTAGTAGACTTCGGTGTGAACTGGGAAAAACATCTACCATTGTGCGAGTTCTCGTACAACAACAGTTATCATACCAGCATCAAAGCTGCACCCTTCGAGGCACTGTACGGTCGTAAGTGCCGGTCACCTATCTGTTGGACCGAAGTTGGGGATAGCCAACTCACAGGTCCAGAAATCATTCACGAGACGACCGAGAGAATCGTAGAAATTCAAAACAAACTCAAAGCCGCGCGTGATCGTCAGAAAAGTTATGCTGACGTGAGACGCAAACCACTCGAGTTCCAGGTTGGGGATCGAGTTCTACTCAAAGTATCGCCTTGGAAAGGCGTAATCGGATTTGGCAAACGAGGGAAGTTGAATCCCAGATACATTGGACCATTCGAGATCCTCGAAAGGATTGGTCCAGTGGCTTATCGATTGCAGCTGCCATCTGAACTCAGCAGCGTGCATCCCACATTTCATGTTTCAAATCTGAAGAAGTGTCTGTCTGATGAGACACTTATCATTCCACTCGATGAAATTCGAGTTGACGAGAAACTTCACTTTGTTGAGGAACCCGCCGAGATCATGGACCGTGAGGTCAAACAACTTAAACAAAGTCGTATTCCCATCGTCAAGGTTAGGTGGAATTCGCGGCGCGGTCCGGAATTCACCTGGGAACGGGAAGACCAGATGCGACTCAAGTATCCTCAACTCTTCACTGATTCAACATCAAACACGACTTCAACATAAATTTCGAGACGAAATTCTCCTAACAGGGGGAGAATGTGACACCCGTCAATTTAGGACTAGAATTTAGTGCCTAATCAAGTTTTAATACATGTAATTAGTTCTGTGTTAGGCTAATTAATGTATCAATTATTATATATATTGTTGAATATATATCTACACAATTATGCTGTTTATTTAAATCGTACGAGTTTCAAATCGAATGAATTTCGATACAATAAATACGGACGTTGGTGAATAATTTTATTAAGAAATACAAATATTATCTAATAACTCAATTTTATTCAGAATCTCATTTATTGTAATATTTCGTATCCAAGTTTTATTACACAATTAATGTATACGAGATTAAAAATACAAACGCGCAAACAAATAAAGCGAATTTCCCTTTTAAATATCATAAATAGATAACTGGTAAAATTTTACAATAAAATATTTTATAATAATTTATAATTTAAAACGGAAAATTTAAATGAATAAAATAAATATTTAACGTTAAATGACGGAGAAAACGAACACCACGCGGAACACGGGACGGAGACTGCGAGGTGAGGCTTTCACCTACACCCCACCTCTCCTTCATTCTTTCTTTCATTTTCATTCTCCAAAAACACACACACACCAAAAACACTCTCACCAAATTCATACGAAATTTCGGAATCATCAAATCCGACAACAAAACTTACATTTTCGGAACCACCATCAAGTGAGGAACAAGATTAACAAAAGCTCTACCATCATTTTCGGCCTCCATCTTCTTCGATTTGCATTTGTAAGGAAATTTCTAAAAACTTAGATTTGTTTAGTTTTATGTAATATTTTGATGTTTTGATGTTTACACAACTTATATATGTCCATTACAAAGATTAGAACACAGTTTTATAGCTTAAAAACGAGTTTAAATTGAGTTTTGGCCGGAAAAATCGCGAACAGCCGGACTTTCTGGGCTGGTGTTCATCCATGCGACACAAGCCTTGTGTCGCATGTTGTGTCGTATTTTGCCCTTTATGTCGCACCTTGTGTCGTATAAATCCTTTAGTGTCGTAACTCATGCGACACAATATTGTGTCGCACTCTATGTCGCAAACTATGTCGTACTTCTATACGACACAACCACTATGTCGCTATTAAATTAGCATTTCGTATTCGATGCGACACAGTCCCTGTGTCGTATCCTTGTGTCGCATGACGTCTGCGACACAACCATTGTGTCGCATGTCAAATCTTTGTGTCGCATGTTGTGTCGCAAAACACAGAAAAACCAGAATTTTGAAGTCAAAGTTACTGTTCAAAAAAGTCAAATTTACTGTAGCAGTACTGTAGCAGTACTGTAGCAAAGTCAACATTTTAGAATTATTATTATTTCAACTAAATCACCAACGGGCCGTACACGTTTTCAAAACATACTTCAGAATCAAACAAGTCGTTGTAACTTGTATAAATTCACTCAAACAAGTCGTTGTAACTTGTATCAATTAAATCAAACAAGTCGTTGTAACTTGTATCAATTCAATCAACCAAATCGTAGTAATTTGGACATATATATATATAGTTGTATAACAACTACAAAAGTAGTCTTTCGGGATACCGGTACAATTAATAACAATCAAGTGTCGTGGACACATTCAGGTTTCAAGTCTTTGGACATCAACTCACAGCTAATTATTTCGAGTTTATTAAATTAAACACTTCAAGACTCAGGTGAGTTTCATAGCCCCATTTTCACTGCTTTACAACTAGGGGTGTGATATTACTACTCGATTTTGTTTTATAAGTAGAACGCAAGTGCCAAACTTCAAATACTACATGAGTTTCAAGCTAATCAATTTAAAGTCCTCCATAAGCATAGTCTCTAGTATTTTATAGCGTGAATGTTAGTATATGATATCATATGGGATTGACAATCCTCATCCGGGTTAGCACGCACTAACCGGTCAAACGGATGTATTAGCATTTGGGAAGACGAGTGTTGATTAGGCACTCGTAGGAGGCACTCCAAGTTAGGTTTCCTTAATTGGGCCTGACAAATCAAGTTAAGCTCAGACTATGTGCTCATGGACAGTATAACTTTTATCTTGCTTAATTGCATTTTAAATTCAATATAAATCTTGCGGTTCTTACAACTATATATTGACATGCAAACCTGTGAGCTCACCAGCGTTTTCGCTGACCCATTTTAGTATTCATCACAGGTACCCAGCAGTAGTTTGGCTGCACAAGTAGGAATTATTAGCTCAAGTCAGCATACATACAACTAGAGATTGGACTGCATTATTATATTTTGTAAAAGTAATTATGCTATGTAATCTCTCAATTTCAGGAACCGAGCTAATGTAACTATATTTTGATGTAAACATTTACTTTATCTATACAAGTTTAAAACGACGCATATAGTGGTCGTTCATTATATCTTATGTGCTTTGTATATTGATTAGTGACACCCAAATCAAGCTTCCGCAAATCATTAAATTTGGGGGTGTCACAGATTGGTATCAGAGCCTAAGGTTTTAGTGAACTAGGTTGCATTTAGTGGGCCTAGACTATGACCGTTAGGCAGTATTCCTTATTAGTCATGACTAGTTCAGGGATTACATCATACGACTTTAATTTAACATAGCCTGATCAACTATGTACAATTAAAGAAAGATGATGTGAAATCTGAAAGAGTTATGTTGAACAGGAATGCATTAGTTGACTCTGACCTCGAGAGAAACGGGACTCAAAACACGTCTGTGCTAGACACTCAATAGGTTATTATGTGATATACATATATATATATATATATACATAAGTAGACCTCATTACAACTTTAGGCTATATTATATTATATGAATATAGGCCTCTTTCTCTCTAACGCTTTGTCTCGAAATGACAAACACACCACTAGTTCATCATACTCGGACTAGTATCTTATTTCATTTCCTTGTTCTTTCTTACTCAGCATCATGCCTCCTCGTCGTCAAATTACCCTTAGCGAAGCTGAGATCGCGGGAATAATTGCCCGCAGTGTGACCGAAGCCTTGGCTACCCGAACACCACCCGGTAGCGAGGACACAGCAACCAATACTCCACCACCCAAACCTTGCTCCTATAAGGACTTTCTTAGCTGTAAACCGCTATACTTCAAGGGCACGGAAGGTGCCATTGGTTTGATCCGTTGGATTGAGCGTATGGAATCTGTTTTCAGTCTCTGCGACTGTACTGAGAACAACAAAGTCAAATTCGCTGCTTACACCTTTCAGGAAGGTGCACTCACGTGGTGGAAAACCCACGCAAACTCTGTAGGCCTTGAGGTTGCAAATCGACTTCCTTGGGCCGAACTGAAGAAGAAGCTGACAGAAAAGTACTGTCCTGAAGAGGAATTACACAGGCTGGAAGAAGAATTCTGGCATCTGGAGGTGCAGGGAAATGATGTTGCTGAATATACCACCAAGTTTCAGCAGTTTGCCTTATTATGCCCTGGTTTGGTCGAACCAGAAAGTAAGGGCATTAAGAAATACATTCGTGGACTCCCCGAGAACATCCAGGGAAACGTCGCCTCATCCAAACCAACCACCACTGAGAGTGCCATTCGATTGGCCCACGAACTCATGGCTCTAGTTGTCAGCCGTGAGACCTCCAACACCTCATCCTCCAACAACAACAAACGCAAATCCACTGAACACCACCACAACTCAAACAAGAAAAACAACGCCATCCAAGTCTACACCACCAACTCTGAATCCAACCGCAGCTACACCGGGGACAGACCTTATTGTCCCAAGTGTAACTATCACCACTTTGGTCAGTGCGGTACTCCTTGCAACAACTGCAGGAGGTACGGGCATTCGACTAAGGATTGCCGAGCCCCCAAATCCAACAACAACCCCTCTGACAGAAATAACCGACAACCTAAGTCCTGTTATGAATGTGGAAACCCAGGACACTTCAGGGATTCTTGCCCAAAACTGAAGAATAAGGGCAACAACAACAACAACAACCACCGCAACAACAACAACAACACCAAAAGTAGCGCCTTCGTGATCAACTCAGGGGACGCCCGTCAGGACCCGAACGTGGTCACGGGTATGTTCCTCCTCAACAATTTAACTGCTTCCATACTGTTTGATACTGGTGCCGATAGAAGTTTTATTTCCGATGAATTTTGCCCTCTACTTGACATTACACCTATTGCTTTAGACGTTAAGTACACCGTAGAGCTAGCAAATGGCAAATTGATAGAAACCAATAGTGTGATGCCTAATTGCACTTTAAATCTAGCCGACGAAATCTTCTCCATAGATCTTATGCCTATTGAGATAGGAAGTTTCGATGTCATCGTAGGCATGGACTGGTTATCCAAACATCGTGCCGAAATCATCTGCTATGACAAAATTGTTCGCATACCTCTCACTGTCGGTAGAACCCTAGTCATACAGGGGGAGACCGGAGGGACGAGGCTTAACATCATATCTTGTCTTAAAACCCGGAAATTTCTGAGAAAGGGTTATCCATCAATCCTCGCGCACATCATGGAGAAAAAGTCGGAGGAGAAACGACTTGAGGATGTTCCAATTGTTCGAGACTTTCCAGAAGTATTTCCTGAGGAACTGCCTGGTCTACCACCACCAAGACAGGTTGAGTTCTCAATCGATCTTGTACCAGGTGCTGCGCCTGTGGCCCGAGCACCATACCGTTTAGCTCCATCCGAACTTCAGGAGCTGTCCACCCAATTACAGGAACTCCTGGAACGAGGATTTATCAGGCCGAGTTCTTCACCTTGGGGAGCTCCGGTCCTATTTGTTAAGAAGAAAGATGGTTCTTTTCGAATGTGTATCGACTATCGAGAGTTGAACAAGTTAACTGTCAAGAACCGGTATCCACTCCCTCGAATCGATGACCTGTTCGACCAACTTCAAGGGTCGAGTTGTTATTCAAAGATTGATCTCCGATCCGGTTATCACCAATTGCGTGTTCGCGATGCCGATATTCCAAAAACCGCTTTCAGAACCCGTTACGGGCATTACGAATTCCAAGTGATGCCATTCGGCCTAACTAATGCACCGGCTGTGTTCATGGACCTTATGAATCGGGTGTGTAAACCTTACCTTGATAAGTTTGTCATTGTCTTTATCGATGACATCCTCATATATTCACGAAGCAAAGAAGAGCATGCGCAACACCTCAAAACCATCCTTGAACTACTTAAACACGAGGAGCTCTATGCCAAGTTCTCTAAGTGTGAGTTCTGGATCAAAACCGTTCAATTCCTTGGTCACGTGATTGACAGTCAGGGGATTCACGTTGACCCGTCAAAAATCGAGGCTATCAAACACTGGCAATCGCCAACCACTCCGACCGAAGTACGGCAGTTTTTAGGACTGGCCGGATACTATCGACGATTCATTGAAAATTTCTCCAAGATAGCCATACCACTCACGACGCTGACCCAGAAAGACAAAAAGTTTGACTGGACTGATAAACAAGAATCGGCATTCCAACTCTTAAAACAAAAGCTTTGCAGTGCTCCTATCCTCTCTTTACCCGAAGGCACTGATGACTTCGTGGTATACTGCGATGCTTCTCATCAAGGTCTCGATTGTGTGCTTATGCAACGAGACAAAGTCATAGCTTATGCTTCCCGACAGCTTAAGATTCATGAAAAGAATTACACCACCCACGACCTCGAGCTAGGAGCTGTCGTTTTTGCCCTCAAAATCTGGAGACATTACCTTTATGGTACCAGATGTACAATCTTTACCGACCATAAAAGCCTTCAACACATATTCGATCAGAAGGATCTCAACATGAGGCAACGTCGATGGGTCGAGTTGCTTACCGATTATGACTGCGAACTCAAATATCATCCAGGCAAAGCAAATGTTGTTGCTGATGCCCTCAGTCGAAAAGAGCGAGTGAAACCACTTCGGGTTCGAGCCCTCAGTATGACCATTCACAACAATTTGAACATTCAAATCCTCACTGCTCAACTCGAAGCCTTAAAACCTGAAAATGTCAAAGATGAAGCCTTGCGGGGCATGGATAAACAATTCGAAATCAAATCTAACGGGATTAAGTATTTCTCAAACCGAATCTGGTTGCCTAAATTTGGGAACCTACGAGACTTGGTGATGGATGAAGCTCACAAGTCCAAATATTCTATCCATCCGGGATCCGACAAAATGTACCACGGTATCAAGGACTTCTACTGGTGGCCGAACATGAAAGCCGAAATCGCCACCTATGTCAGCAAGTGCCTTACTTGCTCCAAAGTCAAAATCGAATATCAAAAACCTTCTGGTTTACTTCAACAACCCAGTCTTCCTGAATGGAAATGGGAACAAATTGCCATGGACTTCATAACCAAACTACCCAAATCCTCAAGCGGTTGCGATTCCATTTGGGTGATCGTGGATCGTCTCACAAAATCTGCTCACTTCCTGGCAATCAAGGAATCCGACAAAATGGAACGCCTCACCAACATTTATCTGAAGGAAATCGTGACCAAACACGGTGTTCCAATCTCAATTATCTCCGATAGAGATAGTCGTTTCACTTCACAATTTTGGCAATCACTTCAAAAATCCCTGGGTACTCGACTTGATATGAGTACCGCATACCATCCTCAAACAGACGGTCAAAGCGAACGAACCATTCAAACACTAGAAGACATGCTACGGGCCTGCGTAGTAGACTTCGGTGTGAACTGGGAAAAACATCTACCATTGTGCGAGTTCTCGTACAACAACAGTTATCATACCAGCATCAAAGCTGCACCCTTCGAGGCACTGTACGGTCGTAAGTGCCGGTCACCTATTTGTTGGACCGAAGTTGGGGATAGCCAACTCACAGGTCCAGAAATCATTCACGAGACGACCGAGAGAATCGTAGAAATTCAAAACAAACTCAAAGCCGCGCGTGATCGTTAGAAAAGTTATGCTGACGTGAGACGCAAACCACTCGAGTTCCAGGTTGGGGATCGAGTTCTACTCAAAGTATCGCCTTGGAAAGGCGTAATCGGATTTGGCAAACGAGGGAAGTTGAATCCCAGATACATTGGACCATTCGAGATCCTCGAAAGGATTGGTCCAGTGGCTTATCGATTGCAGCTGCCATCTGAACTCAGCAGCGTGCATCCCACATTTCATGTTTCAAATCTGAAGAAGTGTCTGTCTGATGAGACACTTATCATTCCACTCGATGAAATTCGAGTTGACGAGAAACTTCACTTTGTTGAGGAACCCGCCGAGATCATGGACCGTGAGGTCAAACAACTTAAACAAAGTCGTATTCCCATCGTCAAGGTTAGGTGGAATTCGCGGCGCGGTCCGGAATTCACCTGGGAACGGGAAGACCAGTTGCGACTCAAGTATCCTCAACTCTTCACTGATTCAACATCAAACACGACTTCAACATAAATTTCGAGACGAAATTCTCCTAACAGGGGGAGAATGTGACACCCGTCAATTTAGGACTAGAATTTAGTGCCTAATCAAGTTTTAATACATGTAATTAGTTCTGTGTTAGGCTAATTAATGTATCAATTATTATATATATTGTTGAATATATATCTACACAATTATGCTGTTTATTTAAATCGTACGAGTTTCAAATCGAATGAATTTCGATACAATAAATACGGACGTTGGTGAATAATTTTATTAAGAAATACAAATATTATCTAATAACTCAATTTTATTCAGAATCTCATTTATTGTAATATTTCGTATCCAAGTTTTATTACACAATTAATGTATACGAGATTAAAAATACAAACGCGCAAACAAATAAAGCGAATTTCCCTTTTAAATATCATAAATAGATAACTGGTAAAATTTTACAATAAAATATTTTATAATAATTTATAATTTAAAACGGAAAATTTAAATGAATAAAATAAATATTTAACGTTAAATGACGGAGAAAACGAACACCACGCGGAACACGGGACGGAGACTGCGAGGTGAGGCTTTCACCTACACCCCACCTCTCCTTCATTCTTTCTTTCATTTTCATTCTCCAAAAACACACACACACCAAAAACACTCTCACCAAATTCATACGAAATTTTGGAATCATCAAATCCGACAACAAAACTTACATTTTCGGAACCACCATCAAGTGAGGAACAAGATTAACAAAAGCTCTACCATCATTTTCGGCCTCCATCTTCTTCGATTTGCATTTGTAAGGAAATTTCTAAAAACTTAGATTTGTTTAGTTTTATGTAATATTTTGATGTTTTGATGTTTACACAACTTATATATGTCCATTACAAAGATTAGAACACAGTTTTATAGCTTAAAAACGAGTTTAAATTGAGTTTTGGCCGGAAAAATCGCGAACAGCCGGACTTTCTGGGCTGGTGTTCATCCATGCGACACAAGCCTTGTGTCGCATGTTGTGTCGTATTTTGCCCTTTATGTCGCACCTTGTGTCGTATAAATCCTTTAGTGTCGTAACTCATGCGACACAATATTGTATCGCACTCTATGTCGCAAACTATGTCGTACTTCTATACGACACAACCACTATGTCGCTATTAAATTAGCATTTCGTATTCGATGCGACACAGTCCCTGTGTCGTATCCTTGTGTCGCATGACGTCTGCGACACAACCATTGTGTCGCATGTCAAATCTTTGTGTCGCATGTTGTGTCGCAAAACACAGAAAAACCAGAATTTTGAAGTCAAAGTTACTGTTCAAAAAAGTCAAATTTACTGTAGCAGTACTGTAGCAGTACTGTAGCAAAGTCAACATTTTAGAATTATTATTATTTCAACTAAATCACCAACGGGCCGTACACGTTTTCAAAACATACTTCAGAATCAAACAAGTCGTTGTAACTTGTATAAATTCACTCAAACAAGTCGTTGTAACTTGTATCAATTAAATCAAACAAGTCGTTGTAACTTGTATCAATTCAATCAACCAAATCGTAGTAATTTGGACATATATATATATAGTTGTATAACAACTACAAAAGTAGTCTTTCGGGATACCGGTACAATTAATAACAATCAAGTGTCGTGAACACATTCAGGTTTCAAGTCTTTGGACATCAATTCACCGCTAATTATTTCGAGTTTATTAAATTAAACACTTCAAGACTCAGGTGAGTTTCATAGCCCCATTTTCACTGCTTTACAACTAGGGGTGTGATATTACTATTCGATTTTGTTTTACAAGTAGAACGCAAGTGCCAAACTTCAAATACTACATGAGTTTCAAGCTAATCAATTTAAAGTCCTCCATAAGCATAGTCTCTAGTATTTTATAGCGTGAATGTTAGTATATGATATCATATGGGATTGACAATCCTCATCCGGGTTAGCACGCACTAACCGGTCAAACGGATGTATTAGCATTTGGGAAGACGAGTGTTGATTAGGCACTCGTAGGAGGCACTCCAAGTTAGGTTTCCTTAATTGGGCCTGACAAATCAAGTTAAGCTCAGACTATGTGCTCATGGACAGTATAACTTTTATCTTGCTTAATTGCATTTTAAATTCAATATAAATCTTGCGGTTCTTACAACTATATATTGACATGCAAACCTGTGAGCTCACCAGCGTTTTCGCTGACCCATTTTAGTATTCATCACAGGTACCCAGCAGTAGTTTGGCTGCACAAGCAGGAATTATTAGCTCAAGTCAGCATACATACAACTAGAGATTGGACTGCATTATTATATTTTGTAAAAGTAATTATGCTATGTAATCTCTCAATTTCAGGAACCGAGCTAATGTAACTATATTTTGATGTAAACATTTACTTTATCTATACAAGTTTAAAACGACGCATATAGTGGTCGTTCATTATATCTTATGTGCTTTGTATATTGATTAGTGACACCCAAATCAAGCTTCCGCAAATCATTAAATTTGGGGGTGTCACAGATTGGTATCAGAGCCTAAGGTTTTAGTGAACTAGGTTGCATTTAGTGGGCCTAGACTATGACCGTTAGGCAGTATTCCTTATTAGTCATGACTAGTTCAGGGATTACATCATACGACTTTAATTTAACATAGCCTGATCAACTATGTACAATTAAAGAAAGATGATGTGAAATCTGAAAGAGTTATGTTGAACAGGAATGCATTAGTTGACTCTGACCTCGAGAGAAACGGGACTCAAAACACGTCTGTGCTAGACACTCAATAGGTTATTATGTGATATACATATATATATATATATATACATAAGTAGACCTCATTACAACTTTAGGCTATATTATATTATATGAATATAGGCCTCTTTCTCTCTAACGCTTTGTCTCGAAATGACAAACACACCACTAGTTCATCATACTCGGACTAGTATCTTATTTCATTTCCTTGTTCTTTCTTACTCAGCATCATGCCTCCTCGTCGTCAAATTACCCTTAGCGAAGCTGAGATCGCGGGAATAATTGCCCGCAGTGTGACCGAAGCCTTGGCTACCCGAACACCACCCGGTAGCGAGGACACAGCAACCAATACTCCACCACCCAAACCTTGCTCCTATAAGGACTTTCTTAGCTGTAAACCGCTATACTTCAAGGGCACGGAAGGTGCCATTGGTTTGATCCGTTGGATTGAGCGTATGGAATCTGTTTTCAGTCTCTGCGACTGTACTGAGAACAACAAAGTCAAATTCGCTGCTTACACCTTTCAGGAAGGTGCACTCACGTGGTGGAAAACCCACGCAAACTCTGTAGGCCTTGAGGTTGCAAATCGACTTCCTTGGGCCGAACTGAAGAAGAAGCTGACAGAAAAGTACTGTCCTGAAGAGGAATTACACAGGCTGGAAGAAGAATTCTGGCATCTGGAGGTGCAGGGAAATGATGTTGCTGAATATACCACCAAGTTTCAGCAGTTTGCCTTATTATGCCCTGGTTTGGTCGAACCAGAAAGTAAGGGCATTAAGAAATACATTCGTGGACTCCCCGAGAACATCCAGGGAAACGTCGCCTCATCCAAACCAACCACCACTGAGAGTGCCATTCGATTGGCCCACGAACTCATGGCTCTAGTTGTCAGCCGTGAGACCTCCAACACCTCATCCTCCAACAACAACAAACGCAAATCCACTGAACACCACCACAACTCAAACAAGAAAAACAACGCCATCCAAGTCTACACCACCAACTCTGAATCCAACCGCAGCTACACCGGGGACAGACCTTATTGTCCCAAGTGTAACTATCACCACTTTGGTCAGTGCGGTACTCCTTGCAACAACTGCAGGAGGTACGGGCATTCGACTAAGGATTGCCGAGCCCCCAAATCCAACAACAACCCCTCTGACAGAAATAACCGACAACCTAAGTCCTGTTATGAATGTGGAAACCCAGGACACTTCAGGGATTCTTGCCCAAAACTGAAGAATAAGGGCAACAACAACAACAACAACCACCGCAACAACAACAACAACACCAAAAGTAGCGCCTTCGTGATCAACTCAGGGGACGCCCGTCAGGACCCGAACGTGGTCACGGGTATGTTCCTCCTCAACAATTTAACTGCTTCCATACTGTTTGATACTGGTGCCGATAGAAGTTTTATTTCCGATGAATTTTGCCCTCTACTTGACATTACACCTATTGCTTTAGACGTTAAGTACACCGTAGAGCTAGCAAATGGCAAATTGATAGAAACCAATAGTGTGATGCCTAATTGCACTTTAAATCTAGCCGACGAAATCTTCTCCATAGATCTTATGCCTATTGAGATAGGAAGTTTCGATGTCATCGTAGGCATGGACTGGTTATCCAAACATCGTGCCGAAATCATCTGCTATGACAAAATTGTTCGCATACCTCTCACTGTCGGTAGAACCCTAGTCATACAGGGGGAGACCGGAGGGACGAGGCTTAACATCATATCTTGTCTTAAAACCCGGAAATTTCTGAGAAAGGGTTATCCATCAATCCTCGCGCACATCATGGAGAAAAAGTCGGAGGAGAAACGACTTGAGGATGTTCCAATTGTTCGAGACTTTCCAGAAGTATTTCCTGAGGAACTGCCTGGTCTACCACCACCAAGACAGGTTGAGTTCTCGATCGATCTTGTACCAGGTGCTGCGCCTGTGGCCCGAGCACCATACCGTTTAGCTCCATCCGAACTTCAGGAGCTGTCCACCCAATTACAGGAACTCCTGGAACGAGGATTTATCAGGCCGAGTTCTTCACCTTGGGGAGCTCCGGTCCTATTTGTTAAGAAGAAAGATGGTTCTTTTCGAATGTGTATCGACTATCGAGAGTTGAACAAGTTAACTGTCAAGAACCGGTATCCACTCCCTCGAATCGATGACCTGTTCGACCAACTTCAAGGGTCGAGTTGTTATTCAAAGATTGATCTCCGATCCGGTTATCACCAATTGCGTGTTCGCGATGCCGATATTCCAAAAACCGCTTTCAGAACCCGTTACGGGCATTACGAATTCCAAGTGATGTCATTCGGCCTAACCAATGCACCGGCTGTGTTCATGGACCTTATGAATCGGGTGTGTAAACCTTACCTTGATAAGTTTGTCATTGTCTTTATCGATGACATCCTCATATATTCACGAAGCAAAGAAGAGCATGCGCAACACCTCAAAACCATCCTTGAACTACTTAAACATGAGGAGCTCTATGCCAAGTTCTCTAATTGTGAGTTCTGGATCAAAACCGTTCAATTCCTTGGTCACGTGATTGACAGTCAGGGGATTCACGTTGACCCGTCAAAAATCGAGGCTATCAAAGACTGGCAATCGCCAACCACTCCGACCGAAGTACGGCAGTTTTTAGGACTGGCCGGATACTATCGACGATTCATTGAAAATTTCTCCAAGATAGCCATACCACTCACGACGCTGACCCAGAAAGACAAAAAGTTTGACTGGACTGATAAACAAGAATAGGCATTCCAACTCTTAAAACAAAAGCTTTGCAGTGCTCCTATCCTCTCTTTACCCGAAGGCACTGATGACTTCGTGGTATACTGCGATGCTTCTCATCAAGGTCTCGGTTGTGTGCTTATGCAACGAGACAAAGTCATAGCTTATGCTTCCCGACAGCTTAAGATTCATGAAAAGAATTACACCACCCACGACCTCGAGCTAGGAGCTGTCGTTTTTGCCCTCAAAATCTGGAGACATTACCTTTATGGTACCAGATGTACAATCTTTACCGACCATAAAAGCCTTCAACACATATTCGATCAGAAGGATCTCAACATGAGGCAACGTCGATGGGTCGAGTTGCTTACCGATTATGACTGCGAACTCAAATATCATCCAGGCAAAGCAAATGTTGTTGCTGATGCCCTCAGTCGAAAAGAGCGAGTGAAACCACTTCGGGTTCGAGCCCTCAGTATGACCATTCACAACAATTTGAACATTCAAATCCTCACTGCTCAACTCGAAGCCTTAAAACCTGAAAATGTCAAAGATGAAGCCTTGCGGGGCATGGATAAACAATTCGAAATCAAATCTAACGGGATTAAGTATTTCTCAAACCGAATCTGGTTGCCTAAATTTGGGAACCTACGAGACTTGGTGATGGATGAAGCTCACAAGTCCAAATATTCTATCCATCCGGGATCCGACAAAATGTACCACGGTATCAAGGACTTCTACTGGTGGCCGAACATGAAAGCCGAAATCGCCACCTATGTCAGCAAGTGCCTTACTTGCTCCAAAGTCAAAATCGAATATCAAAAACCTTCTGGTTTACTTCAACAACCCAGTCTTCCTGAATGGAAATGGGAACAAATTGCCATGGACTTCATAACCAAACTACCCAAATCCTCAAGCGGTTGCGATTCCATTTGGGTGATCGTGGATCGTCTCACAAAATCTGCTCACTTCCTGGCAATCAAGGAATCCGACAAAATGGAACGCCTCACCAACATTTATCTGAAGGAAATCGTGACCAAACACGGTGTTCCAATCTCAATTATCTCCGATAGAGATAGTCGTTTCACTTCACAATTTTGGCAATCACTTCAAAAATCCCTGGGTACTCGACTTGATATGAGTACCGCATACCATCCTCAAACAGACGGTCAAAGCGAACGAACCATTCAAACACTAGAAGACATGCTACGGGCCTGCGTAGTAGACTTCGGTGTGAACTGGGAAAAACATCTACCATTGTGCGAGTTCTCGTACAACAACAGTTATCATACCAGCATCAAAGCTGCACCCTTCGAGGCACTGTACGGTCGTAAGTGCCGGTCACCTATCTGTTGGACCGAAGTTGGGGATAGCCAACTCACAGGTCCAGAAATCATTCACGAGACGACCGAGAGAATCGTAGAAATTCAAAACAAACTCAAAGCCGCGCGTGATCGTCAGAAAAGTTATGCTGACGTGAGACGCAAACCACTCGAGTTCCAGGTTGGGGATCGAGTTCTACTCAAAGTATCGCCTTGGAAAGGCGTAATCGGATTTGGCAAACGAGGGAAGTTGAATCCCAGATACATTGGACCATTCGAGATCCTCGAAAGGATTGGTCCAGTGGCTTATCGATTGCAGCTGCCATCTGAACTCAGCAGCGTGCATCCCACATTTCATGTTTCAAATCTGAAGAAGTGTCTGTCTGATGAGACACTTATCATTCCACTCGATGAAATTCGAGTTGACGAGAAACTTCACTTTGTTGAGGAACCCGCCGAGATCATGGACCGTGAGGTCAAACAACTTAAACAAAGTCGTATTCCCATCGTCAAGGTTAGGTGGAATTCGCGGCGCGGTCCGGAATTCACCTGGGAACGGGAAGACCAGATGCGACTCAAGTATCCTCAACTCTTCACTGATTCAACATCAAACACGACTTCAACATAAATTTCGGGACGAAATTCTCCTAACAGGGGGAGAATGTGACACCCGTCAATTTAGGACTAGAATTTAGTGCCTAATCAAGTTTTAATACATGTAATTAGTTCTGTGTTAGGCTAATTAATGTATCAATTATTATATATATTGTTGAATATATATCTACACAATTATGCTGTTTATTTAAATCGTACGAGTTTCAAATCGAATGAATTTCGATACAATAAATACGGACGTTGGTGAATAATTTTATTAAGAAATACAAATATTATCTAATAACTCAATTTTATTCAGAATCTCATTTATTGTAATATTTCGTATCCAAGTTTTATTACACAATTAATGTATACGAGATTAAAAATACAAACGCGCAAACAAATAAAGCGAATTTCCCTTTTAAATATCATAAATAGATAACTGGTAAAATTTTACAATAAAATATTTTATAATAATTTATAATTTAAAACGGAAAATTTAAATGAATAAAATAAATATTTAACGTTAAATGACGGAGAAAACGAACACCACGCGGAACACGGGACGGAGACTGCGAGGTGAGGCTTTCACCTACACCCCACCTCTCCTTCATTCTTTCTTTCATTTTCATTCTCCAAAAACACACACACACCAAAAACACTCTCACCAAATTCATACGAAATTTCGGAATCATCAAATCCGACAACAAAACTTACATTTTCGGAACCACCATCAAGTGAGGAACAAGATTAACAAAAGCTCTACCATCATTTTCGGCCTCCATCTTCTTCGATTTGCATTTGTAAGGAAATTTCTAAAAACTTAGATTTGTTTAGTTTTATGTAATATTTTGATGTTTTGATGTTTACACAACTTATATATGTCCATTACAAAGATTAGAACACAGTTTTATAGCTTAAAAACGAGTTTAAATTGAGTTTTGGCCGGAAAAATCGCGAACAGCCGGACTTTCTGGGCTGGTGTTCATCCATGCGACACAAGCCTTGTGTCGCATGTTGTGTCGTATTTTGCCCTTTATGTCGCACCTTGTGTCGTATAAATCCTTTAGTGTCGTAACTCATGCGACACAATATTGTGTCGCACTCTATGTCGCAAACTATGTCGTACTTCTATACGACACAACCACTATGTCGCTATTAAATTAGCATTTCGTATTCGATGCGACACAGTCCCTGTGTCGTATCCTTGTGTCGCATGACGTCTGCGACACAACCATTGTGTCGCATGTCAAATCTTTGTGTCGCATGTTGTGTCGCAAAACACAGAAAAACCAGAATTTTGAAGTCAAAGTTACTGTTCAAAAAAGTCAAATTTACTGTAGCAGTACTGTAGCAGTACTGTAGCAAAGTCAACATTTTAGAATTATTATTATTTCAACTAAATCACCAACGGGCCGTACACGTTTTCAAAACATACTTCAGAATCAAACAAGTCGTTGTAACTTGTATAAATTCACTCAAACAAGTCGTTGTAACTTGTATCAATTAAATCAAACAAGTCGTTGTAACTTGTATCAATTCAATCAACCAAATCGTAGTAATTTGGACATATATATATATAGTTGTATAACAACTACAAAAGTAGTCTTTCGGGATACCGGTACAATTAATAACAATCAAGTGTCGTGGACACATTCAGGTTTCAAGTCTTTGGACATCAACTCACAGCTAATTATTTCGAGTTTATTAAATTAAACACTTCAAGACTCAGGTGAGTTTCATAGCCCCATTTTCACTGCTTTACAACTAGGGGTGTGATATTACTACTCGATTTTGTTTTACAAGTAGAACGCAAGTGCCAAACTTCAAATACTACATGAGTTTCAAGCTAATCAATTTAAAGTCCTCCATAAGCATAGTCTCTAGTATTTTATAGCGTGAATGTTAGTATATGATATCATATGGGATTGACAATCCTCATCCGGGTTAGCACGCACTAACCGGTCAAACGGATGTATTAGCATTTGGGAAGACGAGTGTTGATTAGGCACTCGTAGGAGGCACTCCAAGTTAGGTTTCCTTAATTGGGCCTGACAAATCAAGTTAAGCTCAGACTATGTGCTCATGGACAGTATAACTTTTATCTTGCTTAATTGCATTTTAAATTCAATATAAATCTTGCGGTTCTTACAACTATATATTGACATGCAAACCTGTGAGCTCACCAGCGTTTTCGCTGACCCATTTTAGTATTCATCACAGGTACCCAGCAGTAGTTTGGCTGCACAAGCAGGAATTATTAGCTCAAGTCAGCATACATACAACTAGAGATTGGACTGCATTATTATATTTTGTAAAAGTAATTATGCTATGTAATCTCTCAATTTCAGGAACCGAGCTAATGTAACTATATTTTGATGTAAACCTTTACTTTATCTATACAAGTTTAAAACGACGCATATAGTGGTCGTTCATTATATCTTATGTGCTTTGTATATTGATTAGTGACACCCAAATCAAGCTTCCGCAAATCATTAAATTTGGGGGTGTCACAGATATGTACTTTGTGTGGCCTTTGTGCATTGTTGTTAATGAGGTCAACGAGTTGATGAACTGTTGGTTGGGCTAGTGTGTTGTTGTGTGAATGGTACAGGGATGTACTTCATTTGTTGTGTATGCTGAACTGTACCTAAGTATAATAAACACTAGCTATCGGTCTCGTCCGTTATGGCCATACGGATATGTTTGGATAAGTGATCTTGGGGAGCCGCCCGGGTACTAAGGTTATCCCCGGATCCGCCGATCCTCATTAAGTTGTTGTTGATTGTTGTGGTTGCGAATACTTGTTGTAGTTAATTGGTTTAACTAAGCTAAATGTTGAGTGTTGGATTTACTCACTTAGCTATGTGCTAATCCCTCGTTGTTACTTCCTGCAAACTTTTGTTTATGCATGCGGGTGGGTAGCAGGAAGGTCAAACCTTGGAAGAATGGAATGTTTGATATTCAAGCTACTCTGATTATTTTTGTAACAACTCAGTTTAGTTTATATAATACCCCGACATGCTAGTCTTTTGAACAAGTATTTAGTTGATGTGTCTTAAACATCTAAACTGTTTTTGGTATTTTTGGAGAATATGTAACAAATTATGGCATTGTATTTATCTTCGCTTCCGTATTATCTTTAATATTATTACTATGGAATGAGGGGTGTTATACATTCATTTCAGTCAGTACTTTAATATTTTATATATATATATATATATATATATATATATATATATATATATATATATATATATATATATATATATATATATGCTCTTGTTATAGTATAAATATACACATGCACATAAGGTCACTTTTGCATCCAATAAAATTAACATCCAATGTCCTCCTAAATACTGGTTATGTTCTGTCCCCATTATCAAAAATGGAAAAATATAATGCAGTTCTATTTTTCTCATTTTGACATAAAAGTATCAGCACTCTCTTATCAATCACAATTTCCCTGTTTAAATTCTTTCGAAGTTGCTTCATACCTTTCTGTTTTACGTCTAAAATCCTCATTGGTAAGATTGTGAACCAGAAGGCCTTTGCACATATGAAACATCAAAAGAAAAAGAAATGCGGAGATGAGTCCAGAGCGATTTACCATGAAGAGGTTGGAAGCTATCCATGCGCAATTTTCTTGCGCGCTATAATATGACGACGGTTAATTATGATTTTAGCATAAGATCGACTGTAAATCGTCTAAATATCTTACGATCCCTCCAGGTTCCAAACGTGTAGTACAATATAATCCTAATAAACTCATACAAATAGTAAGATATATATATCTTCAACGGACTTCAATGATGCTAGCACACTTCACCTTGCTCGTGAAAAATACGTTTGATGCTTTTTGGTTCGATTGTATATCATTGTATTGTGTGTGTTTCCGTTGTATTTTATTAAATGGTAATTAATTTTAAGTCTGCATTTTCCAAAAATCAATAACATATTAAGTGAATAAAGTAGCAGAAGATTAATTATATGTTTTTATAAGAATTACCATAAGTGCCATATGAAAGAGGCAACAAGTGTATCAACCATGATTCTCTATAGTGAACAGTGGACTATAGTACAGATTCAGTGAGTTGCAAACAGAACGTGTTATTAATATATATATATATATATATATATATATATATATATATATATATATATATATATATATATATATATATATATATATATATATATATATATATTACATTAATTCATTATGTGGTGTATTTAATTATTTATGGTAAAATGTAGCATGCATTAGATATAGTTAGGTATATGTATAAATTGTTGTTTGGTGTTGGAATTCAATTATTCATTAATGGTACGTATTCTCTTTCTATTATTAATACGCACACATAAGCTTCATTTTACTTCATCCGAACCCAAGTAATAAGATAATCAACAAGTTCCCTAGTATGATCATCAAGTTCCCCAATATGATCATCAAAAAGTCCGTTTTCTTTATCATCTTTTTTAACAACAAAAGTTATGTACAATACTCTTTTACGAATGCGATTTCCGTGTTTAATCTTTTGCCATGTGTAGTTTTATACAGTCACGTTGACGTGCTCCCGTCTTTGTTTGCCCATAATCAAAATATTGAACATCGAGAGACAGCCCTACTATTATGATAGAGAGCAACTACAAATGACTAATCATAACCTCAACATCTTGCCCCAAAAGAGATGTCTTGTTCTCTTAAAGGGAAGTGGTATTTATGTGAACGGTAAAAAGACGGCGTATGACTGTCCTTGTAATTGGGAAAGAAATCTTCAGACTATCTGAAATGCCCCAAAAAGGTGTCCATTTTTTTTATACTTAGACTATAACCATTAAAAGTAGACTCCTCCACCTTTCCAACGATATAAGAAACGTCAAAAACGGAGTTACGGTTCATCTTTTATGACCATTCTAAAATGACCTCATTTTTCTTCATAAAAACACGATCCCAGCAGGCTCCTAGGATCGCATTCTTACACTAGTAATGTGCTGAGATAGGTTTAAGGCAAAGAACGCGATCCTAACCCACCTCTAGGATTGCATTCTTACACATGACAGCAGAACTCATTTTTGACAACATTCAAACCTCAATAACTTTTTACTCGTACATCCGTTTGACCTGAAATTTTGCGTGCACCTTCACTTTGACCATATAAACATTTCCTCATTTTTACTTTTTCAAATTTCACATTAAATCTCGTTTTGACCCATGAAATTGTTTTCGACCATTTTGGACCAAACAACTTAACATACCAACTTCTAAACCATTTCACTCTTGCTTCTGCACTTTTGACCACTTATTCAATATCACGTTTAGGACATGTGGGCATAGGAACATTTGACTCTAGTCCACCATAGCCCATTTTGACTCATTACCCTATTGGTCGCCCATTTAGACATCAAAGTGACCCGATTGGGTCTTTGATCATATTAACTCACTTTCTTGGTCAAACATCATCCAATTGACTATTCAAATCAAACTAATTTACTAACATCATCCATTTACTATAACAACACCAGTTGACCATTTTGACTTCCATGCCCAGATTTTATCATTTACTATATTTTGACCATTTTACTTTCATCATTCGCATACATTTGACTTATTCAAAGTAGATGACTACATGTCACTACTTATTCTGATCAATGACTTTGATTCCACATTTAACCACCTTACCATTATTTGACTTTCTCATATACACACATTTATATTATTATTAACCCTTTCTCCTTGACCTTTAAAGTCAAAGGTACATACCATGACTATGTTCAACTTTACAATTTAAATCATTTTTTGGGCGATTTACACAATTAGGCAATCATAACGATCATTCAAGGAAAGGGAGCTTATCTAACCGTAAAGCAAGCTCCATTCCACGCTAATCTCTTGCATCCATCTTCTATCCACTTTAGCTATTTGGTTCAACCGAACCAAGCACTTACAACATGAAACATCTTACGGGGTAAGCATTAAGCTTAGTGAGTACATGAGCAATTAAATGAATAATTACATAATCTTTCCACATATAATATTATTATGACCATTTCTTACTGTATCACATCACCATTGTGTAAATGTAAACATCATTCCATACCTTTACAACTAGCATCATACCTCTCGGTGGTATACATGCTAAGACATAATCCATTAGTACCATACCTCTATGTGGTATGCATACTAAAACATAATCCATTAGTACCATACCTCTAGGTGGTATGTGTACTAAAACATAATTTCCTTGATCACGTGCATAGCACATTCTTTCCATATCCCTGCGAATTACTCATTTCATACAACATTCTCATATTATTATATTCTTTGAATACTTATCACTTCACAACGTTTCTTATCGCATACTTTACCAAGATCATGAATTTTTCATTCAACCATATCATAAACATAAATAATACTTTTAATTAGTTGTATGAATATCTTACTCACAAATAGTTGAGATCATACAACCATTAACCACATAACCCCCATGTAACTCACCTTGATTATAGGCACTTGCATGACCTCATAATTGAACATGGATACCATGACTGTTTATCACCTATCACAAAAACACATACATGATCATTTAACATAACAATTGCTTCTTTTCCTTACTTTAATCACATGACTTAGGTGTTACTCACTAACACCCATCTTTTATACATATCTTATAACTTTAACTTAACCTCATGATCAAGGTGCTATATCACTAACACCTACCATTTTAACATATGTTCCATACAATTAACCTTACCATCACATGTAAATGGGTATAAATCACTTTTCTACTTATTACTTTCATTAATCATCTTCAGCATCATCTCAATACATCATTGCATATATATAGATAACCTCTTACTCACCCATTTACACATGATCAAGCTTTCTTTAATCAAATTAACATGAATTAAACATACTACATAACTCATAATCATGTATAGAATACTAATTACATAAATTAATTAACTTTCATCAACTTTTATAAATCTAGGGTTTATAAACTTCAAACCCTAACTTGAATTGATCATGTTACATAACTCATAAACATGTATAGAACCTTAATTCATTCAATTAACTAACTTTCATGAACTTTCAATAATCTAGGGTTTATAAAATTTCATTCTAACATCAAATTAAACTCAATTAAGAATCACACATACCTTGTGAATGATTAATTTAATGATTAATAACTTCAATCACTTAAACCCTAGCTTGATTTCTCACTTTTCTTCCTGGTTCTTGTTTCACACCATACACATACAGATACGTATTAAAATTTCAGTCTGGAATGGAATGGAATACTGTAGGGAGTTTTTATTTAACATCTTTATATTCTACCCCCTCAAGTTTGCTTATTTACATCTCTGGTCCCTCTAACAGACCTTCACTTATTTGGTTAATCCACTAACCCAATTCTAACATCCTTGTTACTTTACACATTCAACATTTTATATTGTATAAAACTGATACGAAAACGTATATTAAATTATATAAAACTTACATATTTTAGGGGTGTTACAACTCTCCCCCACTTGTCTCATTCGTGTCCTCACGAATGTCTCTGACACCTGTTCAATCTTAACACATCTCTTTGCTTAGGCGGAAACGTTTACTTATCTTAACATACTTCATTACTTACTAGTTGCAGACATAACATATATCATTTATAACTTTATGTATTCATCTTAATTACATACATATCCCTTTAACACATTAGCTTATCACATTAATCTTAATAGCTTTTCAGCTATATACATTTCATGTTATTCTGACAACATGAACATCTAATCAATCTTATCAACTTAATGCCTTTGAAGAAATGCACTTACCTCTTATCGGCATACATCCATAAATTCAAATCAATTAGTGTGCATAACTTTCAACACATGATTATATATAACTTTACACATAACTTTCCTCAATAAGAGCACCTAAACTGTGCATACTAGTTAATTTACCTGTATTCATAACTTTCAATTTGTGATTTAAATAACTCATACATATAATTTTACTAACATAGTCATATAACTATTCATACCTTTCCATTTAACTTGCACACATGCAGTGTGCATTTACCCTGATCACGTAAACACATAATCTTTACATCTTACTTCTCATTAGCACAGAGTGCAATGTCTAGCACAGGGTGCAACATTAACATTTGTTCCTCCACTCGAACTAACTTTCTATTAGCAAGTGATATACATAATGCTCATTATGCCATTCAGGCAATTTATACATTTCAATATATTCTTTCAATTCTTTCCACATGCACTTATTACATGTGCATTTCATTTGCTTTCACCTGCCCTCAGGTGCCATACACATTTCTTATCCTTTCACTTTAACAGACCACATATAGAGGTCATTAATACTTAATCACATAACACCTTAAACACATACTCATATATCATTTTTTTCCCAATCTGAAACTAGTAATCTGCAAGAATTTTTACTTTACAATACTCACTTTTACTTTGACATTAACTATAAAAGTGACATTAAAAGTCACCGTACTCATACTAATATCAACTTCCTTCGTCTTACTCATTACCAACAAAAGAGTTAATATTTACATAAGAACTTTGACTAGTAAAATGCTAGACTTCAACTTTGCAACTAGTCAATCATATAATTTTAACAACTTGAAGTCAGTTACGCTTGTGAAAATTTCATCTCACATAATTCTTTATTCACTCGGTTTCACTTACATAGTGAATTTTTTTTTTTATCTTTAAACACAATAAGTGTTTGTAATACCTGCATAATTAGGATAATTAATTATGCCTAATTGTTTGTAACTAGTTGTAATTAGTATGTAATAGGACTAATTACAGGCTCTATTTGTATGTATATATAAGGTGAATTATATATATGTGTGTGTACTTACGCGATTTGGATAAATCGTGCGAATTAACCGGACGGAGTCCGACACAGTTTACTTGGGCGTTGGTGACAAAAATTTACTTAAATAATGGAAACGTATATTTTTATGTAAAATACGCAACCGAACGAGCATTATTTATATATTATCGCGACGACATTTTAACTAGCGCAATAAATGTTTTTATTATTAATTTCAAAGTATTTTTATTTAAATATTTCAGTTACATTTTTGAAATATAACGGTGGATAAATACTAAAAACAAAGGATTAAACGATTAGGACACGGAGTAAATACCGAGTTTTAGGGAGCGTTTGCCCCTCCTTCCTCTTTTGGATCAGCCAAAACCCATCCCCACCCCAAATTCTCTTTTCATTTTCACCCAAACCAAAAACACACACACATTCAAACTCTCTCAACTCAAATCACAACCAAAATTTCGGAATCAAATCTCGACCACGAAAATTACATATTCGGAATCACCATCACGAGTGGAGCAAGAATATCAAGATCGTTTTCACCATTTCATCCTCCATTTAGCTCGATTTGCAAAAGTAAGAAATTTCTAAAATCTTAGATCTATTCAATTTGGTGTAATGTTTTGATGTTTTGATGTGTACACAACTTAGATATAACCTAATACATGAAGAATACACGATTTTATAGTTCAAAAATGGGTTAGATTTGCGTTTTTGGTCGGAAATTCTTGAAACCCGAAAGTTTCTGGGCTGGTGTTCATCAATGCGACACAAGCCTTGTGTCGCATACTATGTCGCATAAATCCCTTATGTCGTATTCTATGTCGTATGAAACCATCTATGTCGCACCTCATGCGACACAATATTGTGTCGTATTCTATGTCGTATTTTCATACGACACAACCCTTATGTCGCTATTAAATTAGCATCGCAAGCTTTTGCGACACAACCACTGTGTCGCAGAGCTCTTGTGTCGCACTTTATGCGACACAACCACTGTGTCGCATACCAAAATTCAGTGTCGCAGATTGTGTCGCAGAAAACAGAAAACTTGGAAATTTTAAAGGATTTTCACTATAGAAAAAGTCAAAGTTACTGTACAAAAAAGTCAAATTTTACTGTAGCAGTACTGTAGCAAATCTACTGTAGCAAAGTCAACATTTTAGAATTTTTGCTACAAACCGTCACCAACGGGCCAAACATGTTTTCCAACAAACAAACAATTACAAACATACGGACAAACACTGGCTATACTAGTTGTGTACAACTAAACGAAACGTCTCGTGAGACGCATACTTACATAACTTCATATGAATAGGCATTTGAAGGTTACGGGTTTGGAGAACCTACTTGCTATATTTACTACGTGCTATTTGCTACGGCATATTACCAGACTCAGGTGAGTCTTACGGCCCCACTTTTACTGTTTTATCTTATTGGGGGAGATACATGCTACTACTATTTTCCTTGAACACAAGTACTAAACTGTTTACTATACCAAACGGAATTGCATGAGTTTACTTACAAACAGAAGTCTCTCCATCATATATCGTTAGTTATGGACTTAAGCGCGAACACTAGTTAATGGATCCATTAGGGAAATGACCCTCCCCACCCGGGGCAGTAGCGCTGCCACGTACTGATTTACACGTAGAAACGGGTGACTACTTATTCGTTACTGATGCTTGCTCACTTACGAGCATGTCACGGGAGCAAACATATTACTTACGGGTTAAGCTTCGATTATGAGCCTCATGGCAACGGTATAAACTTACTTATTTACATTTGCTGGATTGCAAATACTGATTTTACGATTGCTGGATTGCAATGGCTGATTTTACGCCTACGGGCATTTACTAATGAAATCTCGTGTTCAAAGCCGATATTACTTACAAACCTGTGAGATTCACCAACCTTTTGGTTGACACTTTTTAGCATGTTTTCTCAGGTACCCGGATGGAGTAGGATTACTCCAGGATTTTAGCTAGAGTCGCATGATTTCAACACAACTGCATTAACGGAGATTCTTAGCATTATCTTTTGTACATTACGATTATGTAATAGAATCTCCCGCTATACGCGTGGACTCTAGGGGAAACTACATTTTGTATACGAAAACACTAAGTTTTCAAACATTATATCTATGGAATGTAACTAATTTACAAACGTTGCATATAGATGTCGTTTGCTTTATCTTTGTGCTGTGATATTTGATTAGTAACACCCCAAACTATGCTTCCGCAAAACAGTGAATTTCGGGGGTGTTACAGTGTTACTTTCTACTTTATATCAAATCATAACTCTTATTAGTTGCAACAATTCTACTTTATCTCGCCATTATATATATCATAACATGTATGTACTTTACACATAAATTTCTTCTAATGGCGATATCATTTAACATTCTTACATTCTTAATTATACATTATTAAAACGTTCTTTCTTTATTACTACAATCTTACCATTCATTTCTTTAAACTGGATTATTTGGGTCTTCAGAACCTGCATCCGACCCTTATAAAAGTAATTTATAATCATTTACTCATTTTAGGTTATATCATAACCCATTACTTTTCTATCACCATCTCATATTTCATGAAATGATATCATTTCTTAATTCAAATTACGATTTTGTCCCCCACTTAGGTTCATTTTATCATCTCCGTATCACAAAACCACATAAAAATAACAGTTTAGTGGTTTTAATATCGTTTTACATCAACTGACTTCCATCTTTCATTCAATTATGTGTCACCTTTCTAATTATTGGTGGGACTTATTAATTACTATGCCCATTAAATGTCTAATAATAGACATATCTATTCACATAATGACAGCAAGTTTTATCATAAACATGCATGTTCAATTATTAACTTTTCACGTTCTTACTTACTTACTGTCCCTTTGCTAACCTCCCAATCAAAGCTAATCATCACTAGTTCCATTATATATTAATAATCTTGAATCATCCATGTGTCTTAATATAATAAAACCACGTTGGCCAGGCGTCGTCTTATTATATCAGTTTCACACTTCTATTCATCATTATCAATCATATACTGGTTCCAATGTGATCATGCTTGATTTCATATAATCTGAGCAAACATAACACGTTAACTTACACATTAGTGAATCATAAAGATTCCAATTAAGCACATAACTTTCATTTTCACTTTCTTACTTATCCATTTTACTTTTAGGCAATTGTAGAGATCATTCAGAACTATTCCATTTAGTATCATACCTCTCGGTGGTACGAGTACTAAAACATTTCTGCACCGTTAAGGATCCGTAACTTTTTCACATTATCGAGCTAGTGTCATGATCACTGCCCATGTGCATCATATCCATCTACTCCATGGCATGAGTAATGGAAACCTTATACTTTATCATATCCATCTACTCAGTAACAAGAGTAATGGAAACCTTATCATATCTGAAACGCCCAATTTTTTTTAACACTCTAAGGATATAACTATTAAAAAGTAGACTCTTTCACCTTTCCAACGATATAAAGACCGACAAAAATGGAGTTACGGTTCATCTTTTATGACCATTTTAAGAAATTTCCTTTTTCAGCGACACTTGCCTAGTGTCGCTAATAATTCCAAATTTTCTGCGACACTCAATAGCGACACTTATAGCGACACTTGTTTAGTGTCGCTAATAATTCAGTGACAGCATTTAGCGACACTTAGCTAGTGTCGCTAAAAACTCCAGCGACACTATTCATGCAGGTGGCAGATTTTTGACCCAAATTCAAACGCGCGTAACTTTTAGCTCGGTAAGAGTTTTGACCTGAAATTTTGTACACACTTCAACAATAACATAATACAACTTTTCATTTTCACACTTTTCGAAAATTCACGATAACGAAGAATCTGAACGTATATCAGCATATGGGCCATTTTAACTCATTTACTTCAAAATACAAACTACTAACGTAATGAAACTGAAACTTTTCACACTTACTCACACTACCAAAAGTGACTTGTTAGTCACTTACTCGCCCCGGCATACCTCATCTATGGTCATCGGTAAGCAAATGGGCATTTTAGACCCATTTTAACACTATACGACCCATATAACCACTTTGTGACCCATTTGACCATACAATCAATGGAATCACTTCAAAATACTATATTTATAATCAAATACCACTTTACATATAAAGAGTTTCTTACATTACCAAAAATAGCAAGTATAGTATTACTTGCACTTTAACACTTTCAACAACAAAGTTACTAATCACATACCACATCCTACTACCAAACTCCACTGTTACTTGTCTTTACTCTTACATTGACAACATGACAAAACTTGATTCATTTGGGCTTTCATAGGCTACAAAACGATAATTTATAGAGAAAAGCTTGTGTAACTTACGACAAGCTAGCAACTCCACTTCTAGTCTTTATTGATTTCTTTTCCCTTACCGCTTCCACTTGCACCTACACATTTAAATTAACTAATTAAGCACTTTACTTAGTGAGTATAGGTATAACTAATCAAAATCATTAACTAATCAATTATGTATTAAAACATATAAAAGCAAAGAAAGTAGTTTACTTCCCTTTTTCTTGCTGTAAGTCCCCTAGTTTTAGGATCGATAACTTCGTTATCTGTAGTATTAAGGTGCGGAATCCCTCAATACGGTGTTATTTTACTAACAACGAATATGTTCGTATTGCGTTTTAACTAGACTTAGCTTTAAACAACGAATCGTCAAAGCCTAGCCTTAGGTTATGTTTTTCTCTGGTTTGTTGAATTCGCAGCAATTGAAATCAGAATGCAAAAGTTATTTTTTTGTGTTAACGATTTTACAAAGAAAAATCGTTTAAATATTCTGTCTCGGCTCGGCTCGCATGGGCCAGCAAGTTCAGCCCAACTCGCCTTGCAGCCCAAGCCCATTACCAAGCTCGATTCGCTACTGACTTCCACGAATTCAGTTCTCATCTCGGCTCGTTAATCTCGCGACCTGAGAACTCGACTCGCACAGAATGTATTTATTTCGTATTTAATAATTCGTCTAACTTAACACAATAATATGTTTAACGAATATTACTAACAAAACAAATATTTATTTACAAATCTAAACCAATATACAAACGTAATAATAATTACACTAGTCCTATATCAAGCTAGATCTGTTGTCACAATCTATGTCTCAACAGACTCCCCCTTGACAATAGCTCTAGCGTCTTTATCTTCACGCTGTCTTTGGTCTTCATTTGTAAATCTTACTTCCTGCAAAAATTTTAAGCTTGATGCATGTTTTAACCATCCTATGATAATCTCGTGCTAAATCACCCCAACCAACAGTAGATATGATCTTGTTCTTGTATAACATAATCAAATCTTCCTTTGATAAATTCATCAAATGTCTGTGATCATATACACGAAGAATTTCTTTTTCGCCATTAGGATAATCATCATCAGCTTCAATCATAAAGGCTTCTCCTGTTCCAGCATCTACCCCCCAATATTTCAATTTTCCCAAAATATTCTGAGGCATAGTCTTCATTGGTATTTGCTTAATGCATTTGACCGCTGGATAAACCTTCTTCCTTCTTCTTCTTCCAGTTCTCTGACTAAGTTCGTTTAGCTTTATCATTTTTCCTTTCCTTGGCTTAATCTTCGAAAACTTCATAGATAATCCTTCAGTCCTAATGATACGCTCAACATACTTAGCATAATCATCATCACTTGGATTTTTCATATCTAATCTAGCCAAGTCTCGAATCTCATATCGAGGCAATGAACTAAACACGGTAAGCTTCTTCTCAAAATATTGAACCCCGTCAAACCTTTTGATCGCGAAGAGCTTCAGGTCAGAGTCATAATACCATCCAATAATGCCAGTTTTAAGTACACGCTTTCCAGTAATATCAACTTCTTTCAAAATGCGTTGCTTATTTTCCTTTTTCTTTTTCAGCATTTCTTGGATAAACATAGGATTACCAACCATATGTTTGTATTTGTCCTCTATTTCTTCAACTTCAGTATCTGAATCTTCAGAAGCATTCTCAAAAGCTTCTAAATCAATAACTGATTCTCCTTGTTCATTTACAAAAACAAATTCAGTCGTTGATGGATTCACAACATGTTCATCTACATTTGCATCCAGATCAACACCTTCATCTATCACTGATTCAAATACTGCAGTCCAATCTTCAGGAAGTTTGAACTCTCCTTCTTCAATATCATAATCAATCTCTTCATCTATCTCATCCAGAATATCATCTTCCGAATCTGATAGATTAAGCATTTCCATTCCTAGAGAAAAACATAAATACAAATATATTAATAATTCAAATTCTTTATTGATTTCCCTGAACCAATCTAAGAATTTCTTTATTAATTCTTTTGTATATTTTAACCTAACATATAAACGCAATATAAATATAACTTATAAAATCTTTTATTGATTACCCTGAATCAATCTAAAATCTCTTAAGTCTACTTAACAAATATTAATTAATTTTAAATTCTAATGCATTGTGAATAATCACCAAACATTTAAATTTACTATTAATTACCTTATATAATTTCCAAGTGTTAATTGATCTCATTCATTATCAATTTAACCTTTAAATTATATATCATTTGTCTAGTTAATACGAATACATTTTTAACTTGTTAATTACTTATAAACCTTACGGTCTTAAGTCTATAATCAAATCTAAAATGCATATGTTATTATAAAATTATGACCGCCGAAATTAATCGGAACACGCCGCTCGACTACTCAATAAGTCAGAAGTCTTTCGATCACTATTTTATCTTAACATAATTTTATAAACTTAAATTACCAAACATATTTTACTTAAAATAATAATAACCCTAAGCCAAATATATTTACACAATAATTAAGTTTACACTTGTTCACTACAAACTATTACAAATATTACAGTACTAAGATAATACTAAGCTATCTTACCAGCTTCAGTATCACCCGATACAGTCTTATCTGCACTTGTACCCACTCCAGAACCACTAGCACCAGCACCAGACTCCCCCTGAATAGTAGCTTGCTCACTAGTCTTTGAAGGACCAGTCTGCTCACCACTCGGTGCATTGGGATCATCGTCCTTGTCTTGATCTCTCTTTCTCTTCAACTCATTCTCTCTGCAAGACTCCAGATATACCAATATCTCCCCCTGAGCAGGCTGTCCTGAATGCGATCTCAAGACCAGACTCTCTAAAGAAGATAACTTCAGTCTCTGTACAGTGAAGTCCGCAAGTAACGTCTCATGAGTCTTCATCAACAGATTGTACAATTCACTCTGCTTGAGTATCTGTTGTGAAAGAAGAAGATTGCTCGACACCAGCTCTGGAATCTGAGAAGTAAGCTTCTCCAAATCCTTTACCCTCGACTCTAAGGATGTAATCCTTTCAGCATCAGTCGTTGGAGTAACAGGTATCGTTCTGGGTCCAGGCGGTGTAAGAGACTCAATATGCCAGTCTCTGGTAAGCGGTGTATGAGGTTGAGACAAAGCTTGCGTAAGCAAACTTGTCGCAAATCTAGCTGTTTTGTTCGTCGGAAAATTAGCTCCACGAACTAAATCAGCAACCTCATGCTGTAAAGTTAAACACAATTAAAATCAGTTATTGTTACAGATTACTCTGTCTCAAACTCTAATTAATTGCATAACACTCATAGTTATAGAATTTATATCTCATACTTGAAGCGGTAAAGACATCGATTCCGTAACCACCGGTGCAACCATCTCTACCTGTGGTGTATCCTGAGAAACTGTATACAGAATTAACTGTCTCAGTTCAACTCCTGATAAACAACAAGTTAAGATTATTTAACTTTAATTAATACTAACCTTCTCGAATAGTAAGCGTTCTCGGACGCTTCATCAAAGGAATCTCAACTTCCTCAGTACCTTCCTCCAGAATATTCTTACCCTTCCTCTTCTTTTCAGAAGCAGATGGAGGAGGAGAAGGTGTATTATCAGAATCTTCATCTGAAGCCGTCTCACCATCACGACCTCTAGATGATCTAACAGGATCCTAAATTTTAAATATATTAAACATTTATGATTAGCGTAAGCTCTATCATACAAGTTCTATATATTTAAGATTAATCAGATATAATACCTCAGTTGGTACAACAACTGATCTATCAAGCTGTATCTGCTCATCCTCAAGTAATATAACTTCTGGATGTGCAGCCTCAGTTTCAGCTTCCTGTTCGTATAATGATATTTATATTTTTAAAATCAGAAATAATATCCAATTTACTAAATATCTAATATCAGAATCATTATATAATAATATTATGCATCTATGATCAATAAAAACAATCTATCAACTAAGCATCTATATTATTACATAAGTAACAGATTACCTCAGGTGGTGCCAAGTAACTCTCAATGTCTTGAAGCAAAGGATTTGTCTCATCATCATTCTGCTCCAAAACTTCTTGCACAACCTGTGCAGCAACCTCTTGATTCACCTGCTGATCCACCTGACCAGCCTGAATAAGAACATCCTCAAGGAGCCCTTGTGGATCTTCAGGTTGAGCTTCCTCAGCTACAGGTGCAGGTACAACATCAGCAACAGCAAGAGCAACAACAGCAGCAGGAGCTACGTCCAACCACCCATGATTTGGCGGTGCAACGTAGTTCGGATCAACAATATATCCAAAAAGTGGTCTAATTTCCGGTTTCACCACTCCTTCCTTCCTAATCGTCTGCATAAACATGGCATTATAACCACGTTGATCAATGGTATTCACCGATAAAAACGGCTCAGGAATAACCAAGATCGGTAGACGCGCACGTATGATAAGCATACAAAACCTCGGGTAGATCATAAATCTAGATCTAACAGAACCCGATATCTGTCTAGCTATCTCTCCAAAAATGTAATCACAAAAACTGTATGGTTTATTGTAAACCAGTGACAGTACAGCCGACAGAATCGCAGGGCTCAACTCATCAAAGCCACCTTTCTTTGCTGCGAAGACTATATTCATCACGTGCCAAAGAAACCTCCACTGACCAATGACCAGAGGCTTCTGGAACTGACGTCCACGCCTGTCTCCTGTATATCCCATACGTCCAATAGCACCCTCAATAAAGTCCATAGGATACTCAATATCCCCGTTCTCCTGTTCTACCGTACCTAGCTGCAAAATCTCACGAAGATTACCAGCTGAAAAGGTAACAGGTTGTCCACCAACTGTAGCTCGAATCTCTGGCGGAGTGACAGATTCGTCATAAACAATATCCGTCCAGAAATCGTTCAGTATAGTCTGTGAGATAGGAGGATTGGCCGTAATAGCATATCTAATCCTTGATCGTGCTAGAAAACGTAATATATCAGCAACCCTGTCAGCCCGTTTGGCCTCAAGGTTCAGATCAACCAGGATGTTGTGACCCTTATCAAATGCTCTAGCCATATCTGTAATGAATACAAACAACAGATATAATTTAATGCACGATAAAAAATATTTAAACTATTATGTATTATGAATCGAGATTCATCAAACATCTTAGTTTAAAATTGTAATTATATATAACTTGATACAAAAATAATCTCAAGTCGTATATAAAAATTTTACTTATAACTAAAAAGTCTTAAGTCTAATTTAAATCACGTTAGGTACTTGTTATTTTAATAAAAATCTCAAGTCGTTAACGTTAAAAATTATACCGCTAATGTGAAATTAGGACACGCCACTAATTTTCTTCTTAAATTAGTAGACTTTCGATATAATCATATAAGAATTAACACAAATCCATTTCATAAAAGTTATTACTTAAAAAGTCTTAACATTTATATCACTACTTTAAAAAATAAAATTTTTCTAAGTACTGGACTCGCATAAACTGGCCTAACGAGGTGAGGTCAACTCGTTTTGCTTATGAACTCGCTAAACTTATAAAGCAGCTATTGAAGTGAACTCGCTAATCTCATGGATTCGCTAGTCAACTCGCTGCGAGTTGATTCACAATGTCAACTCGTTTCATTCAATCAGGGAGTCGAGGTAAAATCTCAACTCGTTCGATGAACAGCCGTCGATAATTTTTAATGAAAATCGATTAATCTGTTGAATTTAACATGATCTATCAATTGATTTACGTTTATTAACATCCATTTAACATAAACCACAAGGATTTATGTCCAATAACATCGTAATCGACGCAAATCGTTTAGTTTTTAACCCGAAACCCTAAGTTTTATAAAAACTTCGATTTCTTGTTATTTACACGGTGAAATCCGTTGGTTTATACCTCAAAATGTTCGCAATATGAAGGTGTATAAAGTCCTCGGATTGAATAACTCGTTCCCGTAATCTAAGAATCGAAATCAAACGAAAACAATAAATCGCCTCGTTTCGCCTTGTTGACGGATTCGCAAGCTTTACTGAACTCGCGAAGTATGTGGGTTCGGTGGGTTGGTCTGACTCGTTTGACCACCTTTATACTTTACATTCGATTCGCGAGATTTGAAGCGGACTCGCAAGTCGAAGTCAACTCGCAGAAATAATTAAAAACGCGAATTTTAATTCTAAGTATAAATAAAAACCCGATATTTTCACAAGTCTAAATTATAATTAATTTTCACTTGTATTTGTCACGTTGTTCAACTCAAAAACATTCAGTATGATTTAATTCCGAAGGGTAAGCATAATTAACACAAAAATTAAAAACTAAAACAAAATTACATAATCATAGGTATCAAGTACCATTTTATTAAACACTTGAAACAAAATAAAATACATACATAAAATGAATAAGAATTTATCTGCTTAGGGATCATATTAGTAAGAATAAGCAATTCATGATATATTTAAAAAGTTTAAGCAGATTGGTAGTATACATACCTCATGAAATTCAAATAAATTACTATAAAATTACAACTAAATATATCATTTATACATTTATATTTATAAAACTATATCTTAGGTACCTTTATCCACATAGCATAATTAATAAATACATTATTCACATGAAGTGAATATTTTATTTATAGATAGTTTAAGACGATTACCGGTATTATGATCCACATAAACAAACTATACTCAATTTTCTAAGCATAACTCTTTATTGTTAGTATGAGAATTATCAAGTGCTTCCTAGTATATGACATACTGAAGAATTCAAGTAAAACACATAACACTGCATCATTAAATTTTCAAGGTAGCGGTTACTAAATGATGTATCTTTTCGAAACATATAACATACACTTGAATTTTTACGGTTAGACAAATATCAAACATACTTTGAATATGCTATGTTATCTAAGTCTGTACGTAGTACAACAGAAGATTCCTTCTAGCATAATTCAAAATATATTTGAGAATATTAATTTAATTAAAGGTTTCAGTTCTGTACATAGTACAACATAGTTACCAGTAATTAAATTAATACCCATATTGCTACTATTTGTCACTTTAATTAAAATGCATGATAACAGTGTATGGTAATACCATCATTCAACATTTAAGACTTAATGTCATACATCATAGAATAGTTACACAAAATAATAAACAAGTAGTTAATTAAATTCTTAAGACTTAGAAAATTTCATATAATTTGCCTACCAGTACATCATATGATGAAGCCATCTAAAGTTTTACTAAAAATAGACAAATTATAACTTGTGGATATAGGTGTATAATCAAATAAATATAAACACATACCTGATAGAACCGCTGTAGTTCTAAAGCAACTTTATTTGAACCTACTACCATATCATACTTAGGACTTAAGCTTTATTATTGTGAAGCTTATTCTCCTAATGTACTATCATTTCCCGTAGTTTTTGCAAATAAAAACTTAAATGAAGGCGATTCCCCTTAGGTAACAAGCAAATGAATGCCATACGCCCTCTTTTTTTTTTTTTTTTTTATATATTTTTTTTTAATAATAAACACATAAAAATAACTTTTGCATTCTGATTTCAATTGCTGCGAATTCAACAAACCAGAGAAAAGAACTCAATTAGAATTCCAGGAGTCTCATCCTTTGATCCCAAAAAGAATACCCATGAGAATCTAGAATAGTCATCTGTGACAACCAAACAGTACCATTTGCCACCTAGACTTCTCTTGCTTATAGGGCCGAAGAGATCCATATGTAGCAATTCAAATGGCGAGGAGATAGAGTTTTCAGTCTTAGGTCTGTGTGGTTTCTTGTGCTGCTTTCCTTTCATGCAAGGAACACACTTATCCTCAGACTCGAAACGTTTTTGTGGTACACCTAGAACCAAACCATTTTTGGTTATATAATTCATCTTTCTCCAGTTTAGATGTGCCATTCTCCTATGCCATAACAGAGCATCTGTTTCCGAAGCCTTGGACAATAAACATGTAGACACCATTGAAGAGTTAGGAACACCCATGTTGATAGCATAGATGTCCTTCTTCCTTGGCGCCCTCATCAATATCCATTCATCAGGAATTTTAAAACCTGGCTTCAGGACTAAGGCCTCCTTTTCATTGAAATAAACTGGATGACCTTTATCACAGACTTGGGAAACACTCACTAGGTTGTGTGTAAGTTCTTCAACATAGTTCACATCCTCAAGAGTCAAAGTTCCATTTGAAACTTTTCCTTTTCCCGAAATTACTCCTCCTTTATCTCCTGCAAAATTTACTTTTTGCTTGAGACTATCCTTGAAGTCCTTCAGTAGACTTCTTTCACCGGTCATGTGCCTCGAGCATCCACTGTCTACATACCACCAACTGTCCTTGTTCACAGCATGCTCCTGCACATAACACAAAACACGATCAGTTATCAAGAGGGACCCAAGCCATTACGGTCTTGGTTTGTCCCTTATCATCAACAAACTTAAGCTCTTTAAAATAACCATTCTTCCCATCAGGAGCTTTGGTTACTTTCGAAGTAGCTTGAGTTTGTGGACGATCAGCCTTAAGAGGTGAATTTGAGGAGAACCTCTTAGGCACAAAAGTATGAGCTCTATTATGATAATTATAATTAAACTCATGTGATCGCGAAGTAGTGCCACTTTCATAATGACTATGGCCTCTACTTGGAGTTCTAAACCTCGACGGTGTCACATCCCTAGACTTATGGACATAATTATCACTTTGAGTATATGACCGTTTAGGTTTAGGTGGGGAGACACTATGCTTACCATCTCTTTTAAGAATGTTCACAGGTTTATTACCTAACTTAGGTTTGGTATCTAACCCGTCTACAGTCATATTAGAGTCGGTCTGTGTCTTTTCCTCAATCACAAGCTTATGTGGTGCTTCAGGCTTTTTGTTAGGACAACACGAAGCCACGTGTCCTTTTTGATGACATTTGAAACATGACATCTGCTTGCGTGATTTGCTCACTTTTGCTTTCTCATCCGGAGTCTTAGGCACTAAAGGTTTAAGCTGTTCCTTATCAACTTTATCATTAATCTTAGCATCGTTAATCACTCCACCCGATACAAAATGTATTTTGGTGAACTGAGAAGCCTTGCTATTATCTAATGATACGTTCTTAATAACATCTTTCTGTGCCTCTGACTGTTCAGGTTTATCTGCTACTAAAATCTCAGGATTAACTTCAGTCATCTCAGAGTCCTCAGGAATAGGAGTGTAATTGGCATTAAAAGGCGGGGATACATCATTGTAACCTAACCCAGTCTTGTCCTTTACACTACGTTGAGCATCTAACATTTTATCCATTTGAGATGTCCTATAATTCTCAAGTTTACGGTTTTGCTCAATTAACCTTAAGTTAAGGTTCACTATTTCCTGATCCTTACTAGCAATCGTCTCATTTAAGTCTTTGATATTCATATAGAGACCATCTATGACAACAGATTTTTCACTTATGGTATCTCTAAGTTTTGTTCTATCCAACGCATCAGACTTAATTTTATCTTTTAAGACCTGTTTATCATCACTTAATCTACGAACATCCATAATAGCTTGATCAAGTTCAGATCTAACAGTCTTATAAGATTCCTTATCCATATTTAATTGTGATGACAGATTACTATTTGACACAGTTAAGACACTATTCTGAGACTGTAAATCAGTAACTAAGTAACAAACATCAGCAAGATTAAGAATATCTAAACATACCTTCTTCTTGTCAGTTTGTAATTCAGCCATACGTGCCACTAATTCTTCAGGACTCATATCTGGAGTTGAATCCATATATAGCACATCATCATCACTTGCCTTTTTTTCAGACTCAGCCACCTCTACTCTCTGTTCCATGTCAGTGGGCATGTAGGACACTGATCCAGCAGTTGTTTCTTCGATCTCGGCCATCAAAGCTTCTTCAGAATGAGCTTGCCAATCATACGAGCCATCCAACTGCTTCACCACTAAGGCTTTGGAAGCAAGAGTACTTCCCGAACCTTGTTTTCCTTGTGCTTCTACTTTAGGTCTTTGGCATTCTCTAGCAAAATGACCAATACCCTGACAGTTAAAGCATCTGACCTTGGTTTTATCAAACCCTGATCTATTGCCCAACACCTTTCTACCAGTTTTCTTGAGGAAATTCTTCACCTTTCTAGATATCAACGCTAGTTGATCTTGAAGTTCCAGTTCCTCAAGATAATCAGAATCTATCTGCTCATAATCCTCATCAAATAGAATAGGATCATTGATCTTTCCTTCTATGTAGTTCTCATATGATGCCACAAAGGAAGCAAGAACAGACAGTTGCTGTTCAGCAGATTTCACACTCATCGGCATCTTCTGATGCTCTTGAGGTGACTTCTCAGAATTCTTTCCCTTTGTCTCATCACCAGAGGAGGAAATAAAGCACAGATCTTCAGTGATCATCTCTCCATTTTCATTAGTATCACCAACTAACAGTGCAGTGGTCGAACTCGATGACGCAGTCGAAAGACTTGACTTTCCATGATACAGCCCAGGGTTCTGAACCTGATCAGAATCACTATCTCTTGACTTCTTGGAGAAATCATAACCTTTCAGCTTGTCAATGACTTGCTCTAAGGTCATAGTAGAATACCTAGTTTCGTTATCCTTAATCATAACACCATACATTTCCCATTTAGAAGGCAAACCCTCAAGGAACTTGTCGGTTTTAGATACTTCTTCTTCAAAAATTTCATGGTATTCTAATTCACTTAGCAGATGGTAGAATCGTGTAACATAGGCATCAAGATCTTCTCCTTTTAAAGCTTTAAACATAGTAAACTGCTTTTTAAGAAGACTCTTCTTGCCAGCTCTCACCTGTGGACTTCCCTCACCTCTTTTCTCTAAAGCTTCCCAGAGCGCTTTAGCAGTATGAAAAGACTTGAGTTGATGAGCAAGGGATTTAGGAAGACACATCTTTATGCAAGAATGTGATTTATTCTCATTTCTGTACGCTTCCTTCTCTTGATCACTCATGTTTGCATAGGTAAGAACTACAGTAGCATTTTGAACAGTTTGAGTAGGTGGGGTGTATCCACTCTTGATACACATCCAGATAGACAGATCATGGAATCTACAGTAAGATTCAAATCTGTCCTTCCAATTGTAGTAATCCTCGATTCTTAACAACTTAGGTGGAACGTTTGACTTTCCCACCTCGTGGTCCATTTCGATCATTCTACTTAAGTCAGACATCTTAAAAACGTAAAATTAAACTGTTTCAGCGAATTCAGAAATCTCAACTCGCAAGACTCAGCTCAACTCGCAATCTCAGCTCGACTCGCAGAATTTGTCGATTCGCAAGCCTCAGTTCGGATTGCTAAAAGATGTCGATTCGCAAGTGATGTCGATTCGCGAGAGATCTCGGTTCGACTTGCAAGCCTCAGTTCGACTCGCTAGTTCAACTCGGTTCGCAGGCGACGCTGGAACCCTAATCTCGACTCGCGAAACGGCTGTTAAACCCGAAAAACGAATTTTAAAGTATTTTTACGAACGAAACTGAGAAATTCGACTGTAAACTAACCCTAAAACTTCCAGAGAATGATTTTGATCGTTAGTATTGCAATAATGCACGTAAAAACGACCCGAATCAAAAACGCAATAAACTAAAACTCACGAACACACTCGTATCTAGCCCGAAAGCTCTGATACCAGATGTAAGTCCCCTAGTTTTAGGATCGATAACTTCGTTATCTGTAGTATTAAGGTGCGGAATCCCTCAATACGGTGTTATTTTACTAACAACGAATATGTTCGTATTGCGTTTTAACTAGACTTAGCTTTAAACAACGAATCGTCAAAGCCTAGCCTTAGGTTATGTTTTTCTCTGGTTTGTTGAATTCGCAGCAATTGAAATCAGAATGCAAAAGTTATTTTTTTGTGTTAACGATTTTACAAAGAAAAATCGTTTAAATATTCTGTCTCGGCTCGGCTCGCATGGGCCAGCAAGTTCAGCCCAACTCGCCTTGCAGCCCAAGCCCATTACCAAGCTCGATTCGCTACTGACTTCCACGAATTCAGTTCTCATCTCGGCTCGTTAATCTCGCGACCTGAGAACTCGACTCGCACAGAATGTATTTATTTCGTATTTAATAATTCGTCTAACTTAACACAATAATATGTTTAACGAATATTACTAACAAAACAAATATTTATTTACAAATCTAAACCAATATACAAACGTAATAATAATTACACTAGTCCTATATCAAGCTAGATCTGTTGTCACAATCTATGTCTCAACACTTGCAATCTCTATTCACTATGCTAATCGCATGTGCACATATCTAGTCTTTCATTTAGCTAATCTCGATTAGCTAATCTAGTCATATCATTAGCTAACATAGTTAGCTACTAATCAATAACATAGCTAACATTGGTTAGCTATTCTAATCAATTCATGGCTAATAATATATCATTAACCATGCTAATCAATACTTTCATCATGTTCCATCTTTACTAACAATAATTCACTTACTAACAATCTAATTTCATTACATATACTCACCTTGACTTGTTGAACAACTTGTAGTTAGATGATCAATTGATAAGATTTGTTCTTGAACACCTAACACACACACACACACACACATATATATATATATATATATATATATATATATAATCATCAATAACTAATCATATATATATATAAATAACACATATATCAATAACTAATCATCTTTTTAACTACTAATTCATCTAATCACTTCTCCCCCACAAATTTTATACTAACTTTAGTTTAGACAACTAGCTAATTTCATTCCCATCATCATAATCATAGCTTTAATATTTAATTAAGCTATTTTCTAGTTGTCACTAATAAGCACTAACACTTTATACGTGTAATTTAACTAATTTCACAAAGTTTATGGAAACCCCATAAACACTAATCACTATCTTTCACCTTTATATCATGAAATTAAGCTTCAAATCGTTATTCATAAACTAAACTAACACTAACTAATCAATTACAAGCCCTAATTTCGGATTTAATCATACTAATTTGCTAAAACCCTTGAAAACCCAATTTCTAGGGTTCTTGAAGAAATTAGAACACTTACAATGATTAAAAAAGGATGGAGGGAGATGATTCTTATGATTGAAGCTCGAATTGAAGATTACACACTGATTTTTGGCTTGATTTTTGCTTCCTGCGATTTACTCTGTTTTTAATTTGGGTTCTGGAATTGTTTTTGAAGTTTATCTTCAAGTTACAGGGGAAAGGCATGTACCAGGTCTTTTAGTCACTTAATTTCTACACTACACAGTCTAAAACTGAACACTCTATTTACGTTTTCTACTATATCTCATTAGTAAAAGATCTATACTTAAAAAGATGTATATTTTATTGTACACTAAAATAATACTATAAAGCTAGAATATTATAACTTATATTTATATACTAAGTTAATACCTCGAAAACTGGAGATGTTACAACTCTCCCTCACTTAATCTGTTCGTGTCCTCACGAACCATTCTTGGTGTACCGCAGGATGATATGTCATCATCCACTCCTCCGGTTCCCAAGTAAATTCTGAACCTTTCCTATGACGCCACTGGACCTTAACTATCGAAACTGATTTATTTCTAAGCTGTTTCACTTTCTGATCAAGGATTCTAACTGGCTCTTCTACATAACTCAACTTGTCTCTCTGTCAGTGGCACATAAGAGGCTTCATCGGCTAAACATTTTCTGAGTTGAGACACGTGGAATGTGTCATGAATACCAGCAAGTTCTTCTGGTAGTTGTAGTCGATAAGCAACCTTTCCAACTTTATCTGTGATTTCAAACGGTCCAATGTATCTTGGACTTAACTTTCCACGCTTTCTGAATCGAATAATTCCCTTCCAAGGTGAAACCTTAAGCATCACTTTATCACCAATCTGAAATTCAATAGGTCTCCTACGCTTGTCTGCATACGATTTTTGTCGGTCTTGCGCCATCTTCATTCTTTCTCTAATCTGATCAATCTTTTCTGTAGTCAACTGAACTATATCTATACTTCCAAGCTCTCTTTGACCAACCTCACCCCAGCAAATTGGAGTTCGGCATTTTCTACCATATAACATTTCATACGGTGGCATTTTTATTGAAGAATGATAACTATTATTATATGAAAACTCCACCAAAGGAAGATGGATAACCCAACTACCACCGAAATCAATGGCACAAGCTCTAAGCATATCCTCAAGAGTCTGAATGGTACGTTCGCTCTGACCATCAGTTTGAGGATGAAAAGCTGTACTGATATGCAATAGAGTTCCCAAATCTTCTTGAAATTTATTACAGAATCGAGAAGTAAAATGAGTATCACGATCTGAAACAATAGAAAGTGGAACCCCATGTCTAGCAACTACTTCTTTAACATAGAGATCAGCTAACTTTTCTGAAGAAGAAGCTTCTTGAATAAGAAGAAAGATAGCACTTTTTGTCAATCGGTCCACAATCACCCAAATAGTATCATGTTGCCTTGGTGTTTTTGGCAATTTCGTGAGAAAATCCATGGTGATGTGTTCCCACTTCCATACCGGTATATCCAATGGTTGGATTTTACCGTATGGTTGTTGATGTTCAGCTTTAACTTGCAAGCACGTGAGACAATTCTGAACATGCTTAACTATATCACGCTTCATACCTGGCCACCAATAGTCACGTTTCAAATCACGATACATCTTGGTAGCACCAGGATGAATAGAATATCTGGATCTATGAGCTTCATCTAACAACACTTTCTTCACTTCACTCATTCTTGGTATCCAAATTCTTCCATAACGAGTCTTTAAGCCTCTAGAATTATCTACTAATTCTGAAAGTTGACCAGCTAATCGTTGTTTATTTGGATCATTCAATGCTAGAACTTCAACCTGAGCAGTTTTAATGGAATCAAACAACTGAGGGAATACAGTCATTTGAAGAGATTTTACTGAAAGAACATAATGGCTAGCTTTTCGACTAAGGGCATCGGCTACGATATTAGCTTTACCAGGATGATAAAGTATGTCACTGTCATAATCTTTCACTAAATCCAACCATCTTCTCTGACGATTATTCAAATCACGCTGATCAAAGAAATACTTGAGGCTTTTGTGGTCGGTGTAAATTGTAAATTTAACACCATATAGATAATGGCGCCAAATTTTAAGAGCAAAGACCACGGGTGCTAATTCAAGATCATGAGTGGGGTAGTTTTGCTCATGTGATTTTAACTGGTGAGAAGCATAAGCTATAACTTTCCCTCGCTGCATAAGAACACAGCCTAATCCAAGCTTTGAAGCATCACAATAAACTACCAGGAGCTTGACTAAGCTTTTCTTTCAACGCCTGGAATGCTTTAGCTTGCTCATCTCCCCACTTACACTGAACACTTTTTCTAGTCAACTGAATCAAAGGAGTAGCAATCTTTGAGAAATCTTGAATAAAACGACGATAGTAGCCAGCTAAGCCAAGGAAACTTCTAACTTCAGTGGGACGCAAAGGTGGATCCCACTTCATAATGGCTGCTATCTTGGAAGGATCAACCTGAATTCCGTGAATATTGATCATGTGTCCAAGGAATTGGACTTCCCGTAATCAAAATTCACATTTAGAGAATTTAGCATACAATCTTTCACGCTGAAGTGTCTCCAGAACCTGTCTGAGATGTACTGCATGATCATCCTCACTTTTAGAATAAATGAGAATGTCATCAATGAAAACTATGACAAAAATATCGAGCATGGGCCGACAAACTCTGTTCACTAAGTCCATGAAGGCAGCTGGAGCGTTAGTTAAACCAAACGGCATAACTGTAAATTCAAAGTGACCATAACGAGTACAAAAAGCTGTTTTCGGAATATCTTCTTCTCTGACCTTTAACTGATGGTAGCCAGAACAAAGATCAATCTTTGAAAAAAAACTAGCTCCCTGTAACTGATCAAATAAATCATCTATTCGAGGCAAGGGATATCTGTTCTTAATGGTCACTTTATTTAACTCCCTGTAGTCAATACACATCCTTAGGGAACCGTCTTTCTTTTTAACAAACAGGACTAGGGCTCCCCATGGTGAACTACTAGGACGAATAAAACCTTTATCTAAAAGTTCCTGCAACTGTCTCTCATTTCTTGCATTTCAGTTGGAGCCAGACGATAAGGAGTTTTGGCTATGGGAGCGGCTCCAGGAACAAGATCAATTCGAAATTCCACTTGTCTATCGGGTGGAACACCTGGAAGTTCGTCAGGGAATACTTGGGGAAACTCTTTCACAATCGGAATGCTAGAAAGTTCTAGCACAGATTTAGAGTTATCAACCACGTGCGCCAAAAAGCCCCGAAACCCGTGTGACAACAATCTTTTAGCTCGAGCAAAAGTACAAACTGGAATGGATCGTCTAGAACGTTCCCCATAAACAGTAACTTCCTTCCCACCAGGCGCTTTAAGGAGAACTACTTTCTCGTGGCAATTAATCATGCCTTTATTTTTTCCCATCCAATCCATTCCTATCACAACATGAAACTCTCCTATTTGCCTGGGGATTAAATCTATTTTAAATAGCTCACCTCCTATTTCAATATTACATCCTCTATAAACATTACTAACAATTACTAATTTACTATCTGCAATTTCAACTTCTAAAGGGTGTTCTAACTTAGCTATAGGAGTTTTCAGCTTTTCACAAAAGGAAAGGGATACAAAAGATTTGGTGGCTCCAGAGTCGAATAAAACATGGGCAGGTATAGTGTTAACAATAAAGGTACCTGTCACCACGTCGTGTGACTCTTTTGCCTCCTCTGCTGTAATCTGAAAGGATCGACCCCTTGTTCTCTGTCCACCCGCCTCCCTTTTTTTTTCGGCTTCCCTTCTTTGTTCATTTCTCTTCATATCTGCTAACCTCTCAGGGCAATTTGCTTGCACATGATCTTCCTTGTAACAATAAAAGCATGTGCGATAAGGATTAGGACAATTTGCTGCAATATGCCCCGGTTTACGACATTTGTAACATGCGGTACTTCCCAATTGACACTCCCCCGGATGCTTTCTACCACAATTATTACACTTGGGAAATTCCCGCATTGGAGGTTGAGGCTGACGAGACGATGTCTGAGATTGAGGCCTTTGTTGCAACCTCCCAAAAGACTTAAACTTCTTAAATGGTTGTGATTGAGAACTGGACTGCTCAACTTTTCTTTTACTGCTAGCATCAGCAGCTTTTGCTTGCAACTCCTTCTCTCTTGTCAACCCTTTATTCATCATTTTTGGAATCGAATCATAAATGGTCAGGTCAACATTTAATTTCAACATTTAGATGTCGGTGATAATGATCTTTCATCAATTTCTGATCCGAAGTATATTCTGGACAGAGACTTATCATAAAACAAATTCGTATACTCGGTCACCGTCATCTTTCCCTGATCAATTGCTAAAAATTCCCCTTTCAATCTTTCTACTTCAGCCATTGGTGCTAATTCTGCTAAAAACTTCTCTGTAAATGTATTCCATGGGAGTCTTGCAGCTTCTTCTGCACTCAAAGTCTTAACTTGAGTATTCCACCAATCCTGAGCACTTCCTTTCAATTGATGAGCTGCAAATAAAACCCGTAGTCTTTCTGGACATTCACAAAGCATAAAGGTCTCTTCCATTTTGCTCACCCACCTGTTGCTAATAATCGGATCTCTTTCCCCTTTAAATTCTGGGGGACTACAATTTGCAAAGTTCTTGTACTCAAATTTCTCTTTCTCTCTATCTATCTGGCGCTGAGCATTCAAAATTTCCATATTCGGCTGAGGGTCCGTTAAGATGGGATGTTTCTGTTCGAACTCTACTAATCGAGTGCTGATTATTTGCTCCATACGTTCATATACGGAAGGAGCAAATTCTTGTAAGGATTGACTAATAACATCTTTCAATAGCAATCTATCTTCTGGATCTAAACTTCTACCTGTAACGTTCTCCTCTTGAGTGGGAAAACGAGCATTCGAACCCTTAGCTTCCTTGTTTGGTGTAGTTGCCATTTACTAAAACAAGATAAGCGGCAAATTTAGTACTTTAACTAATAATGAATTGCATAATCATATAAAAACCTTCTGAGTCAACTAGCACAACAATCATTGCCTCTTTTCTCATGTGCTTAACAACCTTAAATCTCCCATGTGCACTAGTGTAATATAACCCCGTTGGTCAGACGTTATTATATTAAACTAATAACACACTTCTATTTAAAGTTCTTAAGCATATTCAAAATCGGAGCAACAATTACTATCAAAACTAATATCTACTAATCACATATTAATAATGCTACTAAAACTCAATTGTAACTTGCTACTACGCAGTTATAAGTGGTTTAAGTTTAGGCAATCCTAGTGTGGATTGCTTAAATCTCTTAAACCATCGCTCTGATACCAACTTGAAACGTCCAAAAATTTTATTATTATTATTATTTTTTTTTACACTCTAAGGATATGACCATTAAAAAGTAGTCTTTTTCACCTTTCCAACGATATAAAGAACGTCAAAAATGGAGTTACGGTTCATCTTTTATGACCATTTTAAGAAATTTCCTTTTTCAGCGACACTTGCCTAGTGTCGCTAATAATTCCAAATTTTCTGCGACACTCAATAGCGACAGTTATATCGACACTTGCTTCAGTGACAGCATTTAGCGACACTTAGCTAGTGTCGCTAAAAACTCCAGCGACACTATTCATGCAGGCGGCAGATTTTTGACCCAAATTCAAACGCGCGTAACTTTTAGCTCGGTTAGAATTTTGACCTGAAATTTTGTACACACTTCAACAATAACATAATACAACTTTTCATTTTCACACTTTTCGAAAATTCACGATAACGAAGAATCTGAACGTATATCGGCATATGGGCCATTTTAACTCATTTACTTGACACCTCAAAATACAAACTACTAATGTAATGAAATTGAAACTTTGCACACTTACTCACACTACCAAAAGTGACTTGTTAGTCACTTACTCGCCCCGGCATACCTCATCTATGGTCATCGGTACGCAAATGGGCATTTTAGACCCATTTTAACACTATACGACCCATATAACCACTTTGTGACCCATTTGACCATACAATCAATGGAATCACTTCAAAATACTATATTTATAATCAAATACCACTTTACATATAAAGAGTTTCTTACAATACCAAAAATAGCAAGTATAGTATTACTTGCACTTTAACACTTTCAACAACAAAGTTACTAATCACATACCACATCCTACTACCAAACTCCAATATTACTTGTCTTTACTCTTACATTGACAACATGACAAAACTTGATTCATTTGGGCTTTCATAGGCTACAAAACGATAATTTATAGAGAAAAGCTTGTGTACTTACGACAAGCTAGCAACTCCACTTCTAGTCTTTATTGATTTCTTTTCCCTTACCGCTTCCACTTGCACCTACACATTTAAATTAACTAATTAAGCACTTTGCTTAGTGAGTATAGGTATAACTAATCAAAATAATTAACTAATCAATTATGTATTAAAACATATAAAAGCAAAGAAAGTAGTTTACTTCCCTTTTTCTTGCAATCTCTATTCACTATGCTAATCGCATGTGCACATATCTAGTCTTTCATTTAGCTAATCTCGATTAACTAATCTAGTCATATCATTAGCTAACATAGTTAGCTACTAATCAATAACATAGCTAACATTGGTTAGCTATTCTAATCAATTCATGGCTAATAATATATCATTAACCATGCTAATCAATACTTTCATCATGTTCCATCTTTACTAACAATAATTCACTTACTAACAATCTAATTTCATTACATATACTCACCTTGACTTGTTGAACAACTTGTAGTTAGATGATCAATTGATAAAATTTCTTCTTGAACACCTAACACATATATATATAACACATATATCAATAACTAATCATCTTTTTAACTACTAATTCATCTAATCACTTCTCCCCCACAAATTTTAAACTAACTTTAGTTTAGACAACTAGCTAATTTCATTCCCATCATCATAATCATAGCTTTAATATGTAATTAAGCTATTTTCTAGTTGTCACTAATAAGCACTAACACTTTATACTTGTAATTTAACTAATTTCACAAAGTTTATGGAAACCCCATAAACACTAATCACTATCTTTCACCTTTATATCATGAAATTAAGCTTCAAATCGTTATTCATAAACTAAATTAACACTAACTAATCAATTACAAGCCCTAATTTCGGATTTAATCATACTAATTTGCTAAAACCCTTGAAAACCCAATTTCTAGGGTTCTTGAAGAAATTAGAACACTTACAATGATTAAAAGTGGATGGAGGGAGATGATTCTTATGATTGAAGCTCGAATTGAAGATTACACACTGATTTTTGGCTTGATTTTTGCTTCCTGCGATTTACTCTATTTTTAATTTGGGTTCTGGAATTGTTTTTTAAGTTTATCTTCAAGTTACAGGGGAAAGGCACGTACCAGGTCTTTTAGTCATTTAATTTCTACACTACACAGTCTAAAACTGAACACTCTGTTTACGTTTTCTACTATATCTCATTATTAAAAGATCTATACTTAAAAAGATGTATATTTTATTGTACAATAAATAATACTGTAAAGCTAGAATATTATAACTTATATTTATATACTAAGTTAATACCTCGAAAACTGGGGATGTTACAATATCCATCTACTCAGTATCATGAGTAATGGAAACATACATAACCACTTGCAAGGCATTCCTTTACTTGTGAACTTTTCGTTCTTTTTGCCATGTCCGTCAACATCATACAACTAATCTCTACAATCCCCAATTACATGTAACTCACATTATCTTTAACTTTAAAGACATACTGTTTACTGTTATATTTCATTTTATCTAAACATTTAAACATACAGTAACATAAGTTAGCTTATCTGAACTTCTTAACATAGCGTTAATGTGAGTTAACTTATCTGTACTTCTGACCATTAAGCTAGTATAGATTAGCTTATCTGAACGACTGTCCTTTCTGCACATAACTGAACACGTAAACACATTCCATAACACTTTAACAACATATACATGTTTATGAATTTATTTGCTACTTCATTTACTTCATATCACTGTGAGTGTAAAACTACTCAATTACTTTACTTTATTTTAGCAAGAAATTTCACATAATCTTTTAACATCTATTCAGTTAAACATATACATTTCTGTTCACATAGTAACTTATCATTTAACGATAATAGATTATACTAATCCTGTCATCATATCACATTTACTATCTTAACAAGTATCTGCTATCTTTACACATATATTTCTTTCATTTACAGTTGATCAGTAAGATATACCTCTTCCCCAGTCAACTAAAACCTTAATTTTATCTTACTAATTTCATTAGCATATTCTTTTCATTTACTCACTTTACCCCATTCATAACATAATTCCCTCATGAGTCATATCATTTCTAATCACATATCACATAACATTTGCAAGGAATTTTAATCACACATTGCAATTTCTTTACTACATTCACATTGCTAATTCTGTAACTATTTTTAACATTCCCATTACTGTTCTGTACTTTTTCTTGACATTAATAAGTGTTTTAAAGTTTAATCAAACTATTCATAACACTTAGCATATCATACAACACCTTAACTACTAGTTTAACAAGTAGCAATTCTTTACCTGTCTCATAACAGTGCATTGTATCCTTTCAATTTACTTTAACACAATAATGCACATAGTTATAATAACAACTTAAACAATTCTAACTGGGAATCATATCAGTTCTTATTCTGAAATCTTATTTTTGCACTTAATCATCATAACACATTAAACATATCATATTGGTTTAAGTTTGGGCAATCCTATCGTGGATTACTTAATTCCCTTAAACCATCGCTCTGATACCAACTTGAAACGCCCCAAAAACGTGTCAATTTTTTTATGCTTAGACAATAACCATTAAAAAGTAGACTCTTCCACCTTTCCAACGATATAAGAAACGTCAAAAACGGAGTTACGATTCATCTTTTATGACCATTCTAAAATGACCTCATTTTTCTTCATAAGAACGCGATCCCAGCAGGCTCCTAGGATCGCATTCTTACACTAGGAATGTGCTGAGATAGGTTTAAGGCAAATAACGCGATCCTAACCCACCTCTAGGATTGCATTCTTACACATGACAGCAGAACTCATTTTTGACAACTTTCTAACCTCGATAACTTTTTACTCGTACATCCGTTTGACCTGAAATTTTGCGTGCACCTTCACTTTGACCATATAAACATTTCCTCATTTTTACTTTTTGAAATTTCACATTAAATCTCGTTTTGACCCGTGAACTTGTTTTCGACCATTTTGGACCAAACAACTTAACATACCAACTTCTAAACCATTTCACTCTTGCTTCTGCACTTTTGACCACTTATTCAATATCACGTTTAAGACTTGTGGGCGTAGGAACATTTGACTCTAGTTCACCATAGCCCATTTTGACTCGTTACCCCATTGGTCGCCCATTTAGACACCAAAGTGACCCGATTGGGTCTTTGATTATATTAATTCACTTTCTTGGTCAAACCTCATCCAATTGACTTATTCAAATCAAACTAATTTAATAACATCATCCATTTACTATAACAACACCAGTTAACCATTTTGACTTCCATGCCCAGATTTTCTCATTTACTATATTTTGACCATTTTACTTTCATCATTCGCATACATTTGACTTATTCAAAGTAGATGACTACATGTCACTACTTATTCTGATCAATGACTTTGATTCCACATTTAACCACCTTACCATTATTTGACTTTCTCATATACACACATTTATATTATTATTAACCCTTTCTCCTTGACCTTTAAAGTCAAAGGTACATACCATGACTATGTTCAACTTTACACTTTAAAACATTTTTTTGGGTGATTTACACAATAAGGCAATCATAACGATCATTCAAGGAAAGGGAGCTTATCTAACCGTAAAGCAAGCTCCATTCCACGCTAATCTCTTGCATCCATCTTCTATCCACTTTAGCTATTTGGTTCAACCGAACCAAGCACCTACAACATGAAACGTCTTACGGGGTAAGCATTAAGCTTAGTGAGTACATGAGCAATTAAATGAATAATTACATAATCTTTCCACATATAACATTATTATGACCATTTCTTATTGTATCACATCACCATTGTGTAAATGTAAACATCATTCCATACCTTTACAACTAGCATCATACCTCTCGGTGGTATACATGCTAAGACATAATCCATTAGTACCATACCTCTATTTGGTATGCATACTAAAACATAATCCACTAGTACCATACCTCTAGGTGGTATGCGTACTAAAACATAATTTCCTTGATCACGTGCATAGCACACATTCTTTCCATATCCCTGCGAATTACTCATTTCATACAACATTCTCATATTATCATATTCTTTGAATACTTATCACTTCACAACTTTTCTTATCGCATACTTTAGCAAGATCATGAATTTAACTTTCAACCATATCATAAACATAAATAATACTTTTAATTAGTTGTATGAATATCTTACTCACAAATAGTTGAGATCATACAACCATTAACCACATAACCCCCATGTAACTCACCTTGATTATAGGCACTTGCATGACCTCATAATTGAACATGGATACCATGACTGTTTATCACCTATCACAAAAACACATACATGATCATTTAACATAACAATTGCTTCTTTTCCTTACTTTAATCACATGACTTAGGTGTTACTCACTAACACCCATCTTTTATACATATCTTATAACTTTAACTTAACCTCATGATCAAGGTGCTATATCACTAACACCTACCATTTTAACATATGTTCCATACAATTAACCTTACCATCACATGTAAATGGGTATAATCACTTTTCTACTTATTACTTTCATTAATCATCTTCAGCATCATCTCAATACATCATTACATATATATAGATAACCTCTTACTCACCCATTTACACATGATCAAGCTTTCTTTAATCAAATTAACATCAATTAAACATACTACATAACTCAGAATCATGTATAGAATACTAATTACATAAATTAATTAACTTTCATCAACTTTTATAAATCTAGGGTTTATAAACTTCAAACTCTAACTTGAATTGATCATGTTACATAACTCATAAACATGTATAGAACCTTAATTCATTCAATTAACTAACTTTCATGAACTTTCAATAATCAAGGGTTTATAAAATTTCATTCTAACATCAAATTTAACTCAATTAAGAATCACACATACCTTGTGAATGATTAATTTGATGATTAATAGCTTCAATCATTTAAACCCTAGCTTGATTTCTCATTTTTCTTCCTGGTTCTTGTTTCACGCCATACACATACAGATACGTATTAAAATTTCAGTCTGGAATGGAATGGAATACTGTAGGGAGTTTTTATTTAACATCTTTATATTCTACCCCCCTCAAGTTTGCTTATTTACACCTATGGTCCCTCTAACAGACCTTCACTTATTTGGTTAGTCCACTAACCCAATTCTAACAACCTTGTTACTTTACACATTCAACATTTTATATTGTATAAAACTGATACGAAAACGTATATTAAATTATATAAAACTTATATTTTAGGGGTGTTACACTATCCTTCACCAAGAACGAAAGTGGTATGTGCTCGAGACACCTCTTGGTTCCTCGCCACCAAATGATGTCACTAAGGACATTAGAAATGCTTATATTAAGCATGAGAACGATCTTCTCGATGTGCAATGTTTGATGCTTGCTATTATGTCTTTTGAGCTCCAAGTTAATTACATGGAGACTTCGGCATGTGATTTGATTCGCCGATTAAGAGAGACATTTCAATCCACTGCAAGAACCGAAAGGTTCGATGCCGCTAAGGATTTGAATAGTTGCAAAATGGTCGATGGATCCGATGTGAGTACCCATGTTGTGAAAATGATAATGTACCTTAATCGTCTTGAAAGACTTGGACATGCCTTTCCACAAGAATTAGCTATTAATATAATTCTCGTTTCATTAAGTAAGGAGTACAAGCAATTTGTACCTAATTACAATATGAACGACATGGAAAGGTACATACATGAGTTGCATCAAATGTTGAAAATTGCACAAAGGGATATGGAATCTGTCAAGTTTAAAGATGTGTTGATGATCCGTAATGGGGGTCTTAACAAGAAGCGTAAGTTCCGTGCCAACAAAGGAAAGATGAAGAATGATGATTCAATTTTAAAGCCAGCACCTAAAGCCCAAATGTCCAAAGCCGAGCGTCACTGCTTTCATTGTAGTACGCCTGGACATTGGAGGAGGAACTGTCCCGATTATCTTAACGATAAGAGGAATGGTATTGAGAGTTCTGGTTAGTAATGAGATCTTGTAAAGGATTGTTTATTACTTCGCATGACTATATTAGAGAGTTGATCTATTGTATACAATCTATGATTGTAGGAGTTAATAAGTGATGAAGCACTTGAATTGGAGCTATGAAGATATCGTTGTTCAAGAAGCTTGAGTGTGAAGAATAAGTGCTCTAAGCACATAAATTTATTTTACAAATTTGGGATATTATTTCATACATTAGTTTTTCACAAAATGATTTGCTCATTTTGAGTTTGGTTAAGTTTTGAATATTTAAATATTTTGGTTATTTAATATTAAAGTTTGATTTGTGAAATAATGGAAATGTGTTTGAAAGTTTTTGAAATTTTCTTTATCTAAAACTTGTGTTTAAATCCCAAGATATGATCCACATGTAAACAATCTTTTTGTATGACTCATTTGGAACTTATCTTTATAAGATACGAGTTCGCGAATTCATGATTGATATCTATATAATTGTGAATTATTAAATACGAAAGTTGCCATATGATATAAATGTTTGATTTATATAGAACTTAGCACTAAATAATAATACTTCAAGATTATTGAATCTATCATATGCATAAAGATGTATGAATAAGTTGGTTAACTTATTAGATACAATTAATTGAATTGTCGATTAAACATAAACTTGTTATGGTTTGATTTATTCTCGGCTATGAGAAATAAATTGATAATGTGTTTTCTATAAACACATCAAGAAACCAAAGACATTAGTTTACTTAATTAATGCATAAAATGAATTATTTCTATAATGAATCATGAGATTTATTTTGTAGAAATTGGATTCATAAGTATTGTTAGATTTAGTGAGAGCGTTAAATGGAAATTTTAATATTTCACAAGAGATATTAATTCGTTAATATTATTGTTGAATAATTAAAATTTATTGTTGAATTGACTTAAAATGTTTGATGATTGTTTAAAAGAAATTTTAAAATCCGAATATTTTGAAACATCAAATTCATTGTGAAGTCGATTTCATTAAGTTGAATTAATGGTTAGTCTTGGTGAATGCTTTGTATAAATGATATCATGATCTAATATGTTTTACTTCGGTGTACATATTAAATGATCATTGGATAACATTAATAAAGATTCGTATTATAGCTATAACAAATAAAGTCTAACAATCTTTATATTTATTAGATTGGTGGGTTGATATTTGTTAAGATATGTTTGGAGAAATGCATCTTAATAAATATAGTTAATATGAATTGATTAGAATTGGTTCTGATTATATTCATATATGATAACCTGATTCCGAAACCATGAACTGTAGCATGTTAAGGTTGGATGACTCATTAAGATATGACGAGGCCTTCATGTTGTTCATATTTAGTATATTTTAGTATCCATGAATAAATGTGTTACGCCCGAAACGGTCGTTCACGCAACGGGCGCAACTGGGGTGGTAAGTTTTAAATTTATAAAAGTCGGGGGGAGCCTAATCCTCCGAACTACCTACTAATACTAGGTACGAATACCTGATATAAGTATGTGGTAAGGATGATCCAGGGTCGTTCCTCACAACGGCAGAATTGAAACAGAGCTAGTTCTGACAAATCAGTAATTAAGCTAGGGTTGGACAGATTTAAAGGTGATTGTTTTGGTTTTTATCTATTTATCTATTTAAACTACTAAAACTAATAAAGCATAAAAGTAAAATGGAGGGTAGTGCTTGCTATGACTTCATTAGCTTATGTATGGGGTGATGTCTAAGGTTTAAGTATGAAAACGTCTTTTAAAGATTTGTGTCTTGCTTTCGTCTAAGTATTCACAGTGTAAACACTAAAACCCTACTGTTTGATTTCTCAGACAGTATGTCACTGGGTTGCTAGGTTATGGTGATTCTGATCAGAGGAGGTTGCTCAACTCTTCAACACTTTCCATATGGTGGAATAGTGACCCTTCTTGGAATAGTATTCCTGGGCGCATGAGATAGAGTAACAGACCCACTAATGTTCTGACCGTTCTTAACACTGCGAGGATACTAAGACTAGGCAAGGCATTTATGATTAAGACTTGGTTTGGTGACTGCTAACTCTACATTAATGGTCTTTGTTTAGTCCAGAGCTATGTGGTTCAACCAAGATGTGACACAGTCTTCAACCGACGACAGTTCCTTAGCTTTTCCCACGTATTTAAACGCTATACGAAGTACTGTGCCGTTTTATGGTCTTTCCGGTGCCACATACTTTATGGTCACTATGGACTAGTTTAACTAAGTTTGTATTAACGTTTAACCATCTATGATATAAACCAGCCCTCACTATATTCCCAATAAATCCCTGATTGATTCACGGTGTACTATACAAAAGGTTTAAACAGTATTTCCACAGCTACACAATTCAGACAATGTTGATTTATTTGATTTGAAAACACAGATAGGTTGTGACCGGTTGATCAAGGTACATGACTCCTTGTCATACAGGTTCTAACCACGTTTATTGGAGGAAAGGCGTTTTAGGTTTAGAAATTCATAAATGTAAATTTAATAGTACACCGGTTTTCATTATGTAACAATTGGGAACATTATTCCACAACGGATTGTGCCCACGAATTTCATAGCTTCCACGTTCCGTACTACACACATTCGTGATGTTTCCGGCGCTATACAAATGAAAGCCGTATAACGTTACCTCCGTAGTTTCATAACGATAGTATCCCAATTGTATATTTAAAGTAACATCACCCACAATACATAAACTAATTACATCATAACAAGCACAAGGTAACTACTCCCTACGCATAACAAACAATCATAAATCTAGCATAGCAACAATAATAATAATCATCATTATGAAAGATAAGGAAAGAGATAACCGAATGTAACGCGTAGTTTGAATAATGTTGAAAGAATACACGAGCGTAACCTCCGCAATATCTTGGACAATATTACAAATAAGACCCTCGAAATATCCCTAACACTATTACAAGAGTAGCCCCTCCGTTAGTCTTGGTTAAATATTAACCAAGAGCTAACTAACTAAAACCCTACTAATTCTCCTCTAACTCCTAAGAGTAATGCTAGAGAGAGAATGCTAAACTAGAAAGAGAAAGAGTGTGTGAGAGAGAAAGTGAGAATTCTTGTTGAAGAATGGTGTGTGAAATGAGGTGAATGAGGTCTCTATTTATAGGCAAGCCTTGGATCCAAGAGTACAAGTCCACAAGCACACGTAGAAGCCAACGAAGCAAGAAGGAGGTCGTGTGAGAGCAACAGAGGCCGTACACGGCCTAAACAGGGCTGTACACGGCCTGTTTTTGGCCGTACACGGTCACATCAAGGCCGTACACGGCTTGGTGGTGGCCGTGTGCTAGGCCGTGTGATTTTTCTGACTTTTCTCGCATTTTCGGAAGGCCGTATCTTCTTCGTTTCGCGTCCGATTGACTTGATTCATTCGCCTACGGCTTCATAATTCCGTTACGCTTCTAATGATGCCAATTTGGTAGAAATTGGATGTGTGGGGCCCGGGCGTGTTCAGAATACATTTTGTAGCTTTCGGCTGCGCTGTAACTTGCATAACTTTCTCGTCCTTGATCCGTTCTCAGCAATCCTTATATCCACGTTCTCGTAATCTTCATAGCTACAAAATAAGACTATTATGAGGCTCTGGTATGAAGTTTACAGTAGAATTAGGGTTAGGCTCATAATAGTGCCTATTTAGGTCAGTTTTCTGCCCTTTTTGCTTGATTTTCAAAAGACCGACAAGTTTATACCTTTCTAACAAAAGTTAATGAATAATGATGATTTTAAAATGTATTTGTTAGAAAATAGCTAAATATGGGACAATTAATGCATGTAAAAACGTGACTTTTTGCGATACATCAAATATCCCACACTTAAGCTTTTGCTTGTCCTCAAGCAAACCTCATTTGGAAAATAATTTTTTTTTCAAAATGTTTTGGATGCTTAGAGTATTTCCTGCAGAAAGTCACTTTCTTCAAATTAGATAAATATTTTCAGAAAGTAAGCATCAACAAAAATTAACTATACTTAAACATAAAACTGATCAACCCTGGTTGGCATACTTTGCAACTCTCGAAACGTAGATGTACATGACTGGGCGATTCTCACAAGTGGGTCACTCAATTCACTCAAAGTGTATCGGGTTACCTATAATCTAATAGAAACGAAATCGCTCAATGCCAGTCATGCAGTGCTTATCGTCATAAGCTTGGTCGAGAATCGAATCTCCACCACTCCTTTGAGAACGGTGCTAATTATCCCAAGGCATTTTGATCGGGTTGTGTGAATGAGGGTAAGGTGTGTATGAGTAGTGATAGGTTGGTTAATGGTTTGAGGGTTTGGAACTTCAGACTCGGAATTTCAAGGATCAAAGAAAGTTTTACTTAAGATAACCACTAGAGTAGACTCATCTCTTAGAGGAATAATCTCTTCTCTTGATGTTTCTTTTGAGTTCTGATAGATTTTTCCTCTTTGGAGAGTAGTCTTCTTCTTCTAGGAGCTCTCCAAGGTCTACTTTTCTTTTCTTTTTCCTCTTTTTCTTTTCTTTTTCTTTTTCTTATTTTTATGACCTTGGAGATCCTTCGTATAGTGAGACATCTTTAACTTCTCTTTTGACAAGTACCAATTTTTCGTACTGTCTTTGACGGATAATATCTTCGTGATGAGTACTAACTTCGCTTTTGTACCGTATCTTCATTTTGGATTTCTTTCTTTAAACTCTTGATAGGTACGGAGAGATGTTTGAAGATGAGACACCAATAGAAAGATATTTCAAGCAGTCCTTTACTTATGATCTATGAAGATTCACGAGCTGGAATGGTGTTTTTGGGAAAGTGTTTGTGTTGTGGGGAAGTTTTGAGGTTTTGAGGTTTTAGAAATGAAATGGGCTAAGGCGCAAAGGGTTTTCTAATCGGATCATCAACAATCTTAAAAAAAAAGTTGGAAGGGTTGGCTTGAAAAGATATGAAAGAAAGGGGTTAATCCTAATAAATGCCAAGATCCTCTAATTGCACCTATACCGCGTACGGCACTCATTGGTATGGTCTCGAAACGCATTACAGAAGCGAGTTCTAATTCAAAGACACATGCATCGGCGTACACTCAGAAACGAAAGTGAAGCATTAAAAATGAATGCTTATTAAAGGCTCAAGTACCTCACAATCAAAGGGTCGTATGTACCAAGTCATGTGATGCTTAGAGGATTTCTCAATTTCAGTTTAAGATACATTCTTATTTTTGCCTTATCTTACTTTCCAAAGCAACTTATTTATTTTGACAGAAAGTTCGTTTCTTTGAAAGAATCTTCTAAGTCTAAAATCTTTTGAAAAATATTCGAAATCAACCGAATGGATGTCGGACACCGTCGAGGTTGGTTTTTCGAATGTTTTGGTAGTAAAAATCTCAACCTTTTAGGTTGGTTTGCGAAAAATTTTGAAATTTTTTTGAATGAAAACGGAGGTATTACTTTGGACAGGCAAATATGAACTTGCGGTATTATATACCGTGTATCCCACACTTAAAACAACATTGTCCTCAATGTTCATTGCTAAGACATAGGATTTTCTTCGGGAAAAATCCCACACTTAGGGTTTGAAACGGTGGAACAATTTTTAAGTGTTTTTCAAAAGATGGTGGGATGAAATCCCACATTTAGAATTTAGGCATATAAGGATGTATGGTAATGGGAAAAATCATAACATAAAAGAAAGGTACTTCCCTACGATAGAGGCAAGAGATGTTTTGAAGAAAGAATCCGCAGTCTGCCGATAGTTGAAATTTCTTTAGCTGGCTCCTTGCAGAGTGCGGTTTCTTCATGAACGTCCGTCATCTCCTTGCGCAATATTTCATTCACAACCTCACACATTTGCCGGCAAATTGGTGAGCTGAGGATCTGAAAAATAGACTGTGTTGGCACCAGTGTTTGCTGGATCAAAGTCAGTCTTCATGAAGTGCACTCGAGCTCACAATGGCATATTCTTCATCCAATCTATTCACTAACTTTCCCACAAAAATAACTAAGACCAAAAGGATAGATTGTAGAAAGTGAATTGAAGTGACGTCTTCTTCCGGATACATGCAGAATCAACCAAGATACACCATATGTTGGGTAGAGATAATGGACGAGGATCCTAAGCATCAAGAGCTGCTAATGTAGACTAACTGCTCTAGATGATTTGAAAGTGCTGAATCCGATGACCATAACATCTGAGATCTTCTCCGACAAACTAATGAAATAAATCTGATGTTGTTCTCATCGGCAGAGATCTCTAGCTTACATCCCATATACTCTGTACTCATTCCCTGATTACATGGCGAACAAATGAGTCCCGGATGGTGATGGTAAATGTGAGGGGATGGATGGATGGTGATGTTGGATGATAGTGATGATTTTGGGTTCCATGTAACACCATGCTAGTAGCCAAGGAAATTGTAAAGTGTAGTTCTAGGATGTGGTGAATTTTGATGTGATCTACTCGATGACCTAGTCATAGACAACTAGAATGTGACCATTTACGTGCCAGAAAGAGCCATCTCTTCTCCTGAAAAGCAATGATCAAAAAGTTTCCCAAATTTAATGAACTTGTAAGCCCCCCTTGTCTTCTTTCCATTGTACTCAAAAGCTCTTCATCCATAGGCGTCAGTCCCTGTTTAATAGAAAAACAAGCATGATCTAACAAACAAGTGAACATTCTCCAAATCACAGATTCACTGGTTTGCTAAAGAACTATCAAAGTGAGTACTTTGAAGAAACAAACCAGTGTATGACTTAGAGTTTGATCTCACAAATAAAAGTGTTAGTTGCCTAAAATTTCACTATAGCACAAACAACAGATATGGGAATTAATATGAGCAATTAAATCAGGCAACCAAGTATAAAGATGTTCACAACACATATTTTTAAACGAGTTCGAGCATAATACACATATTGACATACAAATCATGTTATTTAGATAAATCATTTAAAGATCTTTTATGTACGTTCACAGAAATATATGTAAGTACCTCAAATGCTCGAAATATGTGAGTGGGTAGTGTAAGATTACTAAGGTTGCTAATCCCATGTTTGTGAGTGAAAGGATAGTTAAGAACTTTAGATAATGAAAAATAGATGTTGCAATAAAGCTCAAACAAGTGGTAGAAGGAAGTTTTGAAGGTTTTAACAAAAGTTTGAAGTCCATTTTGAAAAATCATCCTTCTTAGTTCATAAAAATGAAGAAAACCTTGAACATGCAATTTAGGGTTTCATTTTTCTACTTATTGAGGTTAGCATACTACTTATCCTAAATTAACTACTATTATGATTACTACTATTAAAACTATGTTAGACACGGGTTGCCTCCCGAGAAGCGCTTGTTTTTGTTCGAGTCTCTAGCTTGACTCCAGGACTATATGTCAGGAGATCCTAGCGGCTTCCTTGCATCCATCAGTAGACACAAGGGGTAATATTGGTACATACCTAAGATTTTAAGACAGTTTAAGGCTAGGGTATGTCCAATATGAGGAAATAATTCAAAGTGAGGGAATTGTTCTACCGGAGGCGTAACAAATCTCTCAACTTTGATTACCTCCTTGAGTTGGATGGGCAGAATGGGTTGGTCAAAGGTGTCCTTACCACTCCAGGATGTATACGTCATTATGTTGTGGAGAGATGGTTTGTAAGGCAACCATGATGCAAAACCCACCTTACTTCTTATGGTCTTTGAGTTGGTGAGAATGTTGTACTCTGGGTATGGAGGTGTGACAGTATCCGTTGACGTCTCCAATCTTGTAGCAACATTCTCATCAACTACTTGGGCAACTGGCTGGTCTAAGGCAGAAGGTACAACTAGATCAATGGGTGATTCATTCGGAAAGATAAGTGGGACAGTGTCAACCACAACTTGTTGCGGACTGTTGTCAACCACGTCGGTTTTAATTGGAATGAGATCACTTCTCGGAGTTGGTGCGTATTCCTCTGGTCCTTCTGAAGCTGGGTCTTCTGTGTAAATCTCCATCTCCGGGCTTTCTAATTCTATCTCTTCGTCTACCTCGTCATCCTCGTCACTCCGGCCAAGAGTTTCAAGTTGCAATGACTCGGAAAGTTCCTCTAGAATGAACTCCTCATCGGTTTCGGATGTAGATAGGTTGAGAATAGGTGGAAGTGAGGATATAGAAGATTGGGTAGGTGAAGGGTTTGGAAGAATTTTGCAACCAGGCTCATGAGATTGAAAGTCTATGTCAAGTGAAGTAGGTATGGTGTGTGGATGCCTCTCATCTTCCTGTACTCTATAGATGGTTGTAACTTGATCCCAAATTCTCTCACAACTTTCTTGGACTATTTTTTCCATTTTTGACAGCTTATCAGTATATCCATTAAGCATGTCAGCTATTTGTTGTTCATATGGGGTGAAAGAGGGTGAGAAAGTGACATTACTGTTGGGATTAGTCATGGACATTTCTCTCAAGTTAGAACTCTCGTATGGTTGTGGTTCGTATACATGGTAAGATGGTTGTGGGTAGACTCTGAATGGTTCAGGATGGTAGTGTTGTTGGAAGGCATAAGGGTTATACTGATATTGTAATTGAGGATCTAAGTTCCCTATGTTATCCGAATAATTCATCCTACACCTTTGCCATTCATTTTCTAAGTCGGCATCACTCCTATATCTATCTTGGACTATTTTAAAAAGACTATCAATTTGATCTTTTAGTTGTTGTAAAGTTGCCATTGCCAAGTTATCAGTGAAGACAGCACAAGAAGAAGGTTTTCAGAATTAAAGTTGTTGTATGGTGGGAAGTTATTCTAAGCTAATCTAAGCTAATTTAATCTAACTATGCTAATCTATGGGCAGAAAGTAACTTCTGACAAGGACGGTGAATCCAAGTCAAAAAGGATCGCTTAAAAACTAATCTATCTAAACAGGCTCCGAATCGTACTACCGTCCCCGGCAGCGGCGCCAAAAACTTGTTACGCCCGAAACGGTCGTTCACGCAACGGGCGCAACTGGGGTGGTAAGTTTTAAATTTATAAAAGTTGGGGGGAGCCTAATCCTCCGAACTACCTACTAATACTAGGTACGAATACCTGATATAAGTATGTGGTAAGGATGATCCAGGGTCGTTCCTCACAACGGCAGAATTGAAACAGAGCTAGTTCTGACAAATCAGTAATTAAGCTAGGGTTGGACAGATTTAAAGGTGATTGTTTTGGTTTTTATCTATTTGTTGGTGCATTTAGTGTGTCAGTCAGTTGGTCAAACTATTGTAATTGTCAAAGTCAATTAGTCTGCGTATGTATAGTGTTTAGCGTGTCAACAAAATGTAATTATATAGAATGGTGACATTGTAATTGGGCCTGCGACGTCGGGTCAGACGTCGCAAGGGTCTGGGCCTGCGACGTTGGGCTTAACGTCGCAGGGTCCAGTAGGTCGATATAAATAGCGAGTTACAAGTTAGTTTTAGGGTTGGACGTCGTGAAGAGTGTGAGAGCCGAATTAGAGAGAGAGGAGACAGAGAAACGAGTTTGAGTCTGTAATCGTATATTATCAATTGTGAATATATACAAAAGATTATAGTAAACGTTTGTGTTTCATTTGTTTGGATTCCGCACTAACAATCGATTAAACGATCCGATCAGATCCCACGAGTACGGGACTATCAACTGGTATCAGAGCCGTAGAATCAAGGATTCGTCGGTTTCGGATCGTGTTTAGAACGTTTTTGATCAATTCGCGAAGGTATTAATTGTTATTAATCGTTTCTGAGTTGATTTGCTTGATTATATCGATTTCTGGAAGTGTTTTTGGGTTAGATCGACGTTTGGTTTTCGAAATTTCGTTAGGGTTTCGAAAATTTTCGATTTTTTGGGGTTTTGGCCGCTGCAGCCCGATTGTGCGACGTCACCTGCGACGTCGCTAAGTTTTGCGACGTTACCTGCGACGTCAGCTGCGACGTCGCGTGCGACGTAGTAATTTGGACTTTAATTAGTCTGTGCGACGTACTCTGCGACGTCATCTGCGACGTACCTCTCAACGTCGCATAGTGTGATTCTGCGACGTCCTCTGCGACGTAACTCTCAACGTCGCATTTTCGATTCTTAATTGAGTCATCGGACTTCTGCGACGTACCGCTGCGACGATGCTATTTTTTCTGCGACATTAACCTCGTTCTAGTTTTGAAAAAAAAAAAAAGTCTTTTGGCGGGAAAGTCCAAAAATTTTTTGCGTTTTCAAATTTTTTCCATAGTCTTAAAAGTGTTCAATTTTAGGCTAGAAAAGGTTTCATTTTACCCGGCCATTTTTTGACGTTTTCGGACGAAATTTTGGCGGGAAAAACGCGAAAATTTTGTAATTTCAACTTTTGTTTTTAGGCTTAGAATAGCTTTATTTTAGTGTCGGAAAAGTTTCGCTACACTCTGTCGGTTTTCGAAATTTTCGAATTCAATTTTGGAGGGAACATTCGTAAATGGCTTTTGGTAACAAAGTGCCTCCTTCTACATCCTTGTTCTATAGTGATTTTGCTAGTTGGAAGATTAAGTTATGCAATTTCATTGAATACAAAGATCCAAATCTGTGGAATTGGTTTAACACCATTGATCTATATGAGCAACCAAGACTCGATGGGGTGCTTAAATCAAGAGCACAAATGTCCGTCAAGGAACGAGCAGAGTTTGATAAAGACAATAGAGCATATGAGATGATTACCAAGTGTTTGCCAGAAGTTGTGATTAATGAATTTAAAAATCAAGCAACTTCTATAAGTTTATGGGATGCTCTTATAGTGGCTTACGATCAAAAGGAAAAGAAGTCAGAGGCTAATATTCAAGTTCCTAGTCTAAATGATACTTCCAGATCTACTTCCAACTCAGCAGCATCTACTTCTACTAGCACTTCATATGCTTCCTATACTTCTCATACAGATCATACAGCTCCTTCAAAGGCTACTGAGGATCATGCTACAATCTTTGCAGCTTTCCTCAACTCTTATGAGACTTTCCTTTCAAAGAAGGCTAGTACTCTACAGCTTACTGAGGAAGACTTTGAACAGATCGATTCTGATGATCTCGAGCAAATGGACATCAAATGGAGCATGGCCATGATAACCCAAAGAACCAAGAAGTTTCTTCAGAGAACGGGTAGAAAAGACCTGGATGATGATGGTGATACAGGTCTTGGTTTTAATAAAAGCAAAGTGAAATGCAAGAACTGTCAGATTCATGGGCACTTTGCTAAGGAGTGTGAGAAAGTAAAATATCCTTCATCTGGATTCACTACTCCTACAGCTCCAACGACTCCAGAGAAGAATACAACATCACAGGCTATGACGGTGTATTCTCAGGGAGTGTTTGATTTTAGTGCACTTCAAGGAGAGGTTCAACACAGTGCGCTTTTGGCAAAGATACATGCGGTACATGATGAACCTAAGGTACCCATAAACTGTGTTTCTTGTTTAACATTGACTGAATCTCTTAAGAATTATCAATATGACAATTTAGAGTTGCGAGAAAAAGTTGTTAAACTCACCGAGTCAAACAAGTTTTTGAAAGCTAATGAATTTCTTTATGAAAAACAAATTGAGGCTTATAAGTTAGACACTGAAAAATACAAGTCTAAAGTTTTTAGCCAACAGGATGCTATTAATAGCTATCTTAAAGAAATGGAACTTTTGAATAAAGAACTTTCTGAGCTAAAGTCTTAGTCTGACAATTTTAAAAAGGGAATCACGAATTTCTCAAATTCTCATAAACTCTTCGATGAAATGGTTGACAAGATGAGGACAGATAAAAGTAAAGCGGGACTTGGGTATCCACCTCCCACTAACTATTATCCTAAGCCTGTTAAGGAAGGCACCGAAGAACTTGTGGCTGACTACTCATCATGGTCAGCTACAAAGTCTAAAGAAGCTACATCCAATCCCAAAAGGCAGGCAAAAGAGAAAACTAAACGGACAGAGTATCCCTTGCCTACTTTTGTTAAGTCTGATAATACACCTCCAGTTAGTGTAGAGGAGGGTGTTGAGATAGAGGATCTACCGGAAGAGGCTGAAATCAAAGTTGAAAAAGTTAATGTAAAGCCAGAAAATCATATACTTACCAATGAAACTGTAAAGGTTTCAAATACAAAGGGTAAAAACAAGGTTGAAAATGAATCCAAAAGGGTTCAATATCAAATGAAGGATTCAAATGTAAAATCTAAAAGTGAACAACCTTCAACATCAACTTGTTCAACTTCTGAGGCTTCTACATCAACGTGTACACATAAGTGTTCACGTCCTGTAAATGCCTCATCTTCTAAGCCTCCAACAGTTCATTCTCCACCTCAACCTTTTGTGGGTAATCATTGGAATAGGTCGTACATTGAACGACGTTCTTGTTTCCATTGTGGACAACAAGGACATATAATTAGGGATTGTCGGTTATTATCCCTAGATAGGTTTGGTAGAGGGATGCCAAGAACTTCCTCCTTTAGGAATTCTTATTCAAATTCGTTTTCTAGGCGTGCTTCATATTCGCCTATATCAAGATATGCATCCTCTTCTCCAAAACCCGTGGCTAGAGTAAACAAAGTTGTGTCTAGTAAACCTCAAGTTCAACAGCACAACATTGTGGAAAACAACTCATCTGAATCTACAAAGGTTTGGAAACCAAAATCCACAAACAACACATCAATGAAATCTTCTGAGTTTTTAAAATATCATAAACTCATTGATGTGATGGTTATGGATGATCATGGACAACCCAAGTCTATCAAGGCTTGGGTGTCCCATAAGTACTAACGTTTAATTGTTTGTGGTGGTGCAGTCAGGTTGTTATTAGCTAATATTTTTGTGACTGCAAGGATGTGGATATTTGTTGGAAGATTGTTTTCAAGGTGGTTGTGTGTGATTATTTATGATTGTGATTGGATGAGATTTTCGATGTTACGAGGTGGTAAAAGTGATAACAGGCATTTGATTTGACTTGATATGTGATTTTGATACTTTTCTTTTAAATTTTATTATAAATGCAACAGCCATTCTTTATACTTTTTAGTATTAAAGAAATGCAATGTTGCGAAATTTATTCAATTAAAAAAATACAAACATATGTTTAATGTTTAAGGGGAGTATTTTTTGGATTGGATATAAGAATTTGCTGTTCAGGGAGAGTAATTCTGAATATTAAAAATTCTGATTATTTAATTCAGAAATGTGAATAGCAAGATTCTTAAGTCTTGAAAAGATGTTGGATTGTGTGTCTGTAAAACAACTTGGGATATGATAGTACATCGGGTGACATGCATAAAAATGAAATTTTAAGGTTTATGTTTGATGTGTCAGTAGGTTTATCTGGCATATTTAACACATCTTTTATAAACATTAGCTTTATCATATGATGTATTGGTAGACATGATACACACCGGTTTGTGAGTGAGTAAGAAGTAATATTAAAACTTGTCTATTACTTTGCGAAAAATGTTATATGATGTATGACATAAGTCTTAATTGATAAATGGAGATACTGCCATACACTGTCATAATCATTATGTAAATGCAAAATGGCATATAGTGATAATATGATTATTCGCCTAACTAATGGTGACTATTGTTGTACTCACGTACAGACCTGAATCCATTAGTTATGCAAATAGTCTCAAACTTGTTATGTTCATACTAAGGGACCCTCTGTTGTACTAAGTACAGATCTGGGGCCACTAGTATCTTCATAGTCGGTTTGATGTATGCCTAAATATAAATATCAAGTGTATGTTACGAGAAAACCGAGATAAACTTGGTCTTGTAATCTCTACCTTGTGTGAATATGCAGTGTTTGTTTTACTGAAGTTTATCAGTATATCATATAATAGGTTTCTCAAAATTAATATTCATACTAACAATAAAGGTTAGCTCACAGATACGGATGTAACATGTTTAAGTGGACAAACAATACCGATGATCGTCTTGAACTAATTTTTATAAAAGGTGCTTTAAATATGTCAAGTAAATTTAAAGTGGACAAATATACTGATGATCGAAATAACACTTACTATTTGCTAATAATTGCATGTTGGCCTGATATGATCCCTAAGCAGACTTAAAACAATTCTATCCCCAATTTATTTTAATCTTCGTTCTTTGTTTTTCATTTATAAAGAAAAATACAAAAAGATTTTATTTCTATGTTATTTTCTTCAATATCACATATCTTGTTAAAGTCAAATATTGAAGATGTAAAGGATGTCGGTTATTCTCCAAAGATTGTGAAGATAATTCTATCGGAGAAGCTGCTGATGATTGAGAGATGGTCACTGAGTTTGAAGATCTTATTGTATGATAAATTTGTGTCAGTCACATGAATTTGGACACCAAGATTTCTTTGAAGACCATGCTATCTCAAAGGGGGAGTTTCTGAATGTCAAAGACATGAAAGAGTTTGTTGATGAAGACTAATTGAAGACTTATTTGACCAAGCTGCTAACAAGGGGGAGTTTGTTGGTGCATTTAGTGTGTCAGTCAGTTGGTCAAACTATTGTAATTGTCAAAGTCAATTAGTCTGCGTATGTATAGTGTTTAGCGTGTCAACAAAATGTAATTATATAGAATGGTGACATTGTAATTTTGCCTGGGACGTCGGGTCAGACGTCGCAAGGGTCTGGGCCTGCGACGTTGGGCTTAACGTCGCAGGGTCCAGTAGGTCGATATAAATAGCGAGTTACAAGTTAGTTTTAGGGTTGGACGTCGTGAAGAGTGTGAGAGCCGAATTAGAGAGAGAGGAGACAGAGAAACGAGTTTGAGTCTGTAATCGTATATTATCAATTGTGAATATATACAAAAGATTATAGTAAACGTTTGTGTTTCGTTTGTTTGGATTCCGCACTAACAATCGATTAAACGATCCGATCAGATCCCACGAGTATGGGACTATCACTATTTATCTATTTAAACTATTAAAACTAATAAAGCATAAAAGTAAAATGGAGGGTAGTGCTTGCTATGACTTCATTAGCTTATGTATGGGGTGATGTCTAAGGTTTAAGTATGAAAACGTCTTTTAAAGATTTGTGTCTTGCTTTCGTCTAAGTATTCACAGTGTAAACACTAACACCCTACTGTTTGATTTCTCAGAAAGTATGTCACTGGGTTGCTAGGTTATGGTGATTCTGATCAGAGGAGGCTGCTCAACTCTTCAACACTTTCCATATGGTGGAATAGTGACCCTTCTTGGAATAGTATTCCTGGGCGCATGAGATAGAGTAACAGACCCACTAATGTTCTGACCGTTCTTAACACTGCGAGGATACTAAGACTAGGCAAGGCATTTATGATTAAGACTTGGTTTGGTGACTGCTAACTCTACATTAATGGTCTTTGTTTAGTCCAGAGCTATGTGGTTCAACTAGGATGTGACACAGTCTTCAACCGACGACAGTTCCTTAGCTTTTCCCACGTATTTAAACGCTAAACGAAGTACTGTGCCGTTTTACGGTCTTTCCGGTGCCACATACTTTATGGTCACTATGGACTAGTTTAACTAAGTTTGTATTAACGTTTAACCATCTATGATATAAACCAGCCCTCACTATATTCCCAATAAATCCCTGATTTATTCACGGTGTACTATACAAAAGGTTTAAACAGTATTTCCACAGCTACACAATTCAGACCATGTTGATTTATTTGATTTGAAAACACAGATTGGTAGTGACCGGTTGATCAAGGTACATGACTCCTTGTCATACAAGTTCTAACCACGTTTATTGGAGGAAAGGCGTTTTAGGTTTAGAAATTCATAAATGAAAATTTAATAGTACACCGGTTTTCATTATGTAACAATTGGGAACATTATTCCACAACGGATTGTGCCCACGACTTTCATAGCTTCCATGTTCCGTACTACACACATTCGTGATGTTTCCGGCGCTATACAAATGAAAGTCGTATAACGTTACCTCCGTAGTTTCATAACGATAGTATCCCAATTGTATATTTAAAGTAACATCACCCACAATACATAAACTAACTACATCATAACAAGCACAAGGTAACTACTCCCTACGCATAACAAACAATCCTAAATCTAGCATAGCAACAATAATAATAATCATCATTATGAAAGATATGGAAAGAGATAACCGAATGTAACGCGTAGTTTGAATAATGTTGAAAGAATACACGAGCGTAACCTCCGCAATATCTTGGACAATATTACAAATAAGACCCTCGAAATATCCCTAACACTATTACAAGAGTAGCCCCTCCGTTAGTCTTGGTTAAATATTAACCAAGAGCTAACTAACTAAAACCCTACTAATTCTCCTCTAACTCCTAAGAGTAGTGCTAGAGAGATAATGCTAAACTAGAAAGAGAAAGAGTGTGTGAAAGAGAAAGTGAGAATTCTTGTTGAAGAATGGTGTGTGAAATGAGGTGAATGAGGTCTCTATTTATAGGCAAGCCTTGGATCCAAGAGTACAAGTCCACAAGCACACGTACAAGCCAACGAAGCAAGAAGGAGGCCGTGTGAGAGCAACAGAGGCCGTACACAGCCTAAACAGGGACGTACACGGCCTTTTTAGGGCCGTACACGGTCACATCAAGGCCGTACATGGCTTGGTGGTGGCCGTGTGCTAGGCCGTGTGATTTTTCTGACTTTTCTCGCATTTTCGGAAGGCCGTATCTTCTTCGTTTCGCGTCCGATTGACTTGATTCTTTCGCCTACGGCTTCGTAATTCCGTTACGCTTCTAATGATGCCAATTTGGTAGAAATTGGATGTGTTTCAGAATACGTTTTGTAGCTTTCGGCTGCGCTGTAACTTGCATAACTTTCTCGTCCTTGATCCGTTCTGAGCAATCCTTATATCCACGTTCTCGTAATCTTCATAGCTACAAAATAAGACTATTATGAGGCTCTGGTATGAAGTTTACAGTAGAATTAGGGTTAGGCTCAGAATAGTGCCTATTTAGGTCAGTTTTCTACCCTTTTTGCTTGATTTTCAAAAGACCGACAAGTTTATACCTTTCTAACAAAAGTTAATGAATAATGATGATTTTAAGATGTATTTGTTAGAAAAGAGCTAAATATGGGATAATTAATTCATGTAAAAACGTGACTTTTTGCGATACATCAAAATGCAAGTTTATTCTATAGTGTATGAGACACATATCCATAATCGCTTATTGTCATGGGAACTACAATAGGGCGATCGGTTATAGTGAAAGATGGTATGTTCCAGCTTTAAGTAGCAACTTGTCCTGCAGATAAGGTACAATCACTGTTAATTTGTGATGCCTGATCACTTGCACTTAATGTGATTAAAAGTATGGATTGACCCACACATTGAGTGAATACTTCGTAGACCATTGTCATGGGTATTCTCAATCGTGGCGCACTATCCTCTGACCTGAGCAGGCTAGATTTTCGCATGTGAACCTTTTTGGTTTCTAATGAGACCTAACGGTGTTCCTAAATGAGCATCCATAACGGTTATTCGTTGGCTGACGAAGAACACATGTTGTGATTTCTAGTTTAACTCGCAAGATGGGACTTTGCAACTCTTGAACAAAAGCAAGAGAGATATCTCCTAGGCCGTCGATGATTTGGACTGAAGAAATGTATGGCCATACTCAAGTGATAAGTCACTTGCTTAGTCGGTACAAATCTATAATCGAAAATAGGTATTGAGTATTGGAAGGTTGATACGGTCCATGCCTTATACTCTAAAATATCTTAAGAATGTGCAAAAGGATAATACCTACACCCTCTGTTACAGCTAAAACGGTCGTTACATAATAGCTGCAACGGTGGTTGTTTTAAATTTATAAAAGCTGGGGACCTAAATTCTACTTACAGAGGTAAGTATAACTCATGGTCGTTCTTAAGATCAATCGTATTGTGAAGCGGAGTTGTCCAGACAAACTTATTCAAATTAGTGATGGGTTTTTGAAAAGAGTTTTGATTTGGTTTTAGGTCCGTTTAAACTAAACTAATAAAAAGCAGGAAATAAACAAAACAGTAAATAAAAGCTAGATAGGGAATCAGTAATGGAGAATAGTGCTTGTTATGACTTCGTTAGCTTGTGTTATGGGGTGATGTCTGGGGTTATTTATGAAAACATCTTTTAAAGATTTGTGTCTTGCTTTTGCCTGAGTATTCGTAGTGTAAACACTAACACCCTACTGCCTGATTTCTCAGACAGTATGTCACTGGAATGTTAGGCTATGGTGATTCTGATCAGAGGAGGCTGCTCAACTCTTCAACACTTTCCATCTAGTGGAAAAGTGACCCTTTTTGGAATGGTATTCCTGGGCGCATGAGATAGAGTAACAGACCCACTAAAAGTTCTGACCGTTCTTAACACCACGGGGATACTAAGGCTAGGCAAGGCATTTAAGATTAAGACTTGGTTTGATGACTGCTAACTTTGTATTAATGGTCTTTGTTTAGTCCAGAGTTGTGTGGTTCAACCAGGATGTGACACAGTCTTCAACCGGCGGCAGTTCCTTAGCTTTTCCCATGTATTTAAACGTTATACGAAGTACTGTGCCGACTTCTGGTCTTTCCGGTGTCACATACTTTATGGTCACTCTGGACTAGTTTACTCAGTTTGTATTAAAGTTTGACCATCTATGACATAAACCCAACCCTCACTTATTTAAACATATCCCAATAAATCCCTGATTGATTCACGGTGTACTATACGAAAGGGTTGACAGTATTTCCACAGCTACACAATTCAGACCATGTTTGTATTTGAAAACATAGATAGGTAGTTACCGGTTGATCAAGGTTCGCGACTCCTTGTCATACAGGTTCTAACCACGTTTATTGGAGGAAAGGTGATTTTGGTTTAGAAATTCATAAATACAAAGTTATCAGTACACCGGTTTTCATTTTGTAACAATTGGGAACATTATTCCACAACGGATTGTGCCCACGACTTTCATAGCTTCAACGTTCCGTACTACACACATTCGTGATGATTCCGGCGCTATACAAATGAAAGCCGTATAACGTTACTTCCGTTGTTTCATAACGATATTATCCCAATTGCGTATTTAAAGTAACATCACCCCAAATATTAACAAGCTAACTACATCACAACAAGCACATAAGAGAACTACTCACTACGCATGGCAAACAATCCTAAATCTATCATAATAATAATATCAATCATCATAATAGAAAAGGAAAGAAATAACCGTAGATTATGCGTAGACAGAATAATGTTAGAAGAATACACGAACGGAACCTCCGCAATATCTTCGACAATATTACAAATAGGCCCCTCAGAATATTCCCTACACTATTACAAAAGTAGCCCATCCGTTAGTCTAGGTTAAATATTAACCAAGAACTAACGAACTAAAACCCTAATCTATTTCTCCTCTAACTCCTAAGAGTAGTGCTAGAGAGAGAAAGCTAAACTAGAAAGAGAAAAAGTGTGTGAGAGAGAAAGTGAGAATTCTTGTTGAAGAATGGTGTGTGGAATGAGGATGGAGAGCTCTCTATTTATAGGCAAGCCATGAAGCCAAGAGTACAAGCCCACAAGCATACGTACAAGCACACGAAGCAAGAACGAGGGGGTGTGAGGCCAAAACAGGCCATGTACGGCCTGTTTGTGGCCGTGTACGGCCTAAAAGTGGCCATGTACGGCCTTATCATGGCCGTGTACGGCTGGTGGTAGGCCGTGTGGTAGGCCGTGTGATTTATCTGACTTTTCTCGTTGTTTCGGAAGGCCGTATCTTCTTCGTTTTGCGTCCGTTTGACTTGATTCTTTCGCCTGTGCTCTCGTAATTCCGTTACGCTTATAATGATGTCAAAAGCGCCAAATTTGGATATCTCTAGAGTTGGCGTGTGCGTAATGCCCTCGGTTTGCGCTCAGAAAGCTCTACCTTCCTCGTTTTTTACCCGATCTGCACGATTCTTGATTCTACAGTCTTGGAATAACCTGATACATCATATGAGACTATTTAAGGACTTGTATCATAATATGGTTAAAAGTCTGTAAGAAGCAGTGTTTAGAATAATCTGCCTCGATTTGCGTGCCTTTTGGACGTTTTTAGCACTTTTTACAGCAATGTCTATAATTTGACCAACTTTGTGAAATTAAGTAAATAAACGTTTAATTCAAGTGTTTTCACTAAGAATTAGGCCAAATGTGCGGGATATATGTGCCTGAAAACATGACTTTTTAGCACATATCAAATATCCCACACTTAGACATTGCTTGTCCTCAAGCAAAACTCAGTTTTATGAAAACGGTTTTAAACAGATTTGGCGAATTCTAAAAATTCTTAAAAGCAATCACCCCGCATATCAGTAAACCATAATAGGAAATAAGGAGAAATAAGATAATCGTCCCAGAAACAAGGAATGACTTTCTTAGGCATACTTCCAACTCTCGCGATCTTGGAGTATACATGACCGGGCGATTCCTCACAAGGTGGTCACTCAATTCACTCAAAGTGTATCGGTTTCCTAACATTCTAGAACAAATGAAATCGCTCAAAAGCCAGTCATGTAGCACTCATCGTCATAGGCTTGATCAAGAATCGGATTTCCACCACTTAAGTGAGGACGGTGCTAATTATCCCAAGACATTCATGAGGGTTGTAATGTTTGGTGGGGGTGAAAGGGTATGGACATTGGTTTGTTTTGGGTGTAAGGGTTTAGCTGTACCTTAGAATTCTAAAGATCATGAAAAACTTTATTTAGAATAGCGAAAATACGGAAACGGAACTAGATAGCTATGTTGCTTCTATCAGATTTTTCTGGAGATTGATACTACTGAAAGCACTTAGCTTTATTTTTAGACTAACTATTTTTCTTCTTTTTCTTCTTGAGAATTTCTCTGCCACAGAATTTCCAAGGGATTATTCTTTTATTTTTTTCTTTTTCTTTTCTTTTTCTCTTTTTTTTGGCTCCCTTAGAAATCCTTTCTAACTTAACTTCTTCATTCGTGACAGTCTTCTGGTGTCAATTTTTCACACCATGTTTCTCTCTCCTTCATATATAACTTTGATGACTTTTGTGAGAGAAGTGATTTGAGAAAGTAGAATGTTGAATCAAGCGAAAAGGATATTCTAAAAGGCGTTTTCCATAACCTTAGAAATTCTGCGGTAAGCTTTTGGGAATTTTGGGAAAGTGGGTTTAAAATTAAGGTTTTATGAAACGAAAAGGTTTAGGCTCAACAGGGTTTACTAAGCGGATCATCGATGCTAAAAATGAGCATCGGAAGGGTTTTGGGCTTGAAAAGATATGAGAAAAGGGGGTTAAATCCTAGGGAATGTCAAGATCATTTAATTGCACCTATATCGCGTACGGTACTCACTAATATGGTCTCGAAACGTATGTCAGGAGCAAGTTCTAATTCAGAGATGCATACATCGGCACACACAACAAACGAAAAGTGAAGCATTAAAAATGAATGCTATAGGGCTCAAGATACCTCACCGCAAGTTTTTGGTTATATGTGCCTAGTCATGCGATGCCCCTCTTAGATTATCATTTTTGTTTGAGAGATTCCTACCTTATTTTCCTTAGTTTCCAAAATAGCGTACTCATATACGGGAATGATTCCTCTTTAGAACGTATAGAATTCTAAATAGCAGAGTTAAAAACTCATACTTTTTACTATTTTTGAAAAAAATTTGAAATTTGAGGAACATTTTCTGAGTTTACTATTTGGACAAAAAGGCGTAAAATCAATCCAAGGTATCTATACCTGCTATCCCACACTTAGAGGAACATTGTCCCTAATGTTCTCTTGAGTAGGGATTTTACAAGTAAAATCCCACACTTAGAGTTTGAACATATAGAAAATGTTTCTCAAGTGTTGTTTTTGGGCTGGAATCCCACACTTAGTGATAAGTTTAGGATACGGCATAAATAACACACTAGACAAAACAGATTATTTATTTATTGAAAAGTGAAGAAAGGATAAGGAAACTCCCCAAATAGCGAGATGCTCGGATGCGTATGATAAGAAAATAGCTGAAATAAGATGCTGCCAGGATCCATTTCTGCATTTTCTTCTGGTTTTATCCTCGAGACTCTTGCTAGGGTTTTCTTGCACACTTCAAAACTTCAATTATTCATACTCTACTCTTTGTGAAATGATCTCGTAGGTGTGAACACGTTGGATATGCCTTTTAACAAACTCATATATTTTGCAAATGATAGTGAAATCACCGTCTCAGATTTTGAAGGGATGTTTTCTATGACAAATCATTTATAAAACATTGTTTTTAAACGAGTTCGAGCATAATGCATATAAGTAGTATGCAAGTACCTCAAATGCTCGAAACAGTGAATTATTTATTTTTACTTCCTGCTGAGACGAGTGTTTTGCAAAATGAGTTGTTTTGAGAAATGATTTTGAAAATATTTTTAGGCATAACCAAGTGTGAAGGATAGTCGGAGATTCTGCTTCACTTATTGACACTCAATCTTTTCTTTTTATAGCACGGGTTCCTCCCGAGAAGCGCTGCTGTTAAAGTCGAGAGCTTGACTTTGCCTTCCTTCAGATTAATGAGAACTGGAACCACTTGGGCCGGAAGTGCGTGGCGTCCAAGTGTTGCGTGGGTAGATTCGCAGAAACTTGTGAGCGATGACCCTGATGATGTTCGGAGTGTGTGATGCAAAGCCAGGGAAGCTGTCAAGGTGGTCTTCAGTGACTTTCTGCATATGCAGGAGATCCAAAGTGATGTCTTTTATGGTTGTGGAGATTACTCCATGGGGATCAATCACAAAGAATCCTGCTTCACTAGCTTCCATCAGCTCACGTTCTGGATGGTCTTGCTTCAACGAGTCTATAAATCTGAGGAACATCTGATGGATGTTTTCATGATCAGCTCGGCTGGAGTTTCCTCTGATTTCTATGATAGACTCGTGAAAGTGCTGGATGAGATTGGCCTGATGGACGGAGAATGAGAGGGTAGAGTCACGAAAGATGTTGTTGACAATATCGTACACCTCTCGTAATCCGTAGTGAAAGATCTGGCGATACTCATCCGGATGGACTTCACAGAAGATCTCCTTGATTCGGTCTGAGAGGAAGGTCGCGATGTTAACCATTGAGCCTTCGGGTATGGAAGAAGGAATGGTACGCGTACTTTCGTCAAAAATCTCAAACTCGAGATCATGGATGATCTTGTAAGCATGGTACTCAATGGTAAAATCAATATAGAACCTGTTGGAAGAAGTGTTGTCTATATGATCGTTCTCAGCCATTAGATTTATCAATCTTCGAAGATCATTCATTAGCCGGATATCAGCATCTGCATCAGGGTTCCCAGTAGCGTGGTACATATTCCTGCGGTATGAGTTTAAGTATTCGTGTTGCTGTGCAGAATATGGGAACGCAGATCTGATCAGCACATTATGTATCTTTCGATACATGGCCCTCTGGTCCTCGAAGAACTCTAACTCCACAAATGTAGGTTCGACAGTTTGGTGTAGGAGCTGAGTGGTGAGATCTTCGGCGAAGGCATGCAGGCGGTTTTGAAATAACAGTGGGTCTCGGCTGCTGCTGGCTTGAAAAACGTCATATTCGGCCTTGATTTCTTCTATCAGGTCCCTTTGGCGTGGTGTGTACTCATTGGTAGAACTCATGATGATGCTCATCATTGACGGGAGGTCATTCTTGAATGCCTCGATAGCACTAATCATTTCTTCGTGATTAGAAACCATGGGGATAGCTGGAGGTTTCGGAAGTCAGATAGAGCGGATATCGATCGGTATATCGATGTATACAGTGTTATCCTGATCATCCTCTGCTGATGGAGTATCCATATCTTGAGAGTCTGGGAACTCAACAACATCAGAAGGTAACTGGATATCACTGGTGATCTGAGATATCGGCTGAGAAGAATCCACCTCTATGTCTCTTTCCTCAGAATCATGGCTAGATTCAGAAGTATCTCCCCATTCGAACAGAGTTCGAGGTGCAGAAGCATCGAAGGCTTGAATCCTTCGGGAAGGTAAGTCTGAATAAAGATCCAGTAGCATGGATTCTTTGTATGCCAGTATTTTCTTTAGGAGTTTGTCTCTAAGCTCTAGATGTTGCTTTGAAAAAGTAATGGTCTTCTCAATGTTCAGCAGAGCGTTGAGTCGTGGTGAAACAAGAGGCTGGGAAAGATCCATGACAGATGCCATGAGTTTCTCCATAGTAATACCAAATCCTGCATCATAATCAACATCTGATAGAGAGATAGAATCTTCAATCTTCATAATCTCAGCTGTCGGAAAGTGTGATTCTGGTAAGTGCTGATGCGGTGGTGTAGACTGGTATACATCCTCCTCTTCTTCGGGCTCTGAATCTTCTTCCTGTTCTTCCTCTGATTCTTCCATTTCCTCTGGTTCTGATTCTGGTGCTGTTTCTTCCTCTGATTCATCCATTTCCTCTTCTTCTACCTCTTCCTCCTCGGGTTCTGATTCCTCCATCTCTTCTTCTTCTGGTTCTGACTCCTCTGTTGCCGAGATGAGACAGGAGTGATCATCTGGTCTGTATGGTTCTGGATCCGAGTCAGAAGTGTCATCATCTGAAGTAACTTTGCCCATTGACTTTTGCGTAAATCTCTGCCTGTTCTGCTAGTGAGCACTCATCTTGATCAATCTTGAAAGATACAGTTTGTCCATGTGCTCGCAGACTTATGACCTGAGAATAAACATCAATAACAGCACGTGCAGTATTCATGAATGGCCTACCTAGGATAATAGGGATATTGATGTCTTCCTGAATATCCATCACTACGAAGTCGGTGGGAAACCAAAACTTATCAACTTTAACCATGACGTTTTCAGCTATGCCCTTTGGATATCGAATGGATTGGTCGGCAAGCTGGACACTCATCTTAGTGGGCTTGAGAGGTCTTATTTCTAGTCTGGTGTAAAGTGAATAGGGCATGAGATTGATGCTAGCTCCAAGATCGGCCAAGGAGCGAATCATGCCTCAGTGATAGATAGAACAGGGCAAGGTGAATCGACCTGTGTCTCCTAGTTTTTCCGGTAGGGTATTCTGGATGACGGCTGAGCATTCAGCATTTAGAGAGATTTTGGGGGTTTCAGGAACCTTGTCTTTAGTAGCCAGTATTCGTCGGATATACTTAGTGCCGGAAGGGATTCTAGACACGGTGTCCATGAATTTTCCGTCAAGTTTGAATGACTTGGCATTGTACTTTTTGCATAGACGGTTCGGGAAAGGAAATCGCACCTCTCTAGTCGGAGTGGGTACGGATCTGGTCTCAACTGTCGGCGGGACATGAGTATGTACCTTTACTGGAGTGGAATTAGTAGGAGGTGAGCTCAGGGTTTTTGCTTCTTCGACGTGAGGATTCTGAACGGTGTTACTGGGTAGAGATCCTTGTGGTCGGGTATCGAGACATTGGGCTAACTGACCAATTTGATTCTCAAGGCTTTTTAGGACCGAGAGTTGATTTCTGAGGAACAGGTCCGTCTGGTCTTGTCTGGCTGTAGTCTTCTGGTTGAAAGCAGTCTGTCCCTGGATGAATTTGTTAAGATTGTCGTCAGCACTGGTGATGGGTACGGTAGTCTTTGCAGGCTCAGTAGGCTAGACATCTTCGGGTGCAGTCAGTGACAGAGGTTAGTTGTAAGGAAGTTGTGGTTGTTGTGGATATGTCGGATAGCGTGGCTGAAATCTCTGTGGATACGGTGGCTGATTGTTCCGTGGAGGATACTGGGTTCCTCTGTTTCTGGGTGGAGATGTTCTAGCGAAGCCAGGTGGATTTGGAGGTCTAGATGGAAACTGGGCATAATAGACAGAACCGTCAGTCGGGTCTTCATACTCAACCTCATATTCTTCAGTAGGATGGTTGGTACAGTTCTGGCAAGCCTGAACTTGATGAACTCGCTGCGGCTGCTTCTTTAGCTCTCCAATCTGCTTCGTTAGGGTTTCGATCTGTTCCGTCAGAGATTTGATAGCTTCAGCTTGGATGGAGTTATGAGCGGAGAGAGGTGTTGATGAGGATTGTCCATCAGCTTTCCAGTCGTGGTGATGCATCGTCATGTCTTCGATCAAGCTCCATGCTTCATCATCGGTCATTTTCATAAAGTTACCTTGAGCAGCTGCGTCAAGAGTAATGCGGTGATTTGGATCGAGACCGTTGTAGAAGGTGCATAACTTGTCGGTTTTCGTCATCTGGTGATTTGGAAATTTCCTTATCAAACTTTTGAATCGCTCCCATGCCGAGTAGATTGATTCATCGTGAGCTTGTTCAAAGTGCGCGATGTCATTCTTGAGTTTGGTTTGTTTGGATGGAGGAAAGTATCTGGCAAGGAATTTGTTACCCATATCCGTCCATGAGGTGATTGAGCCGGTCTCAAGTCCCTCAAACCAAGAAAGTGCATGTAAACCGAGAGAATAGGGGAACAAGTATAGGTGAACTATGTTCTGCTCGACCCCATTCTGCTTGTAGGAGTTTGATATGTGGATGAACTTGTCAATGTGAGCGTTAGGATCTTCGCGTGGTAGTCCGTGGAATTGACAGTTGTCCTTGATGAGTTGTACAATGTGATGCTTCAGCTCGAAGGATGCTCCCTCTATCTCCGGATTGGTGATTGGTCCTCCTTGTCCTTCAATGGATGGCTTGGTGTTGTCAGCAAGAGTGACACGAGCGGCCATTTCGGGAAGTTGGAAGCGCTTTTGTTTTCGGATAGTACGAATAATAGACTCAGGATCAGGTACGAAAATGAGAGATTCAGATTCGGACGATCTGGTCTGATATCGTTGTGTGTTGTGGGAAGTTATTTTTGGCTGGAACAAAGAAAGTAAATAGTAAAGTACGAAAAATAAAGGTATCACTAAAAAGAAAGGGTTCGTCAGGACGCCTCTGGGTCCTACGATTCATTCCCCGGCAGCGGCGCCAAAAACTTGTTACAGCTAAAACGGTCGTTACGTAATAGCTGCAACGGTGGTTGTTTTAAATTTATAAAAGCTGGGGACCTAAATTCTACTTACAGAGGTAAGTATAACTCAGGGTCGTTCTTAAGATCAATCGTATTGTGAAGCGGAGTTGTCCAGACAAACTTATTCAAATTAGTGATGGGTTTTTGAAAAGAGTTTTGATTTGGTTTTAGGTCCGTTTAAACTAAACTAATAAAAAGCAGGAGATAAACAAAACAGTAAATAAAAGCTAGATAGGGAATCAGTAATGGAGAATAGTGCTTGTTATGACTTCGTTAGCTTGTGTTATGAGGTGATGTCTGGGGTTATTTATGAAAACGTCTTTTAAAGATTTGTGTCTTGCTTTTGCCTGAGTATTCGTAGTGTAAACACTAACACCCTACTGCCTGATTTCTCAGACAGTATGTCACTGGAATGTTAGTCTATGGTGATTCTGATCAGAGGAGGCTGCTCAACTCTTCAACACTTTCCATCTAGTGGAAAAGTGACCCTTTTTGGAATGGTATTCCTGGGCGCATGAGATAGAGTAACAGACCCACTAAAAGTTCTGACCGTTCTTAACACCACGGAGATACTAAGGCTAGGTAAGGCATTTAAGATTAAGACTTGGTTTGATGACTGCTAACTTTGTATTAATGGTCTTTGTTTAGTCCAGAGCTGTGTGGTTCAACCAGGATGTGACACAGTCTTCAACCGGCGGCAGTTCCTTAGCTTTTCCCACGTATTTAAACGTTATACGAAGTACTGTGCCGACTTCTGGTCTTTCCGGTGTCACATACTTTATGGTCACTCTGGACTAGTTTACTCAGTTTGTATTAAAGTTTGACCATCTATGACATAAACCCAACCCTCACTTATTTAAACATATCCCAATAAATCCCTGATTGATTCACGGTGTACTATACGAAAGGGTTGACAGTATTTCCACAGCTACACAATTCAGACCATGTTTGTATTTGAAAACATAGATAGGTAGTTACCGGTTGATCAAGGTTCGCGACTCCTTGTCATACAGGTTCTAACCACGTTTATTGGAGGAAAGGCGATTTTGGTTTAGAAATTCATAAATACAAAGTTATCAGTACACCGGTTTTCATTTTGTAACAATTGGGAACATTATTCCACAACGGATTGTGCCCACGACTTTCAAAGCTTCCACGTTCCGTACTACACACATTCGTGATGATTCCGGCGCTATACAAATGAAAGCCGTATAACGTTACTTCCGTTGTTTCATAACGATATTATCCCAATTGCGTATTTAAAGTAACATCACCCCAAATATTAACAAGCTAACTACATCACAACAAGCACATAAGAGAACTACTCACTACGCATGGCAAACAATCCTAAATCTATCATAATAATAATATCAATCATCATAATAGAAAAAGGAAAGAAATAACCGTAGATTATGCGTAGACAGAATAATGTTAGAAGAATACACGAACGGAACCTCCGCAATATCTTCGACAATATTACAAATAGGCCCCTCAAAATATTCCCTACACTATTACAAAAGTATCCCATCCGTTAGTCTAGGTTAAATATTAACCAAGAACTAACGAACTAAAACCCTAATCTATTTCTCCTCTAACTCCTAAGAGTAGTGCTAGAGAGAGAAAGCTAAACTAGAAAGAGAAAAAGTGTGAGAGAGAGAAAGTGAGAATTCTTGTTGAAGAATGGTGTGTGGAATGAGGATGGAGAACTCTCTATTTATAGGCAAGCCATGAAGCCAAGAGTACAAGCCCACAAGCATACGTACAAGCACACGAAGCAAGAACGAGGGGGTGTGAGGCCAAAACAGGCCATGTACGGCCTGTTTGTGGCCGTGTACGGCCTAAAAGTGGCCATGTACGGCCTTATCATGGCCGTGTACGGCTGGTGGTAGGCCGTGTGATTTATCTGACTTTTCTCGTTGCTTCGGAAGGCCGTATCTTCTTCGTTTTGTGTCCGTTTGACTTGATTCTTTCGCCTGCGGTCTCGTAATTCCGTTACACTTCTAATGATGCCAAAAGTGCCAAATTTGGATATCTCTAGAGTTGGTGTGTGCGGAATGCCCTCGGTTTGCGCTCAGAAAGCTCTATCTTCCTCGTTTTTTACCCGATCTGCACGATTCTTGATTCTACAGTCTTGGAATAACCTGATACATCATATGAGACTATTTAAGTACTTGTATCATAATATGGTTAAAAGTATGTAAGAATCAGTGTTTAGAATAATCTGCCTCGATTTGCGTGCCTTTTGGACGTTTTTAGCACTTTTTATAGCAATGTCTATAATTTGACCAACTTTGTGAAATTAAGTAAATAAACGTTTAATTCAAGTGTTTTCACTAAGAATTAGGCCAAATGTGCGGGATATATGTGCCTGAAAACATGACTTTTTAGCACATATCACCCTCAGAATTTTATTTCAGCTTGGCTGTATAGCTACGAGGAGTGATTGCTTCATTGATCTGGTTAACCTAAGTGTCCTGGTAGGGACCGCCTTAGGTACATGATATTTTACCGATGCTAATATTTCGCACAAGTAGGAGTCTGAAAGATTATGTGCTTAATATTAACATAATTAAATGTCAGATCCAGTTTCACATGAACACCGCAGGGTCACACCGATGAGCACAACCGAACAAGTAGTGTTATACTATAAAAGGATATTTGATATCATTCATTTAGTTGAAATGAATTAGTTGGTCGAACACAATTAGAATATTTATTAATATAAATAATAAGTGTAATTATTTATTTAATAAAAAAATTATTTATAATTAATTTTGTAAATAAATTATCTAGTTTAATTATTGTTAAACTATGAGGTTCTAATTGTAAATTAATAAGTTTGAGATTAGTTTAATAAGTGATTAAACTAGAAGGACTATAGGTGTAAAAAGCAACTTGTTGGACAAGTTTACTAAACCTGTAAATAGAGGGTTAGGGATTCATTATTTGCTTGCTAATACCCTAACAATCTCTCCCTCTCTTCTCCCCTCTCTTTTGTCGACCGGCCCCAACCCCGAGCCGACCGAAAGTCGGTCCAACCCTCCAAGGGTTTTAGTCCGTGATTTGATCGCGTACTCGTGCTAGGGCTATTAGTATACACTTAGGTTTCTACCAACCGTTCAACCATGAATCAAAGGTGGATACCTAACGTATCCGAGTAGTAGCCGAAATCAAGAAGGAAGATCTAGATAAGTCCACTCGTACTTTGGCAACGAGTAGAAGATTGAAGATCTTGCCGATCACCAGATGTAAGTAACAATTAATTATGTATAATTAATTTTTGTGCATGTTTTATTATGAAAATTATAGATCTTGGCTAAAGGGTTTATTTAATGTGATTAAATATTTTTTATACGCTTTCGCATATCAATTGTATTAAACTGTTAATCAAGATTAAATTTTTGTAACGTACAATTCAGAACGTACCCGGGTAGATTTTTAGAACTCGAAATCGGGTTGAATCCCGCATATGGCATTTCGTCTGGGGGAGGGGGAGACTCCGCGGCGCAATACCCATCTAAGACATGGGAGAGCAACACCTTTAAAGCATCTTCGAGATTTCAAACTTTGATGCGATTCTAATATCGGGAAGTTACCGCATGAAGATGATCAGGTTAACTATCGAAATGATGGCTTAAAAAAAACTATGCAAGTTGACGTGTAAATCATCATGTTGTTCTTTTTTGCTTTAAGTCGTTGTCTACTTTAAAAGTTTACTCACTTTAGAATTGTCCAAATAATTGACATAATAATATTACTTTTAAAAGAAAAAGTTTTTGGTGGTGACACAAAGTTAAATATTTATTTTGGAAAACACATTTAGAATTTGACGGAATGAATATATACTCCCTCTATCCATGTGCTGTTTTGGAAAACAACCATCGTATATTCCTACTTTGTTTTTGTAAGCTGGAACAAAATCCTTGTTTTTTGTAACTTATTATACCAAACAGAACTGCATGAGTGGACCTGACGACTTGGCCTACAAATTTGTCCATCCCAAAACAACATCAATATACAGAGATTTGCAATCTATTGATTCTTTCTTGTTATCCAGTTGTCCAACTAGTTACAAACATACAAATCAAACTATCAAAGGAAACAAAGGAAATATAAATTTATCACCCAATTTTCTTTTTAAAATTGAAAACTATAAGATGTTAACGTTGTAAGAAGTAATGACCGGTTCTGCATGGGCTAATAAAGAGAACCATACACGCACACAAACTTAACACTAGCTAGTACTGTTGGTAATACGTACTCATAAACATTGATGAAACTTCAAAGTAAATTCATGGACCTGCTTGATTCTTTAAGTATAAATATAACATTGAAAGGTTCTCGCAATGTAAGACATCAATCAATTGTATTTTAATTTGAACGGGACAAATACCCTTTAATTATTGATCATTTAGATTGAAAGTTTTGTTTGCTCATGCCATTTTTGGAGTCTTCTCTAGAGGATAAGATCAACCATTTATTACAACAGTATGATAAGATGTTCAGATTTATTAAGGCATTAATACACGCTTAAAAGTGCATGAAATAGTAAAGTTCACGGTTGAATGATCTGTGAGGAAATTAGGCGTAACAAAAATTTGTCAAATCTTCACACTTTTAAGTGTGAGATTTTTTAGAGACTTGTTCACACTCTTAAATGTGTGGATTTTGATCATGCTTTAAAGTGTGAGGTTTTTGAGTAACTTATTCACACTCTTAAGTGTGAGGATTGTGATCACACTCTTAAGTGTGAGGTCCTGAAATAATTAGAATTAAAGTTCACACTTTTAAGTGTGATATACTTATTGACATCAAGACTTTCTGACGACATACATGAATATTATTATATGGGATTTGCTAATGTGTGCCCCCGTGGCACACGTTAAGCAGCATTTAATGAACTCGTAATTTGCTTAAATAGTAGAATTTGCATTTAAAACTCATTAATTCAATTTAATAATTACCTTTTTTTAATTATTATTATTATTAATTATAATTAATATTTTTATGATACGTTAACATTAACAATGTCAACAATAAGAATATAATATTCAAAAGAAGACATACGAGATGCTTATATATGATACTTACAGTACATACAGTAAAATATATACCACATTCAAAACACAAAACTAAGTTGCACAGATATGCGCCAATGACTAGTACTAACATGACCCAAATCCAAAGCTAATCTCTAAAAACATAGTATCTTGACCCATAAGTACACTACATCAAAACTAAGAGAATGATGTCAATTATGCGTTTGTTGAATTGCCTCTGCTGATTCTTCATGTGTGATGCCCCCGAAGAGAGCTGCAAGATAAATTTTATGATATGAAATAAGACCGTACCAGTGATAAAATATATTTGCTAGATCATGAAATAATACTTGAATTCCTAACCTGTGTCCAAGACATATTTTCATGTGAAACACGACGTGCAGCGAAAAAAATATCCGTAGATGTACCTGCAACAAACAAGTCTTGAAAAACATATCCCAAGTTTAGAATAGTTGTAGTTCCCCTCTAAAGTCGTCAAGCATAATTAAATCAAATATATTTTTCGCTCTAAAGTTTAGAATAGTTGATAAAATATAGTTGTAGTTCCCCTCTAAAGTTATATAAATGATTCAGAATTATCAGTTACATAAAGCATAATTAAATCAACAAAAATAGAGGAGGTCAATTTCAAAACATACAACGGAGACTTTCACAGTCACAAAACTGGCCCTAGGTGTATGACTAAGCATACACATGACATCCTAATCACGTAGCTACACAAAATTACATTACAAAATTTTATCATGAAACCTAATCAAAAGAAGTAAATTATCAATTTCAATCACATAAAACCTAATCACGTTGATACAATACAGATGATTATAATAACTAGTATTAAGATGATGAAAAACACAATCACTATTATATTAAGATAAAACCTAATCTTGTTGATACAGATGATGACAATAATTATTATTAAGATGATGATAAACACAATCCCTATTTCATTAAGATAAAGCCTAATCGTGTTGATACAGATGATATCGATATATAACTACTATTATGATGACGATAAACACAATCGCTATTTCAATAAGATAAAACCTAACCTTATTCGTCCGTTGATTTGTTGATGAAAAAAGTTAGCCGTTGATTCGCCGGAGCTCGCAGTTAGTCCGTAGCTTGCAAACCTCAATTCCGTTCGTTACAATTCGATACCTAAAGATTCAATTTGGTCTGTTACTTTCAAGTAGTGTCATAATCATGAGGTTTATTCAATTTGGGGATTAAAATTGGCATATATGCATTAAATTGATGATTTTAAGTGGGTTTATAATATTTTCAGAAAAAAAGAAGTTGGCCTTAATAAAGAGAACGGGCTTTTGTAGTTGTTACCGGTTACTCCCTATTACATATTTTGTTCACACTTTCTTAAAAACGTGAAGTTTTGTTGCTGTAATTTCATTATAAATTTCTTCACTGATAAAAGTGTGAAATAATTCTATGTGAAAAGCATACGCTTAAAAGTCTGATAAAGTATTCATGTGAAAAGTACACGCTTAAAAGTAGCCTGCCAAAACCGAGGAAGCTTTGAACTTTGGTCGGATTCTTAGGGGAATCCCATTTCATCACTGCTTTCATCTTAGTTGGATCCACCTTATACCTTGCTTGTTTACTAGATGACCAAGAAATTGAACTTCTTGAAACCAAAATTCACACTTAATAAATTTTGCATAAAGCTTTTCAATTCGAAGCGTGTGAAGTAATTGCCTCAAATGAGATTCATGATCGCTTGCCGTTTTCGAATAGATAAGGATATCATCTATGAATACAATCACAAACTTATCAAATCCATAAATGCAGCAGGAGTATTAGTCAACCCGAATGGCATAACTACAAACTTGTAATGAACATGTCGAGTTCTAAATGCAGTCTTAGGCACATCTTCTTCACGAACTTTTAATTGATGGTAGCCCTAACGAAGATCTATTTTTGAAAAGAAACTTGTCTCTTAAGGTAAATCGAACAAGTCATCAATCCTAGTTAGAGGGAACCTAATCTTGATGGTAACCTTGTTCAACTCTCGATAATCAATACACATGCGCATACTACCAGACCTCTTTTTTGACAAATAATACCGGTGCTTCCCATGATGAACTTCTAGGGCGGATAAACCCTTTATCAAGTAAATCTTGAAGTTGCTTCATGAGTTCCTGCATTTTAGTAAGTGCAAGCCAGTATGGACTTTTAGCAATTGGGGTTAATCTGGGCATAAGATCAATTCTGAATTCTGCTTGCCGATCAGGCAGAATATCTGGAAACCCCTCTGGAAAAACATCAGCAAACTCTTTAACTATCAGAATTTCTTCGAGTTTGGGTGAAGACTTATGGGTATCTACTACATGTGCCAGAAAAGTTTGACAACCATGTTAAGCGAAGTATTGTTGCAATTGATCACTAATTGATTATTATTAATCTACTTTTGTGCATTACGGGTGTAGGATGAATATGTGTAAATAATTGCTAACTTGTTAACAAGTACTTGATATTTAATTAGCATGTCTTTACACATGTTTGATATGTGACTATAAAGCAACATTATATGATTGACCTTTGATTAACTTCTAATTAATCCTTATAGATTACTTAATCCTTATTTGATATAAGTTTGTATGGTATGTATAACTGATTACTTATAAGAATAAACGAGTTAGAGAAATTAGTAAGAGCGAACTGACACGACCAATATTCGTGAGGACACGAATAAAATAAGTGGGGAAGAGTTATAACACCCCAAAATCTAAAAGTGTTATTGTGACAAATAATTCATTGACCGTTTTAAATTAATATTATTATAAGAAAAATAAAATAGTTAAAAATTTTATATATACCGTTTAGCATGAGCTAAATATTACTCCCTCCGTCCCGGAATAAGTGTCCTGTTATTTTGAAGTCTTTCTTATTCAACTTTGACCTTAAATATCTTTTGTTTGTGTTATATAGTACTTTATAAAAATTATACCAATGAAAATACATTTAAAACTCAATTCATTCATATACTTTATATCAAGTATTATATAATATAAACAAAAATATGTAACGTCAAATTTGAAAAAGAAAGACTCAAAAAGTCAAAACAGAACACTTATTCTGAGACGGGGAGTACAATAATTGAATATGAAAATATAATATAATAATATATAAAATATTGAGTTTGGATTTTAAAGCTTTTGGAAGTCATTATTTCACGATCCCCTTCGAGTTGTTAGAATGACTTTTAAACAAAAATCAAACTAAATTATTACACTGACTTGATTTCTATACAAAGTAAGAAAGGGAAAAAAAATAAAAATTAGACTGACTTAGTTTTCTAACCATTCAAATCGTAGTGATAATAACTATATGCACATGCTACCAAAACACTTATGGAAATTATAAGTTATAGGTTATTTTCGTATAAAGTTAAAGTGTAGGGGTTCATTATGTAAATAAGTAGCTAAGTTTGTTAATCTGCTTAAATAGTCGTTTAGGTTGTTATTAGCGGTTAATTCATTTTTCTTTTTTCATCATCTGTAATTGTAAAGCTTTGTTCATAATGAATGATTAGCTTGATTCTGATCTCGTTTTCAATTATCATAATTCCGCAATTCTATATGGTATCAGAGCCACAAGATTTGATTCTTGTAGTTGTGTTTTGCTGAAATTTCAGATTGAATTGATCAATTAGGGCAAAATTGAATTGCGATCATGCCGACGCAACAACCAAACCCTAATGTTGATTCAAATTCACAAAACGCGATTAACGATCCGTTATTCATTGCAAGTTCCGATCATCCTGGTATGACGTTAACAAATACTCCATTTAATGGTGGAAATTTTCTTGGTTGGAGTCGTACAATTCGTATGGCATTAGGTGCTAAATTGAAGCTTGGATTCATTGATGGAACGTGTACTAAGCCAGATGCTGCAGATGTTAATCATCAACGTTGGATTCGTTGTGATTATATGGTCACATGCTGGATATTGAATTCGATGGTTGCAGAACTATCTGATGCTTTCTTGTACGCTCAATCTGCCTCAGAATTATGGAAGGAAATTTCTGAAAGGTATGGTCAAAGTAATGGTCCTTTGATATATCAAGTAGAAAGAGAATTAAATAAAGTAGTTCAAGGAGATTTGAGTATTGCTGCTTATTTTAACAAAATGAAAAGATTTTGGGATGAATTACATGGTTTAAATGGAATACCTACTTGTACATGTGGCAAAATGTGTGAATGTACCTGTGGAATCACTGAGAAATTCATGGAGATTGATAGTAGGTCTAAGCTAATGCAATTCTTGATGAGGTTGAATGACAATTTTGAATCTGTGAGGAACTGTGACAACCGTCAATTTAGGACTAGAATTTAGTGCCTAATCAAGTTTTAATACATGTAATTAGTTCTGTGTTAGGCTAATTAATGTATCAATTATTATATATATTGTTGAATATATATATCTACAATTATACGGTTTGTTTAAATCGTACAAGTTTCAAATCGAATGAATTTCGATACAATAAATACGGACGTTGGTGACCAACTTTTATTAAATAACGCTTTTATGTCAAAAGTTTTATCATTATAATATTTCGTATTCATTGTACAGTACAATCAGAGAGTGACACAATTTAAAATGTAAAACGCGCAAACAAATTAACTTACCTTTTTATAATTCAAATATAAAGTGATTAGTAAAATATTTAAATAAAATATAGCGTAATAATTTGTAATTTAAAACGTACCAATTAATATTTAAAATAATTATTTCACGTTTAAACGACGGAGCAAACGAACACCGCACGGAGCGGAAACGTGGGGCGAAAATGGGGACTTAACCTCCCACTCCCACCCCACTTTCTTTCATTTCCTTATTTCTTTCTCTCTCTCTCTTTCATTTTCTCTCAAGTTTCATCACAACCAAAATCAACTAAAACCGCAAAATAAACATACTAAACAACCTCGGATCTTCAAGCCCCTTCGGAAATAAACGACCACCCCGCGACGATCTACACTTCTACCTTTCCGGATTTTCATTTCATCACTTTGTAAGTTTCCGAAAAATTACGAAATCTCTCGATTTTACTTACTTTTCATATATTATTGTTTGGATAAGCTTAATATGTCCCTATGAGGGTTGGGTAAAAGAATCAGACCAAACGGAAACCCGAAAACACGTTTTTGGCTCGAAATCCGTCAAACAGGTGATAGTGTCGCATGGATGAACCCAGATATGCGTCACTACCAGCGTCACTCCTTAAGTGCCGCTATACCTCCGATACCGACACTTCCTAAGTGTCGCATAAGCTCAAATGTTGGCCTCTGACCGTCACTACAGAAGTGACGCCTATATATACCTAGCGACACTTGTTAAGTGCCGCCATATCCTCTTAGCCGACACTACATACCGTCACTAGATAAGTGACGCTCTCTATTCTATACCGACACTTCATAAGTGTCGCCCATATTTCCTTTTTGATCTATACCCGTCACTCTACAAGTGACGCCATACTATTTTACCCGACACTTCGTTAGTGCCGCTATGATGCACGTCACTTCTTAAGTGACGCCCAAATGTCCGAAATCATTATTTTATACGACACTCCCTAAGTGCCGCCGTTATGCTGAAACCGTCACTCCTGAAGTGACGCATACTACTTCACACGACACTAGCCCAGTGACGCTATACCTTCGAATCTGACAATTCACACGACACTTCCTTAGTGTCGCATGATCTCCCTTAGTGACGCCCATAGTGACGCATAAAACAGCAGGTTTTCCAAATAATTTTTACACCAAGTGTCGAGATTTTACAACTTCAAATGCTTATTCCATACGACTCTTAGAACATAATGGGACTTATATTTCAAGTGTAACACTTCAAAAACATGACGACAACGATAACACTTTTATCTCAACTAATCACCAATGGTCCGTACGCGTTTTCAAAACATACTTCAAAATCAAACAAGTCGTTGTAACTTGTATCAACTTATTCAAACAAGTCGTTGTAACTTGTATCAATCTAATCAAACAAGTCGTAGTAACTTGTAACAATACAATCAACCAAATCGGGGCAATTTGGACATTAAGTTAGACAAACAATTCCAATGGTAGTCTTTCGAGATACCAATACCAATAATGACAATTTAAGTGTCGTGGACACATTCAGGTTTCGAGTCTTTGGACACCAACACACTGCAAATTACTTCAAGTTAATTGCTTAACATTTCAAGAATCAGGTGAGTTTCATAGCCCCATTTTCACTGCTTTACAACTAGGGGTGTGATATTACTACTCGATTTTGTTTTACAAGTAGAACGCAAGTGCCAAACTTCAAATACTACATGAGTTTCAAGCTAATCAATTTAAAGTCCTCCATAAGCATAGTCTCTAGTATTTTATAGCGTGAATGTTAGTATATGATATCATATGGGATTGACAATCCTCATCTGGGTTAGCACGCACTAACCGGTCAAACAGATGTATTAGCATTTGGGAAGACGAGTGTTGATTAGGCACTCGTAGGAGGCACTCCAAGTTAGGTTTCCTTAAGTGGGCCTGACAAATCAAGTTAAGCTCAGACTATGTGCTCATGGACAGTATAACTTTTATTTTGCTTAATTGCATTTTAAATTCAATATAAATCTTGCGGTTCTGACAACTATACATTGATATACAAACCTGTGAGCTCACCAGCGTTTTCGCTGACCCATTTTAGTATTTATCACAGGTACCCAGCAGTAGTTTGGCTGCACAAGCAGGAATTGTTAGCTCGAGTCAGCATACATACAACTAGAGATTGGACTGCATTATTATATTTTGTAAAAGTAATTATGCTATGTAATCTCTCAATTTCAGGAATCGAGCTAATGTAACTATATTTTGATGTAAACATTTACGTTATCTATACAAGTTTAAAACGACGCATATAGTGGTCGTTCATTATATCTTACGTGCTGTGTATATTGATTAGTGACACCCAAATCAAGCTTCCGCAAATCATCAAATTTGGGGGTGTCACAGATTGGTATCAGAGCCTAAGGTTATAGTGAACTAGGTTGCATTTAGTGGGCCTAGACTATGACCGTTAGGCAGTATTCCTTATTAGTTATGACTAGTTCAGAGATTACATCATACGACTTTAATTTAACATAGCCTGATCAACTATGTACAATTAGAGAAAGATGATGTGAAATCTGAAAGAGTTATGTTGAACAGGAATGCATTAGTTGACTCTGACCTCGAGAGAAACGGGACTCAAAACACGTCTGTGCTAGACACTCAATAGGTTATTATGTGATATATATATATATACATAAGTAGACCTCATTACAACTTTAGGCTATATTATATTATATGAATATAGGCCTCATTCTCTCTAACGTTTTATTTCAAAACGACAAACACACCACTAGTTCATCATACTCGGACTAGTATCTTATTTCATTTCCTTGTTCTTTCTTACTCAGCATCATGCCTCCTCGTCGTCAAATTACCCTTAGCGAAGCTGAGATCGCGGGAATAATTGCCCGCAGTGTGACCGAAGCCTTAGCTACCCGAACACCACCCGGTAGCGAGGACACAGCAACCAATACTCCACCACCCAAACCTTGCTCATATAAAGACTTTCTCAGCTGTAAACCGCTGTACTTCAAGGGCACGGAAGGTGCCATTGGCTTGATCCGTTGGATTGAGCGTATGGAATCTGTTTTCAGTCTCTGCGACTGCACTGAGAACAACAAAGTCAAATTCGCTGCTTACACCTTTCAGGAAGGTGCACTCACGTGGTGGAAAACCCACGCAAACTCTGTAGGCCTTGAGGTTGCTAACCGACTTCCTTGGGCCGAACTGAAAAAGAAGCTGACAGAAAAATACTGTCCTGAAGAGGAATTGCACAGGCTGGAAGAAGAATTCTGGCATCTGGAGGTGCAGGGAAATGATGTTGCTGATTATACCACTAAATTTCAGCAGTTTGCTTCATTATGCCCGGGTTTAGTCGAACCAGAAAGTAAGGGCATTAAGAAATACATTCGTGGACTTCCCGAGAACATCCAGGGCAACGTCGCCTCATCCAAACCAACCACTACTGAGAGTGCCATTCGATTGGCCCACGAACTCATGGCTCTAGTTGTCAGCCGTGAGACCTCCAACACCTCATCCTCCAACAACAACAAACGCAAATCCACTGAACACCACCACAACTCAAACAAGAAAAACACCGCCATCCAAGTCTACACCTCCAACTCCGAAACCACCCGCAGCTACACCGGGGACAGGCCTTATTGTCCCAAGTGTAACTACCACCATTTTGGTCAGTGCGGTACTCCTTGCAACAACTGCAGGAGGCAAGGGCATTTGACTAAGGATTGCCGAGCTCCCAAATCCAAAAACAACCCCTCTGACAGAAATACCCGACAACCTAAGTCCTGTTATGAATGTGGAAACCCAGGACACTTCAGGGATTCTTGCCCAAAACTGAAGAATAAGGGCAACAACAACAACAACCACCGCAACAACAACAACACCAAAAGTAGCGCCTTCGTGATCAACTCAGGGGACGCCCGTCAGGACCCAAATGTGGTCACGGGTATGTTCCTCCTCAACAATTTAACTGCTTCCATTCTGTTTGATACTGGTGCCGATAGGAGTTTTATTTCCGATGAATTTTGCCCTCTACTTGACATTACACCTGTTTCTTTAGACGTTAAGTACACCGTAGAGCTAGCAAATGGCAAGTTGATAGAAACAGATAGTGTGATACCTAAATGCACTTTAAATCTAGCCGACGAAATCTTCTCCATAGATCTTATGCCTATTGAGATAGGAAGTTTCGATGTCATCGTAGGCATGGACTGGTTATCCAAACATCGCGCCGAAATCATCTGCTACGACAAGATTGTTCGCATACCTCTCACTGTCGGTAGAACCCTAGTCATACAAGGGGAGACCGGAGGGACGAGACTTTAACATCATATCTTGTCTTAAAACCCGGAAATTTCTGAGAAAGGGTTATCCATCAATCCTCGCGCATATCATGGAGAAAAAGTAGGAGGAGAAACGACTTGAGGATGTTCCAATTGTTCGAGACTTTCCAGAAGTCTTTCCTGAGGAACTACCTGGTCTACCACCACCAAGACAGGTTGAGTTCTCAATTGATCTTGCACCAGGTGTTGCGCCTGTGGCTCGAGCACCATAGCGTTTAGCTCCATCTGAACTTCAGGAGTTGTCCACCCAGTTACAGGAACTCTTGGAACGAGGGTTTATCAGGCCGAGTTCTTCACCTTGGGGAGCTCCGGTCCTATTTGTCAAGAAGAAAGACGGTTCTTTTCGAATGTGTATCGACTATCGAGAGTTGAACAAGTTAACTGTCAAGAACCGGTATCCACTTCCTCGAATCGATGATTTGTTCGACCAACTTCAAGGGTCGAGTTGTTATTCAAAGATTGATCTCCGATCCGGTTATCACCAATTGCGTGTTCGCGACGCCGATATTCCAAAAACCGCTTTCAGAACCCGTTACGGGCATTACGAATTCCAAGTGATGCCATTCGGCCTAACCAATGCACCGGCTGTATTCATGGACCTTATGAATCGGGTGTGTAAACCTTACCTTGATAAGTTTGTCATTGTCTTCATCGATGACATCCTCATATATTCCCGAAGCAAAGAAGAGCATGCGCAACACCTCAGAACCATCCTTGAACTACTTAAACACGAGGAGCTCTATGCCAAGTTCTCTAAGTGTGAGTTCTGGATCAAAACCGTTCAATTTCTTGGTCACGTGATTGACAGTCAGGGGATTCACGTTGACCCGTCAAAGATCGAGGCTATCAAAGACTGGCAATCGCCAACCACTCCGACCGAGGTACGGCAGTTTTTAGGACTGGCCGGATATTATCGACGATTCATTGAAAATTTCTCCAAGATAGCCATACCACTCACGACGCTGACCCAGAAAGACAAAAAGTTTGACTGGACTGATAAACAAGAATCGGCATTCCAACTCTTAAAACAAAAGCTTTGCAGTGCTCCTATCCTCTCATTACCCGAAGGCACCGATGACTTCGTGGTATACTGCAATGCTTCACATCAAGGTCTCGGTTGTGTGCTTATGCAACGAGACAAAGTCATAGCTTATGCTTCCCGACAGCTTAAGATTCATGAAAAGAATTACACCACCCACGACCTCGAGCTAGGAGCTGTCGTTTTTGCCCTCAAAATCTGGAGACATTACCTTTATGGTACCAGATGTACAATCTTTACCGATCATAAAAGCCTTCAGCACATATTCGATCAGAAGGATCTCAACATGAGGCAACGTCGATGGGTCGAGTTGCTTACCGATTACGACTGCGAACTCAAATATCATCCAGGCAAAGCAAATGTTGTTGCTGACGCCCTCAGTCGAAAAGAGCGAGTGAAACCACTTCGGGTTCGAGCCCTCAGTATGACCATTCACAACAATTTAAACATCCAAATTCTCACTGCTCAACTCGAAGCCTTAAAACCCGAAAATGTCCAAGATGAAGCCTTGCGGGGCATGGATAAACAATTCGAAATCAGACCTAGCGGGATTAGGTATTTCTCAAACCGAACCTGGTTGCCTAAATATGGGAACCTACGAGACTTGGTGATGGATGAAGCTCACAAGTCTAAATATTCTATCCACCCGGGGTCCGATAAAATGTACCACGGTATCAAGGACTTCTACTGGTGGCCGAACATGAAATCTGAAATCGCCACCTATGTCAACAAGTGCCTTACTTGCTCCAAAGTCAAAATCGAATATCAAAAACCTTCTGGTTTACTTCAACAACCCAGTCTTCCTGAATGGAAATGGGAACAAATTGCCATGGACTTCATAACCAAGCTACCCAGATCCTCGAACGGTTGCGATTCCATTTGGGTGATCGTGGATCGTCTCACAAAATCTGCTCACTTCCTGGCAATCAAGGAATCCGACAAAATGGAACGCCTCACCAACATTTATCTGAAGGAAATCGTGACCAAACACGGTGTTCCAATTTCAATCATCTCCGATCGGGATAGTCGTTTCACTTCACAATTTTGGCAATCACTTCAAAAATCTCTGGGTACTCGACTTGATATGAGTACCGCATACCATCCTCAAACAGACGGTCAAAGTGAACGAACCATTCAAACACTTGAAGACATGCTACGGGCTTGCGTAGTAGACTTCGGTGTAAACTGGGAAAAACATCTACCATTGTACGAGTTCTCGTACAACAACAGTTATCATACCAGCATCAAAGCTGCACCCTTCGAGGCACTGTACGGTCGTAAGTGCCGGTCACCTATCTGTTGGACTGAAGTTGGGGATAGCCAACTCACAGGTCCAGAAATCATACACGAGACAACCGAGAGAATCGTAGAAATTCAAAACAAACTCAAAGCCGCGCGTGATCGTCAGAAAAGTTATGCTGACGTGAGACGCAAACCACTCGAGTTCCAAGTTGGGGATCGAGTTCTACTCAAAGTATCGCCTTGGAAAGGCGTAATCCGGTTTGGCAAACGAGGGAAGTTAAACCCCAGATACATCGGACCATTCGAGATCCTTGAAAGGGTTGGTCCAGTGGCTTATCGATTGCAGCTGCCATCTGAACTCAGCAGCGTGCATCCCACATTTCATGTTTCAAATCTGAAGAAGTGTCTGTCTGACGAGACACTTATCATTCCACTCGATGAAATTCGAGTTGACGAAAAACTTCATTTTGTTGAGGAACCCGCTGAAATCATGGACCGTGAGGTCAAACAACTTAAACAAAGTCGTATTCCTATCGTCAAAGTTAGGTGGAATTCGCGGCACTGTCCGGAATTCACCTGGGAACGGGAAGACCAAATGCGACTCAAGTATCCTCAACTCTTCACTGATTCAACGTCAAACACAACTTCAACATAAATTTCGGGACGAAATTCTTCTAACAGGGGGAGAATGTGACAACCGTCAATTTAGGACTAGAATTTAGTGCCTAATCAAGTTTTAATACATGTAATTAGTTCTGTGTTAGGCTAATTAATGTATCAATTATTATATATATTGTTGAATATATATATCTACAATTATACGGTTTGTTTAAATCGTACAAGTTTCAAATCGAATGAATTTCGATACAATAAATACGGACGTTGGTGACCAACTTTTATTAAATAACGCTTTTATGTCAAAAGTATTATCATTATAATATTTCGTATTCATTGTACAGTACAATCAGAGAGTGACACAATTTAAAATGTAAAACGCGCAAACAAATTAACTTACCTTTTTATAATTCAAATATAAAGTGATTAGTAAAATATTTAAATAAAATATAGCGTAATAATTTGTAATTTAAAACGTACCAATTAATATTTAAAATAATTATTTCACGTTTAAACGACGGAGCAAACGAACACCGCACGGAGCGGAAACGTGGGGCGAAAATGGGGACTTAACCTCCCACTCCCACCCCACTTTCTTTCATTTCCTTATTTCTTTCTCTCTCTCTCTTTCATTTTCTCTCAAGTTTCATCACAACCAAAATCAACTAAAACCGCAAAATAAACATACTAAACAACCTCGGATCTTCAAGCCCCTTCGGAAATAAACGACCACCCCGCGACGATCTACACTCCTACCTTTCCGGATTTTCATTTCATCACTTTGTAAGTTTCCGACAAATTACGAAATCTCTCGATTTTACTTACTTTTCATATATTATTGTTTGGATAAGCTTAATATGTCCCTATGAGGGTTGGGTAAAAGAATCAGACCAAACGGAAACCCGAAAACACGTTTTTGGCTCGAAATCCGTCAAACAGGTGATAGTGTCGCATGGATGAACCCAGATATGCGTCACTACCAGCGTCACTCCTTAAGTGCCGCTATACCTCCGATACCGACACTTCCTAAGTGTCGCATAAGCTCAAATGTTGGCCTCTGACCGTCACTACAGAAGTGACGCCTATATATACCTAGCGACACTTGTTAAGTGCCGCCATATCCTCTTAGCCGACACTACATACCGTCACTAGATAAGTGACGCTCTCTATTCTATACCGACACTTCATAAGTGTCGCCCATATTTCCTTTTTGATCTATACCCGTCACTCTACAAGTGACGCCATACTATTTTACCCGACACTTCGTTAGTGCCGCTATGATGCACGTCACTTCTTAAGTGACGTCCAAATGTCCGAAATCATTATTTTATACGACACTCCCTAAGTGCCGCCGTTATGCTGAAACCGTCACTCCTGAAGTGACGCATACTACTTCACACGACACTAGCCCAGTGACGCTATACCTTCGAATCTGACAATTCACACGACACTTCCTTAGTGTCGCATGATCTCCCTTAGTGACGCCCATAGTGACGCATAAAACAGCAGGTTTTCCAAATAATTTTTACACCAAGTGTCGAGATTTTACAACTTCAAATGCTTATTCCATACGACTCTTAGAACATAATGGGACTTATATTTCAAGTGTAACACTTCAAAAACATGACGACAACGATAACACTTTTATCTCAACTAATCACCAATGGTCCGTACGCGTTTTCAAAACATACTTCAAAATCAAACAAGTCGTTGTAACTTGTATCAACTTATTCAAACAAGTCGTTGTAACTTGTATCAATCTAATCAAACAAGTCGTAGTAACTTGTAACAATACAATCAACCAAATCGGGGCAATTTGGACATTAAGTTAGACAAACAATTCCAATGGTAGTCTTTCGAGATACCAATACCAATAATGACAATTTAAGTGTCGTGGACACATTCAGGTTTCGAGTCTTTGGACACCAACACACTGCAAATTACTTCAAGTTAATTGCTTAACATTTCAAGAATCAGGTGAGTTTCATAGCCCCATTTTCACTGCTTTACAACTAGGGGTGTGATATTACTACTCGATTTTGTTTTACAAGTAGAACGCAAGTGCCAAACTTCAAATACTACATGAGTTTCAAGCTAATCAATTTAAAGTCCTCCATAAGCATAGTCTCTAGTATTTTATAGCGTGAATGTTAGTATATGATATCATATGGGATTGACAATCCTCATCCGGGTTAGCACGCACTAACCGGTCAAACGGATGTATTAGCATTTGGGAAGACGAGTGTTGATTAGGCACTCGTAGGAGGCACTCCAAGTTAGGTTTCCTTAAGTGGGCCTGACAAATCAAGTTAAGCTCAGACTATGTGCTCATGGACAGTATAACTTTTATTTTGCTTAATTGCATTTTAAATTCAATATAAATCTTGCGGTTCTGACAACTATACATTGATATACAAACCTGTGAGCTCACCAGCGTTTTCGCTGACCCATTTTAGTATTTATCACAGGTACCCAGCAGTAGTTTGGCTGCACAAGCAGGAATTGTTAGCTCGAGTCAGCATACATACAACTAGAGATTGGACTGCATTATTATATTTTGTAAAAGTAATTATGCTATGTAATCTCTCAATTTCAGGAATCGAGCTAATGTAACTATATTTTGATGTAAACATTTACGTTATCTATACAAGTTTAAAACGACGCATATAGTGGTCGTTCATTATATCTTACGTGCTGTGTATATTGATTAGTGACACCCAAATCAAGCTTCCGCAAATCATCAAATTTGGGGGTGTCACAGGAACCAAATACTTTCTATGGATCCATTACCCAACATTAACAAGGCTTACTATATTGTTCAACAAGTGGAAAAGCAAAAGCAAGTCACAACACCTGCTGTGGATCCGGCTGCTTTCTTTGCAAATTACAACAACAACAAATTTGCTCAGAATCAGAGAAAGTATGTTAAGAAAGATGACCACAAAGGTGACAAGAAGTGTACTTATTGTCATGAAGAAGGCCACTTGTATGAGCAGTGTTTTGAAAGGTTGGGGTATCCAGATTGGTACAAAGGAAAGAAGAATAAGAAGGTGACTAGAATGGCTGCTCAGGTATATGCAGATTGTGATGGTGGTATGCAAAAGGATACTCCATTTGATCTAGGGTATGAGAATGGAATGGGAAGTGAACAAAGGTCTGAGTTAGATCAGAGATTGGTGTCTGCAGTTTGTCAAGAAATGATGAAGATGTTCCAAGGTAAAACAATGGAGTTTGGCAATGATATGGCTGGTAGTTCAAAACCACATGCAGGTATATCTTTTCATGTAGCTCTTAATGCTTTGACATGTCATGATTTTGACATTAAACATGATTGGATAGTGGACACTGGTGCTTCAGATCACATGACCCCCAATTTGCATCTATTACAGTCTATTATTTGTCTTAAAAAACCCATTAGAATTAAACTACCTGATGGGACTAGTAAGATGGTTACCAAAGTGGGAAGAGTCAAACTTACTTCTTCTTTAATACTTCCAAATGTCTTTTATGTTCCTGAATTCAGAGTCAATTTATTATCTGTTGGTAAATTGCTCAAGACACAGTTGCTCATAGCTATTTTTCATCCGACTTGGTTTGTGTTTCAGGACCCTTCAACTAGGCAAATTTTGGCTATTGGAGAGGGGTTTGGAAACTTGTACACTTTCAAGTCATCTCCTACACATGAGTCTTCCAAATGCAAAAATATTTCCTCTGTTATTTCATGTTTTGTTAATTCTGTTGGTAATAAGACATCAAATAATGTCAGTGTTGAGATTTTTCATGCTAGACTTGGTCATTCTTCTAGTTCCAAAATGATTCATATCAATGATTGTAAACAAGTAAAAATTTCTCATTTCTTTTGTGATACTTGTATGCTAGCAAAACAACCAAGATTACCTTTTACTAAAAGTGCTTCTCATTCTTCATCAGCTTTCCATTTAATTCATGTTGATTTATGGGGTCCATACAAAGCTCCTGCATTAAATGGAGCACATTTCTTTTTTACCATTGTTGATGATTATTCTAGATGCACATGGACTTATTTGATTCATTCTAAAGCTCAAGTTCTTTCCACTTTGTCATCCTTTATTTCCTATATTGGTAATCATTTTAATACTAGACCAAAATTTTTAAGATCAGATAATGGGACTGAAATAGTCAATAAGGATTGTATGAATTACTTGAGTTCACAGGGTATAATACATCAGAAAAGTATGGTATATACCCCTCAACAGAATGGGATAGTTGAAAGGAAGCATAGACATTTGCTTGACACTGCCAGGGCACTCAAGGTTCATGCTTCTTTGCCTGATAAGTTTTGGGGACATTGTGTTCTTGCAGCAACTCATTTGATTAATAAGATGCCCATGAAAATATTGAAATGGAAGTCTCCTTTTGAGGTATTGACTGGTATTAAGCCTGATTATTCAGGACTTAGAGTGATTGGTTGCTTGTGTTATGCAACAAACAATAAGCCTCATAAGAGTAAATTTGATAACAGGGGTATTAAGAGTATTTTTTTGGGTTATCCACCCAATCAAAAAGGTTTCACTCTTTATAATCTTAGTACTCATGAGGTTTTTCATAGCAGAGATGTCATCTTCCAGGAAAATGTTTTCCCCTTCAAAGAATCTGTTCTTGATACATCTGCAAAAGCTATGCAGCATGCATGTGTATTTGAAGACCATTTATCTACACCATTTCCTGCTACTACTACTCATTCTGAACTCAATGATACTACTGCTGATACTTCTGTTTCACCAACTGTTACTAATGATCATCCAGTCATACATCATTCACCTATTAGGAGATCTAGTAGGACTATTATACCACCCAAATGGCTTAATGATTTTGTTACTTCAAAATCTAAAGCATCTATGGCTTGTTTTGTTTCTGATTCTGCTTCACAACCTCATTATCCTCTTTTTGATTCTCAAGAATTCAAAGATTTGCCCTCAGAATATGTGGCTTCTTTAGCTCATGTATTAGCTACCACAGAACCTTCAAACTATTTTCAAGCTTCACAATTTCCTGGTTGGGTAGAAGCTATGAACAAGGAGCTTCATGCTCTTGAAGAAAATGAAACTTGGACTCTTTCTTCTTTGCCCAAAGGACACAAAGCCATTTCTTCAAAATGGGTTTATAAAACCAAATATAACCCTGATGGCACTGTAGAAAGGCTAAAAGCCAGACTTGTCATTAGAGGTTTTGATCAAAGGGAAGGAGTAGATTATAAGCATACTTTTTCTCCAGTAGCTAAGGCTGCCACAGTCAGAGTTCTTATTGCCATTGCAACAGCTAAAGGGTGGCCTCTCCATCAATTAGATGTGAATAATGCTTTTTTACATGGTTATGTGGAAGAGGAGATCTATATGCAACCTCCTGAGGGTTATACTAAGGCTGTTAATGGTCAAGTATGTAAATTGAATAAGTCCCTTTACGGTTTAAAACAAGCTTCAAGGCAATGGAATCAAGAGTTGTCTAAATTCCTAGTTTCTTTGGGATTTGTACAGTCTAAGCAAGATTACTCACTGTTTGTCAAAGTTAAAGGTGATATCTTTACTGCTGCTTTGGTGTATGTTGATGACATTCTCATCACTGGCAACTCAGAGTGTGATATAAAAGCTACTAAACTTGCTTTAGATAAGAAATTTACAATCAAAGATTTGGGGTTAGCAAGGTATTTTTTAGGCATTGAGTTGTGTAGAACTAACAATGGTACTCATCTCAATCAAAGGAAATATATCCTTGATTTACTCAAGGATGCAGGCTTAACAGCAGCTAAACCTACAACTTTTCCTTTGCCACAAAATCTAAAATTGTCATTAAATAAAGGACCACCTTTATCTTCTCCTGATGCTTATAGAAGATTAATAGGCAGGTTACTTTATTTAGCTATGACCAGGCCTGACATTTCTTATGCAGTACAACACTTAAGTCAGTTTGTGTCATCTCCTAAGGAACCTCATTTACAAGCTGCCATGCATCTTCTGAAATACTTGAAAGGTACTTTTTCAAAGGGCTTGTTTTATCCTATTCCAAATCACTTGAAAGTGACAGGATTTTCAGATGCTGACTGGGCTTCATGCTTAATGGCACGTAGGTCATTAACTGGATATTGTATTTTTCTGGGTCACTCTTTGGTGTCTTGGAAAACAAAGAAACAAGTCACTGTTTCCAGGTCTTCTACAGAAGCAGAGTATAGAAGCATGGCTTCTACCACATGTGAGCTTGTTTGGTTGACTTATTTGTTGAAAGATTTACATATTCCAGTTCAAGTTCCAATTACCTTGTTCTGTGATAACAAAGCTGCACAGCAGATAGCTGCAAATCCGTGTTACCATGATAGAACTAAACACCTTGATATTGATTGTCATTTTACTCGTGACAAGGTTCAAGAAGGGTTTTTACAAACTGCTTATATTCCAACTGGTCTGCAACTTGCAGACATTATGACTAAAGCTCTGGGTTACTCGCAACATTCTAAATTGGCTACCAAGTTGGGTCTTGAAGAAGTTCCAACTTGAGGGGAGGATATGGAAATTATAAGTTATAGGTTATTTTCGTATAAAGTTAAAGTGTAGGGGTTCATTATGTAAATAAGTAGCTAAGTTTGTTAATCTGCTTAAATAGTCGTTTAGGTTGTTATTAGCGGTTAATTCATTTTTCTTTTTTCATCATCTGTAATTGTAAAGCTTTGTTCATAATGAATGATTAGCTTGATTCTGATCTCGTTTTCAATTATCATAATTCCGCAATTCTATAACACTCTTATTATGTTACCTAAATTAGTGTTAAAGTAATGAATATGAATATGTTTCAATTAACCCAGGGAATATATAACGTGGTTGAAATTGAGCCAGACGGTACGAAATTGAGTAAAACGTGTGGCTACCTTGTGAAACTGTCTAGCTAGCTTCAACTACATATATCTTTTACCAAGATGATTAAATAAAATAGTAATAGTAATAGATAGAAGATGTGTATGAATAGACAATTCTGACCATATTTCAGAACAGAATTAATCGTCATGTATATATAATTTAAACACCATATTTATATATATGTGTCAATTCTGAAATCAGATCAACTTGTCCTTTACAGAAAATAAGAACGAGATGAAAAAGGTTACAGGAACTAACAAATATAGTCTGTAATAACCGTAAGTAATGATCATAAGAGGTTTTAGGTTCAAACTTAAATAATTGTACATAAGAATAACGTTCAAATGAGTACACCAACTTTGAATGAAAATGAGGAAACCCACAGATTTCTGCCATGTGTCACTTTATTCTTTCTCCTCCACATTTTTAAAATTTAAATATCTTACAAACGGTAAGTCGAAAAATCATGAAAATTGCACCATAAAATTCAGCGTTTTCTCCTCTTCGATTTGCCGTTCCTCAAGGCATACTTTCGACAACTTTTTTTTTTCTTCCATTTTTTGGTGAGTCTTAAATTAGTAACACATATGTTAGTATTTTGTTATACATTTAATTTGGGGTTAAGGTTAGGGTTTATGGTTAGGGTTAGGGTTTAGTAGAGTTTAGGGTTTAGGGTTTAGTAGGGTTTAAGGTTTAGAAGGGTTCAAGGTTTAGGGTTCAGAAAAACTTAGGGTTTAGCGTTTTGTAAAGCGTTTAGGGTTTAGGGTTTGGGGTTTAGGGGTTAGGGTTTAGGGTTTAGGGTTTGAGGTTTCGGGGAGAAACCCCAAACCTCAAACCCTAAACGCTAAACCCTAACCCCTAAACCCCAAACCCTAAACCCTAAACGCAAACTTTAACATATGTGTTAGTAAATATGAAACCCACCAAAAAATGGAAAAAAAAAACTCGTCGAAAGTATGTCTTGATGGACGGCAAATCGAAGAGGAGAAAACGCTGAATTTAATGGTGCAATTTTCATAATTTTTTGATTTGTTGTTTGTGAGATAATTGATGTTGGGGGAAAATGAGTTTTGTACATGTGAGCATTTTCTTTCTACACATGGCATGATATCATTGGTTCCCTCATTCTCACACAAAATCCTATTCTCATTTGAACCCCACCCTTGTACATAATGCCGATATTATTCTAATTTTGTATGTTGGGTTTTTGAGAAGGAAAATTGGGTGTTTTTATGTATGGTTTAGGGATAAAATGGGAATATAAAGTAAAGAAAATTTATCTTCATTACGTAAGGAATTTAGAAGGTATGAGGGATGAGGGATTGAGAGAACCCGTGAATACCGAGTCACATGGCTCTTTGAGTCTGTGGGGAAATTAATTACTCAAATCGTTATTTTTAACGAAGTACATTTTTATATAAAAAAATTTATATTAAATAATAAATGATGATATTTTAAGCCTAAGATCATATTCGACATGCACGCATCAAAATAAAACATATTTACATTTTCCATTAAATAATTAAGTAAAGTAATAAATTATTGTAGCTTGGATTGTAACAATTTGATTTTTTTCTGAAAACGGAATTTATTATACATGTTGCCTTTATAAATTGATAAAATAAGGAAAATAATTAAAAGGTCTAAATTATGAAATTTAAAATAAACCTAATAATATGATCGGTACACGTGTATAGAATAACTCGGTCTAAATTGATGCTGCTATATTGTTAGCCTTTTATTTGGGAGGTGATAAATATAATACCATAATTGATTCATACACTAATTTTCTGTTGTAATATGTTTCTACCGTAAACTCTAACAATTTTACAATTTATTGTAGGGAAATGCTATTGACAGCCCTAAGGGCTGTTAATAAGTGCATTTATTGAAGTCAAAGTTTCCTTATATAATCAAAATTATAATTAATACACTGAAGTTTTGTATTTAATTCATTGAAACTTTCTTTTTATATGTGATGTATTAATTATGATTTTTGATAATAAAGGAAACTTTGACTTCAAAATTTCCCTTTATTGTATCTATCACTTTCTATGGTTCTGGTTTTGGGGAGAGCATATTTAATGTTGGTGCCTAGCAATTTTTTTTTTCTTCAATTTGAAGATGGTTCTTGTCATTTTATGATGAGATTAATTAGTTTAAGGTGGTCCCATTTTATGTCATGGAGTGCCAAAGTTTGAATATTTTTTATGATTACAACAATCTAATATAAGACAAGTTAATAATAAAATAATGACACTGATGACCAATTTAAAAGCCCAACATCCCACGTGAATAAAAATCCGATGACCCAATCAAGAAATATCACGTATATTAAAATCCTATGATTTGATTTGATTTCAATCAGGATTCACTTTTCTAAAGCAAAATTCATGATTTGATTTGATTTCAATCAGGATTCACTTTTCTAAAGCAAAATTCATGATTTGATTTGATTTCAATCAGTATTCACTTTTCTAAAGCAAAATTCATCGCAAGAAAAAGAAGGTTTTATTAATGTCACTATCTAAATACAATGTCCCACACACTTGAGTTAAAATAAGAGATAAAGATTAGTGACGTAAATGCATATACGTCACAAAATTATGATATCAGTGACGCAATTATTTGTCACATAATTTATAAACCCTAGTCACGGAAAATGTGTCAATGATTACATGGATATGAATAAAAAAATAAATCCGTGATTAAAGTATTTTGATAGCTATTTAAAGATTTATTATGAAAGTATTATTATTATTTTTTTTATTTTTATCGATTGATATATTTAAACATTCCTATATGTACGTCGTTGCCTTAAGATAATATAAAATATTATTTACTAGTATATTTTATCACCAAATACTAGTAGATAGAGAGGAAAAAAAAAAACTCCTTATTCAAATTAATATATTTTATGTTTTGTATGCTCATGCAAATAAAAGATGTATATATTTCATTTTCGAATCATTGTATCTGTGTAGTATGAATCACTAAGTAACGTTATTATTGAATAATGTAATGTTATCAACTAGTGTTACAAGAATGTCTCGAGTATGATGAAAGTATCAGCGTGATAAAATATGATTCAATGTTATAATTTTTAAATCAATTCATTACAATTTGTTAATCAAACTTGAAAATTTTCTGCATCAGTATCATGCATAAACATGAATCAATTGCGATTATCATGACATATATTGACATATATATGATATGATGATTCTACAATATATGTTCACAAATAGAGAATATTGGTGAAATTAATGGTAAAGTAATAAGTGAAAATGGTGAATAATGATTTAATATTTTATTGAATCCGCGTTATATGAACAATTGAGCAATAATGGTGAATCATTAATATGAAAGATTGAATCGCTATCTTGCTTTTGTGAATCATGTTTAAAGATATGCAATTTCACTTTGAATAATTGAAATTATACCAACCTAACACCAAAAACATGAGAACAAGAATGAAAGAATAAAAGGTTATGAATAATTATTACTAGTATACAATCTGAATCATCATTATATATTTTGAAGCAACTTGTTAATCGGTTAATTAAATCAACATAATTCAAGTTGTCAACTTGACACGCAACGTTTTGATAAACAACATGAAATAAAAGAAAGAAAAAATATAACCAATCAAATGAATGATATAACCATGTTGATGGTTATGTTACGGTTTTAGGATAAAATGAAAATGGTGAATCATTCTTAGATATACTAAATCATGATACAAACAACTGAATCATGGTTGTATTTTTTGTGATTCAATGAATTAAATATACTAATCAGTAATTAATGATATAAATTGTTTGAACCAATGTTATAAAATTTATAAATTAAAGATATAAATTATGAATCAATGTTAGCAAGTTTACGTTTATTAATATAATCACTATTATAAAATATATGAATCAAAGTTATAGAAGATTTGAACCATATCTTGAAACGCCCTAATTTACAATTTATAAAATCATAACCTTTAGAATATAATTTATTTGTTTTAGATCCCTTCTGTTGTGGGTAGATTTTCACTAACCTTTGCAGGATCCTAATTAGCATTGTATGCACACATCTCAGGTATGAAATTCGTTTATATTTTGTATTTGGGTTTGAAGATGACGATAGCCTGTAAGTCTGTTTGCAGGATCACTAATGTAATTAAGGATCCTAGATATACTCTTGTTATTTGTCTTGCAGGATCCTACTCAGGATATATGGTGTGCAGAAAGTATAGGCAATTATAATCATAAGTTTTAAATAAGGAAATACTAAATAAATACTATCACACAATTCAGGCAAGATTAACCCGTTCGTATAATATAGCTATTTAAGTAAGTCCAAGTTCGAACATAGAGAACTTGATTTAATCTATAACTAATTATTTATTCCTAATTACAACTATTTACAATAAAATACAATTCTATACAAATAAGGATCCAATTTACAAATAATATACAGAATAAGGGGGACGTTTTAGTTCCGAACGAACATATTTATAATTGATACAGATTCTAATAGATAAGTTCAGATACAACTCAGATTACTCAGATGGATAGAAGATTATAACTATTAAAACTTGTATTGATTAAACTTATTATATTCACTTATGTCTAGTTGCTTTGTTGGCTATTATTATTGGTGATTTTCTGTTATAGAGGATCACTTATGGTTAAGTCTTAACCCTCATGATAGTAATACAGTCGTCAGGCTACGTAAAGTATCACTATTCCATTAAGATCTCAGCATTTTGTTAATACAATTCTACGGCGAGGCTTGAATCACAATATTACTTAACATTAATTAATATTCTTAGTCTATCGCAGAAGATTAAGATCAAGACATAAACATAATCACTTAATTTATCCAGAGAACTAAATCAGGTTATCAAAAGTTATGATATAAATCAGTTAATCATGTCAAGAACTTTCATTAATATAATATAATATAATATAGATAATTCTTGTAATAATAAACATTCAATAATATAGTTCCAACATAAACATATAATGCATATAATAAATTCAATCAATCATTCATTTAAATATTCATAACGAAAGCATCTAGTTAACAATTAAATCAAATAAACAATATCTTAAATAACTTATCAGCTCAGTAGAGTTACAAAGATAAAGAAACCTAACCAATCGTTGAACCAGCGTTTCCTAGGGTTAAAAACCTCAAACCCTAGCTTCTTGACCTCCAAATTCGCACTCCAAAGTCGACCTTAAACCCTAAATTTCGTAATCTGATTCTTTGAATCGTATATCAAATGACCTAGCCTAAGCCTCTATTTATAGTTTTGCTGGCCGACCTCCCAACCGCCGGTTGGACATCCCAACCACCGGTTGGAGTTGCTTTTTCTCCAAGTTAGCCATGTCAGTCCACCGCCTCATGAAACCCTAGACTCAACCATCGGCTGGACATCCCAACCGCCGGTTGGATCGATTTTCCAGAATATTCCAAATACGGGCTCGGGCTTCTTTTTGGACCTTTGTCTTCTCTTATCCGGCTTTAGCTTATTTTCTTGGCCCATTCTTCATATTTTCACTTTTAGTTCTCAATTCTTCATAGTTTAAGGCTTCTTGTCTTCAAATGCTTCTTTTTCTTCAGTTTTGGTCCTTTTCTCGTTCCTATTTCTTCTTTCTTCAATTAAAATACATTTCTGCAAATATAAACCAATTAAGTATCTAAAACAATAGAAATGTACTAAAATGTATAAAAATATAGGGATAAATTACTATAAATATACTATATATTTGATGCTTATCAAATATCCCCACACTTAAGTTCTGCTTGTCCTCAAGTAGATTACTGAATAAAATTAAATAAGCATCAAACTAATATTTAAGAATCAGAATACCCATACTAAAAACCTGTTTCATAAATTAAAAATTTAAACAATTTAATTAACATTGATAACTATACTGTAAAAATAAAAATTATTATTATTTATGTAATATATAATCCATGAATGATTACTAATATATTTGTTCATTTTAAACAATCTATACTTATATTTCTGAATATATTTTTATTGTTAGTATGTATATTACCTATGATTTTCATATATGATATACTCTTAAACTTAATCATGCACTTACTTTTATATTCCAAATAAATATATAAAATAGATTTTTAAGAATCAAGACATTGGTGACAGGTCTGCATTTACATGCAACAGAGCGACATAACTTGATTCAGGTAAAGCTATTTATTTATACATATTTTTTTCTTTTAATCAAACCAGCGGTGACAGGGTTGTACAATCGTACAACAAAGCGACATAGTTTGATTTTTTTATTTTTTATTTTCTTTGAAAGATTTTTCTTTCTTTTGCTTTATTTAAGAATACTAATTATAATCCAGGTCTGTACTTAGTACAACAGAGGAAACAATTAGTAAACCTCCAAATGTTTTTATATAAGTATAAAGATATATAAAATTATCGCATGATAAATTTAAGAATTAAGACTTTTATGTCATACATCATATTATGTACCATAAAATAATATACAAATTATTTATTTAATTTATTAAAACTTCAGAAATTTTTCATATAGATTGCCTATTAGTACATCATATCATGTAACTATATATCACTCCTTATTAAGTAACTTACGTTATATATACAAAACAGTTAATCCATATTAAAGTCTAAACTTTTAAATACAAAACAAAACTTTTAACAAAAGTATTCTAACTAATAAATACTTAGTTATTCACTTAAAAATTTTAAATTTTCTCAAAAATTTATATAAAACAAACTTAAGTGTTTAATTAAAGAAATTCTTTCTCTTATGAACCCCTATCCCCACACTTAAATTATACAATGCCCTCATTGTATAAAAATTGATAAATAAAAGTGAGTAAGAGAAAGAAAAATAGAACAGAAAACTCCCCTGACTGAAATTTTGAATTTCATCATCGGCTAAGTATCTGCTTCAACATTCAGTTTCTTCATCTCGTAAAATAATATACAACATCCACACTTTCGTAGTTAATCACGATTGCATTTAGCATATGCAACAAGCCTTTAAACCCCTCGGTATCTCGAGTGGACGAGTTATAGTCTCGTGAGGGTTTCCAGGGAACACACCCACAAAGTTCATATAAGTAAAATAAACTTTATAAATAAAGTGCTGAACTTACTGCCAGTCTCATGCGATCAAAAATAAACAACCAAATTAGCATAATAATATCTGACAGTAATAATAAAAAGTATTTAATAAGTACAGTCATCCAAAAAAAAAATATCAAATGTAACAAATAAAAGATAGTCTAATCATCATCCATCTGCCCTGGTTGTCTCGAAGGTCCAGCATCATCAAATATCAAAGGAACATATGACTGGAAAGGAATAGACCTGTCCCTCAATAACTGCTGTAATAACTGATGCTGATAATCTGAACGATGATAACTCTGTCTCTCAAACTGATCAAACCTCCGATCTAACTGCGTAAACCTCCTATCAATCTCATCAAATCTCCTACCATGCTCCAACTCCATCCTCTCAAATCTCTGAGAAATATCCTCAGGAATCTCACCACGTCCACGGCCTCGGCCTCTACCTCTACCTAAAGGCTGATCAGGTGGTGGTACAACTGCTGGAGGTGGAACTGGAGGTCCTCTCAATCTAGCCCTCTGTACCGGCTGCTGTCCAGGTGCAACCTCTGGTGTCCACAACAAAACCCCCTCCTGTACACCTGGCTGTAAAATACCCAACTCAATCAACTTGTCCTCGCCTAGCAAGGACATCCCAGGTGTAACCGGTGTGCATGTCAAGAAATCAGCAGCTGTCAACCCATAATACCTGGCAATCCTAGTCACATACTGCCCTCCACATAAACTACTAGTAATCCTATGTCCAGTCGCCCCGGTCATCATCCAGTGAACTAATCTCCAGGGAACATTGATCAGTGTCCCCTGAATCATAGTATGCAAATAAAAGAAATCAGGCTGATAGACCTTCTAAGGTCCAGTGTGTCTACCACAAATAGAATATGCTAATAACCTATGCAAAAGTCTATGAACTGGGTTCCTCAAATGTATATCAGAAGGTGCTCTCTCTCCATAATCGACAATAGCTAACTCTCGATAAATAATCTCCCGAATCTGAAATAATCTAAACCAAGCAATAGAAACAAAACCAACATCACCTGACTATAACATATAGCTCTGAGTCATCAGTCTCCTCAGAGTAGCATCTCCAGTCTCTCCATCACGACGAGGATCTATCACTCTCTCCATAACAGACCAGTCTAAAACATCTGGTGTCTCAACTGGCTGTGCAATATGCTCTAGCAAGCCATCAGCATACTCTGCCCTACGCTCAGGAGTAATAGTCTCGTGCTCAAATCTCAGAAAAGGATGTAGCTGGAAATCATCTCTATCTAATAATGCACGTCCTCGCTGACGTCTAGTGGCCATAGCTACAAAATAAACTTATAAACTATTAATATAAACATAAAGAAAATTAAAAATTTGGGCAGCATTTCTGCTTAATATTTGATAGCCACCTGTTGAAATTTTAAATATTATATCTGACGAATTCAACAGAAGAACCAACTTACTTAAGATGTTCTTATCTCGAAAATAATATCGAATCAAAAAAATGTTATATTCATAACTTAAAAGTTAAATTTATAATGATACGTATTTATTATTTCAAAATTAATCTTGATTATGACGATATGTTATTATTAATTTCAAAATTTTATAAAATTCAAAATATAGTCACTTTTCTTTTTTATAACTCTAAAATATTATAAATTTATTTTAATGAAAAATCCTTAACATAATTCCGAATAATAATTACGAGATTATGCTTATACTCTTATTATTAAAAGAGTTTATTTCGAAAATATATCGAGTCAATAATATTTTTGTATCGGATAATATAATTAAATTTCAAATATGAAATTAAATTTTATTTCAAAGTTTTATTAAATCAAAATTTTTATTTAAAATATTTCCATTTAGATAGAAGTGTAGTCAAATACGATTAAACCCGAACCGAATAACTAACCGATCCGCAAACAATCCGCAAACAAACCTCGAATCACAAAATCAATACCTAACTAATATGCGGAAAGTATAGGCAATTATAATCACAAGTTTTAAATAAGGAAATACTAAATAAATACTATCACACAATTCAGGCAAGATTAACCCGTTCGTATAATATAGCTATTTAAGTAAGTCCAAGTTCGAACACAGGGAACGTGATTTAATCTATAACTAATTATTTATTCCTAATTACAACTATTTACAATAAAATACAATTCTATACAAATAAGGATCCAATTTACAAATAATATACAGAATAAGGGGGACGTTTTAGTTCCGAACGAACATATTTATAATTGATACAGATTCTAATAGATAAGTTCAGATACAACTCAGATTACTCAGATGGATAGAAGATTATAACTATTAAAACTAGTATTGATTAAACTTATTATATTCACTTATGTCTAGTTGCTTTGTTGGCTATTATTATTGGTGATTTTCTGTTATAGAGGATCGCTTATGGTTAAGTCTTAACCCTCATGATAGTAATTAAAACACCCCTCGTTTCTTTATAAACAATTAATATAATAATGGCGACTCGGAAGCGTATATTTAAAACATACTGTCAATGTACTCAAAATGTCAATAAACTTTTTCAAATTAAATACATGACATTTCAACAAACTCGGTGTTATATAATTCAAAATGTCTCTTTAGTTATCAAAACAACATCAGAGTAAAAGCCTGTCAAACATTCCATCCAGTCCAACAACCTCCTGCCCAATATGTCCCATCTATTTTAACCTGCAGGAAGAACTGTGGTGGGGTTAGCATAAAGCTAAGTGAATGAAACTATAAGCAACAGTCCAACCTAGCATAACAATCTGTTTACATCAAATAACAATAAACAGAAAATCAATCAATCACTCAACATCCAATCAATGTCATACACGCAACATCATGAGGATCGGTGGTCCCTGAGACACCCTAATACCGGTTTGGTACTCAAGGAACTCTTATCAATCATCTGTATTGGCCCATACAGAACTACCGATAACTTGTTGTCAATCACACACGACCTAGATCTCTAAACCAACATTTCAAGTTTCCGAGATCTCCTGTCGTCTACAATAACAACAAGTCCAACCATCAAATCAAGTTGACCTCAAAATCTTACATACTAGCACAATCGGCCAAGTAAGCAACTAATTAAACTATCATGGCAAGATATCTCTACAGATGTATCATATCAAAGTAATACTATAAATTACTTGTTGTAAATCAAATCATTACAACTAAATCACACTGAGGTTACAGATCCACTCACCGACTACCTCAGCCGCAAGCTCAGAAGTCTAATATTACTGAGCCTTCTCCATATCTGAGAATACAATCAATAAACAATAAGTTAATAACTTGTCTCAGCTGATAACACACAGGTAATTAATATCGTTACCCAATCATAACATAATTACATGTATCAAGTGATCCCTAAGATCACAGCAACAAAAGTTCAATTCGGAACATAATCAAAAAGTCCCGAAATAAGGTCCAAAAACTGTAAAATGCTATTTTCGACCCCTAAACGACCCCGAATGGCCAAAAACTGACTAGGCTATAGTATATAGCTTTGATCAGTGGGTCGTTTTCGAGTCACCATGTAAATTTCAACCCAATCCGAGTTAATGAAAATTTATCAATTTCAAGTGTCGCTAAAAACACCACCTTCTAAACACTTATGCATTTTCAAAATTTACAAAAAGGTACTGACAAACGCGATCCAGAAAACCATGGTGGGATCGCGTTCCTCTTTGCAAAATAATTCTGTGACAAATTATAACTAAGCAACGCGATCCGGACAAATTCTTGGGATCGCGTTCCCAAGAACAAAACTCGTCCGATTCCGTTTATAACTAACGAACGCGATCCTGGCTAGGGTTCTGGGATCGCGTTTGAGCCTTTTTCAGCTCATCTTCATCCCTGATCAAACCCTAACTCGCGATTTTAATACCCAAATCACCCAAACTCGATTTCTAACTGTTTTAAACACCTAATAACTTCACATAATCAATATGCAATAGTTATAACGAAGTTCTAACATCAAGTTCATGTTTTTCAATCCAAATCATTCAATTCAAAACTTATAAACTATTTGATTCAATTCAAACTTACCTCTCAATTGAAGAACACTGAATTGAAAGATAATAATGGTGAAACTAGAATCAATCATAGCTCCAATTCGTAGGTTTCAAGTTTCTGATTTGGATTTCATAAGGTTTATGTGAGTTTTGAAGTTTCAAATGAACTTTCCTAAAGAGGAAAGTTATATATATAAGTCGGCCTAACAAACCGCCTTCAATATACGGGTATAATTTAATACCCCGTCTCAATCTATTGTCTGGAACCCGAAAACCATTTGCGAGTCCAAACATTTTATTGCACCGTCAACTATATTAATTTACAACAATTAATAATTCACTTATCACATTGGAATATTCAACTCCTATTCCAATTATTTCAACTAATTCCGACAATATTATTTCCAAACACATTTAAATACTAATTTAAATCATGAAATAATACAAAACAACTAGGTCCATTTCGAGGATGTTACAACTCTCCCCCCCTTGAAGAGATTTCGTCCCCGAAATCTAACCTCATTCAATCTGACTAATGTGATATAATCACATACAATCTTATCATACATTGATCCTCAATAGCAACTTACAACTATACTTAGACTATTTGAATTCTTTCCACATGCACATATCCAAATGTACATGCTTCTATCTTTTCCTACGCACACCTACAGTGCATCTAATCAATATCATCAATCAGATATATCTTATAGACAAACACTTACTTTTACAAGTGAAACCTACAATCACTTAATCAACAAATAAAACTTAACATTACTTAATAGGTTTATGCAACCCGAAATTAGCAACATGCTAAAATCTTTAACCTATTCTCACTGTTCATCACTGTTAACAATAAAACAGCAGCAACAATATCCCAACAATAGTGTTTATTAAACCACAATGTACCTAGCGACACTGAAATATAATTCAGCTCACGATCAACAATCAATCTAATATACAGATCATAATCTTAAATCTCTACCATTAAAGATCTGAAATTCAAATCTAGGTCAACTTTTCATTCAAAAGTTTCATACCTATACTCTTTTGAACAACCTATCATATTCACATATCACTATCACTATCATATGAAATCCTTTACTTAGAAGTAATCCAGATTCATATCACTTTAATAAGCACAGCAGAGGTCACACTCAGTAGGTAAAACTACAATCAACAAGTACTTTGCTCAATCAACAATAGTACCACAATCAAATATTACCTACATTCAACCAACCTCTACATTGGCTTATTTCTGCTTGTAACTCCTTTCATTACAATCTATCAATTGTCAACAACAACAATTTACACATCCAATAATCACATAATCACTTAGTACTACATCCCATCAATATAGCAACTAAGTCAGTCTTAATCAATATTAGGATACTACAACTTAAGTATCACAATCTCACAATGTGCTACTTCTCAACACATTTTTAACAAAATCTACATCAAGTTAATCACAATTAACTACACTCCACACAACTTATGGCATATTTTAATTCATTCTATTAAAATTCATCCTGCCATTTATTTCCATGTACACCACACATACATACACAATTTCTGGCAACTCTCTAAAATGGATATATCCCTATCAATTCCATTTAATCTTACATAATAGGCCATTCAGACTGTTAAAGTCTTTATCAATCCTACTCATTACTACTAATCATCACATATCCATACCCCAGGACATGGAATAATAAATTTAACAACTCAATGTTTCATTTATATACATACCAATTCGTATATAACTTAAACAATTCAACTTAAACTTACAAGAAAAGCTTGGTGAATACAATCATCACCTATCAATTTCAAGGTTTCTCTTACTTTCTAAGACATTCACTATATCCACATACCTTATTTCTCAAAATATGAACAACTTTTCAATTCATATTCCTCAATTTATCAAACAAGAATCAACTAGACCTTTAATACAATTCAACTTCCAGATATCCTTTCATATCATTTCTTATTTGGATCTAATCCCAGTTTTTTCCACTTTATCACTTACTTTACTTGTATACTATCAACAAATAACTAAAGAATTCATCCAATTCTTTCAATACTTAAGTAATTCACCATAAGGTACAAATCAACCTATGCAACTATTAATAATAACTTTCAATTATTTCTCATCTCACATTCTTACCCAATCAAAGCTATCATCACAAGCCTCATACACTAGTAAGATTTTCTTATCACAATTCTAATCAATGTGATTTAACTTACTCTTAACATATCTTAGCAATTTATAACTGTCATATCAAACAATGACTTCATATCTGTATAATTCTTCAACACATATTCAGTTCAAATATCAAATATTACCGAACTGAGTACTCAATTACACTTAACAATATTTCAATTACTTAATACTAGCTTTAAGTAATGATCAAATTTCACAAACTTAAACAACTCATCTATCTCTTTCGGATCTTAAATGACCCATTTCAACATGTTTTAACTAATCAAGGAATTCAATCATATTCCACAAAATCATAACATCACAATCTATGTTAGACTATTTCAACACACACAGTTGACTACTTGTCAACTTCAATTTCAATCAATCAATAAAATCTTCTAACTGCTTTTCTCAAGTTTGATCTATCCTCAAACCAATCACAAGCAATTAATTTTATATACACAATTCCCTATTCATGGTTTGACTTTCAAAGTTAACATACTATCAAGTTAACTCCCAACAAACCATTTCATCTTATATGTTCACTTTCAAACATATATTTTAAATTATTACTTTCAATAATCATATCAATCTTTTACAAGGACAGAATCAACTTACATAAATCTTGGCTCCATACAAGCCATTTTATATTGTATGTTTACTTTCAAACATATACTTCAAATTATTACATTCAATAATACTAGAAATTCCTCAAGTAAGACAATATCAACCTATCTCAACTTTGGCTTCATACAAGCCAGATACAAAATAGTGATTCATTTAAACACCATTAAATCCACCTACATGTAATCTATCACAATCAATCACAATTACATATTCAACAAAATCAAATTAATCACTTAGGTTTATCATCAAAACTTCTATCAATGACAATTATTATTTACTCTAGCACCTTTACAGTCTAACTGCCACAGTCCTATCAACTGTTTGTTTTCTTATCAAAACAACTATTAAACCACTTAGCATACTATCATGCTCCATTTCCAAAATCACATTACATTTCTTTTATACCAAGTAGCCTCAACAAGTTCATGCGACACAACATAATATAACAACGGTGATCAGGCGTTGCAAGATTATGTTCTTCACAATCCATTCTCAGGCTACTCTACATTATAATTATCAATGTGATCTATTCTCATCTCATATGATTTCAAATCAATCAAAATTCATTTAATAGTTTCTAACAGCTGATACATACTCAAAATCAGCTTACTACTTACATATTCAACCTTACATATGCAAGCCATCTCACATAATTTATTTTCAACAACTGAATTACTCAGTATATCTACTGGTCTGAAACCTCAAACATATGATAACCTATCATCATAATTTCAATACTTAACACTAATTAATGTCCCTATTTACCTCAAAATTCAGGACACATCTTAATTAATTATCATTACTTTGACATATGCTTTACTATCAAGCATCACTGTCACAACAAGCCTACTCAATCATGTTACTATAAACATTTCATTTACTAATTCACAATTGACTAGAAAGACCTATCACTTTCTCATTCAATTTAGCTTTATCATAAGTTATTTTCCTCATAAACTTATTCATCTTGGTTTAACTCAAGTGTTTAACTACAATCAAAACATATCATGTAGTCACATAACCACATATTTTCTCAATTAGCAGTCATCCTCAAATCAAATGACACAACCTTCCTTAACAAGGATTTAGATCACACCTTGTGATCAATCCATTAACATAATACTATCAATTATCTTGTCTCACCAATAAAGACACTCCTTAGGTTCCAACATCAATCTTGCTAAAACCTTAATCAATTCTTTTCTGCTTACTTAACCACATTTCTGCATTTTCAATTCAATCAGAAATACTCACAACAATGAACAACAATAAACATCTCATTTAACATTTCTCTCCTCATGTCAACATATAGCAATCATTAGTTGACTCAAAACTGGGGAATCATATCAGTCTGACTCAATTAACTTCACAACAAAGCTTACTCAACATAACAGAGTAAACAATTCAAGTTAATTTAAATTAACACAGGCTTATCGAAGATTACCTGACAAATCTTAAACCCACGAGTGTTGAGGAAACATGAAATATACCAATCAGATACTCATGTCCCTCCGTCTCTGCAATCAAACAACAACTTCACAACTTGTTAAGGGTTAGTACATATTCAACTAATCACTTTTCACACATCAACTAATCAACTAAACCCGCACCCATTGGAATGTTTGACTCAACTCAATCAAAGTTTAGGATTGAACATTCTATCAAGTCCAATTCACCCAAACTATTGCTCTGATACCAACTTAAAACACCCCTCGTTTCTTTATAAACAATTAATATAATAATGGCGACTCGGAAGCGTATATTTAAAACATACTGTCAATGTACTCAAAATGTCAATAAACTTTTTCAAATTAAATACATGACATTTCAACAAACTCGGTGTTATATAATTCAAAATGTCTCTTTAGTTATCAAAACAACATCAGAGTAAAAGCCTGTCAAACATTCCATCCAGTCCAACAACCTCCTGCCCAATATGTCCCATCTATTTTAACCTGCAGGAAGAACTGTGGTGGGGTTAGCATAAAGCTAAGTGAATGAAACTATAAGCAACAGTCCAACCTAGCATAACAATCTGTTTACATCAAATAACAATAAACAGAAAATCAATCAATCACTCAACATCCAATCAATGTCATACACGCAACATCATGAGGATCGGTGGTCCCTGAGACACCCTAATACCGGTTTGGTACTCAAGGAACTCTTATCAATCATCTGTATTGGCCCATACAGAACTACCGATAACTTGTTGTCAATCACACACGACCTAGATCTCTAAACCAACATTTCAAGTTTCCGAGATCTCCTGTCGTCTACAATAACAACAAGTCCAACCATCAAATCAAGTTGACCTCAAAATCTTACATACTAGCACAATCGGCCAAGTAAGCAACTAATTAAACTATCATGGCAAGATATCTCTACAGATGTATCATATCAAAGTAATACTATAAATTACTTGTTGTAAATCAAATCATTACAACTAAATCACACTGAGGTTACAGATCCACTCACCGACTACCTCAGCCGCAAGCTCAGAAGTCTAATATTACTGAGCCTTCTCCATATCTGAGAATACAATCAATAAACAATAAGTTAATAACTTGTCTCAGCTGATAACACACAGGTAATTAATATCGTTACCCAATCATAACATAATTACATGTATCAAGTGATCCCTAAGATCACAGCAACAAAAGTTCAATTCGGAACATAATCAAAAAGTCCCGAAATAAGGTCCAAAAACTGTAAAATGCTATTTTCGACCCCTAAACGACCCCGAATGGCCAAAAACTGACTAGGCTATAGTATATAGCTTTGATCAGTGGGTCGTTTTCGAGTCACCATGTAAATTTCAACCCAATCCGAGTTAATGAAAATTTATCAATTTCAAGTGTCGCTAAAAACACCACCTTCTAAACACTTATGCATTTTCAAAATTTACAAAAAGGTACTGACAAACGCGATCCAGAAAACCATGGTGGGATCGCGTTCCTCTTTGCAAAATAATTCTGTGACAAATTATAACTAAGCAACGCGATCCGGACAAATTCTTGGGATCGCGTTCCCAAGAACAAAACTCGTCCGATTCCGTTTATAACTAACGAACGCGATCCTGGCTAGGGTTCTGGGATCGCGTTTGAGCCTTTTTCAGCTCATCTTCATCCCTGATCAAACCCTAACTCGCGATTTTAATACCCAAATCACCCAAACTCGATTTCTAACTGTTTTAAACACCTAATAACTTCACATAATCAATATGCAATAGTTATAACGAAGTTCTAACATCAAGTTCATGTTTTTCAATCCAAATCATTCAATTCAAAACTTATAAACTATTTGATTCAATTCAAACTTACCTCTCAATTGAAGAACACTGAATTGAAAGATAATAATGGTGAAACTAGAATCAATCATAGCTCCAATTCGTAGGTTTCAAGTTTCTGATTTGGATTTCATAAGGTTTATGTGAGTTTTGAAGTTTCAAATGAACTTTCCTAAAGAGGAAAGTTATATATATAAGTCGGCCTAACAAACCGCCTTCAATATACGGGTATAATTTAATACCCCGTCTCAATCTATTGTCTGGAACCCGAAAACCATTTGCGAGTCCAAACATTTTATTGCACCGTCAACTATATTAATTTACAACAATTAATAATTCACTTATCACATTGGAATATTCAACTCCTATTCCAATTATTTCAACTAATTCCGACAATATTATTTCCAAACACATTTAAATACTAATTTAAATCATGAAATAATACAAAACAACTAGGTCCATTTCGAGGATGTTACAGTAATACCGTCGTCAGGCTACGTAAAGTATCACTATTCCATTAAGATCTCAGCATTTTATTAATACAATTCTACGGCGAGGCTTGAATCATAATATTACTTAACATTAATTAATATTCTTAGTCTATCGCAGAAGATTAAGATCAAGACATAAACATAATCACTTAATTTATCCAGAGAACTAAATCAGGTTATCAAAAGTTATGATATAAATCAGTTAATCATGTCAAGAACTTTCATTAATATAATATAATATAGACAATTCTTGTAATAATAAACATTCAATAATATAGTTCCAACATAAACATATAATGCATATAATAAATTCAATCAATCATTCATTTAAATATTCATAACGAAAGCATCTAGTTAACAATTAAATCAAATAAACAATATCTTAAATAACTTATCAGCTCAGTAGAGTTACAAAGATAAAGAAACCTAACCAATCGTTGAACCAGCGTTTCCTAGGGTTAAAAACCTCAAACCCTAGCTTCTTGACCTCCAAATTCGCACTCCAAAGTCGACCTTAAACCCTAAATTTCGTAATATTATTCTTTGAATCGTATATCAAATGACCTAGCCTAAGCCTCTATTTATAGTTTTGCTGGCCGACCTCCCAACCGCATGTTGGACATCCCAACCACCGGTTGGAGTTACTTTTTCTCCAAGTTAGCCGTGTCAGTCCACCGCCTCATGAAACCATAGACTCAACCGCCGGCTGGACATCCCAACCGCCGGTTGGATCGATTTTCCAGAATATTCCAAATACGGGCTCGGGCTTCTTTTTGGACCTTTGTCTTCTCTTATCCGGCTTTAGCTTATTTTCTTGGCCCACTAGTACAATGTGACCAAACGCCACTATATGGTCACATGGAGTAATTGTTTATGTGACTAAAGCATATAGTCGATTTTGTCACACATGATTAAAGTGTAGCCAAAGCCAGGTACATATGGTCACACAAGTTATTATGTGACCATATGTTTAGTGTTTGTTAGAATGGCAAAAGGTAATGTGTTTAGTCACACTAATTTCTAGCCCGATCAGTGACTATATCGCGTTAGAATAGCCACACCATATCACAAATGTGTATCGAAAGGATGTTTATGGCCACATGTTAGGTGATTATATGTGACCAATATATTCACAACAGTCACATTTTTAGATATTCATGTGACTATTTTTTAAAGCGAAAATGGGCAAAAACGATTATCATTGAATTTGATATTAGTCACATTCAGTGCTGTTTGTGTGGCTATATCATGAGACCTTATTGGGCACATGGAGTAATGGTTTGTGTGACTATAGCATTGAGTCGATTTTGTCACACATGATTTAAGTGTAGCCGAAGCCAGGTATATATGGTCACATAAGTTATTATGTGTGTCTAAAGTTTAGTGTGTGTTAGAAACTTAGAATGGCAAAACGTAATGTGTATAGTCACCCTAATTTCTAGCCCGATCATGTGACTATATGGAATGGTAATAACCACACCATATCACAAATGTGTATCCAATAGGATGTTTATGGCCACATTTTGGGTGATTATATGTGACCAATGTATTCACAACAGTCACGTTGTTAAATATTATTGTGACTATTTTTTAAAGCTAAAATGGGCAAAAACGATTATCATTAAATTTGATATTAGTCACATTCAGTGCTGTTTGTGTGGCTATATCATGAGACCTTATTGGTCACATGGAGTAATGGTTTGTGTGACTATAACATAGAGTCGATTTTGTCACACATGATTTAAGTGTAGCCGAAGCCAGGTACATATGGTCACATAAGTTATTATGTGTGTCTAAACTTTAGTGTGTGTTAGAAACTTAGAATGGCAAAACGTAATGTGTATAGTCATCCTAATTTCTAGCCCGATCATGTGACTATATGGAATGGTAATAGCCACACCATATCACAAATGTGTATCCAATAGGATGTTTATGGCCACATTTTGGGTGATTATATGTGACCAATGTATTCACAACAGTCACGTTGTTAAATATTCTTGTGACTATTTTTTAAAGCTAAAATGGGCAAAAACGATTATCATTAAATTTGATATTAGTCACATTCAGTGCTGTTTGTGTGGCTATATCATGAGACCTTATTGGTCACATGGAGTAATGGTTTGTGTGACTATAGCATAGAGTCGATTTTGTCACGCATGATTTAAGTGTAGCCGAAGCCAGGTACATATGGTCACATAAGTTATTATGTGTGTCTAAAGTTTAGTGTGTGTTAGAAACTTAGAATGGCAAAACGTAATGTGTATAGTCACCCTAATTTCTAGCCCTATCATGTGACTATATGGAATGGTAATAGCCACACCATATCACAAATGTGTATCCAATAGGATGTTTATGGCCACATTTTGGGTGATTATATGTGACCAATGTATTCACAACAGTCACCTTGTTAAATATTCTTGTGACTATTTTTTTAAGCTAAAATGGGCAAAAACGATTATCATTAAATTTGATATTAGTCACATTCAGTGCTGTTTGTGTGGCTATATCATGAGACCTTATTGGTCATATGGAGTAATGGTTTGTGTGACTAGAGCATAGAGTCGATTTTGTCACACATGATTTAAGTGTAGCCGCATATGGTCACATAAGTTATTATGTGTGTCTAAAGTTTAGTGTGTGTTAGAAACTTAGAATGGCAAAACATAATATGCATAGTCACCCTAATTTCTAGCCCGATCATGTGACTATATGGCATGGTAATAGCCACAGCATATCACAAATGTGTATCCAATAGGATGTTTATGGCCACATTTTGGGTGATTATATGTGACCAATGTATTCACAACAGTCACGTTGTTAAATATTCTTGTGACTATTTTTTAAAGCTAAAATGGGCAAAAACGATTATCGTTAAATTTACAAATTTAGTGCATGTACTAATAAAAATGGAAGTCATAGAAATTAAGATACAAGTAATCATTCCATAAAATAATCAAAGGGTAATTTACAAGGTTATTGTACTAAAATTAATATAGCTAGTGTTCCAGCATTACATATATATGTTGATCGCTTGGACTTTGGTATAACAATACCCAAACTCTAGTTAATTGGTTCGAAAGTAATCATCTCGTGATTCATTACCCAAGTCACGTTTATCCACACGTGGCAATATGTTATCATTGTGCGGGTGAATGACCGTGCTATATTCCTCATCGATTTCATCATATGTATCTATGTAATTCTTGGGAGGTGCTTTCAGGACAATAGATAAATTCCTAGTTAGCTGGTCTTTCACATAAAACACTTGTCGTGCTTGTGAGGCTAACACGAATGGATCAACCTTGTGGCCTACATTATTCAGGTCAACCAATGTATAACCAAGATTTGTATCGCGTTGGACCGCGCCATCTTTACGGTTAACCCAATCACATTTGAAAAGAGGAAGTTGCCTGAAGCGGTAATCAAGTACCCATATCTCTTGCAAAACCCCATAATAGAATGTGCGTCTAGTGGTTGCAACTTCTTTGGATATGTGAATATCTTCTGTCTCAACACTAACCCCACTGTTTTGGTAAACTCTGCCATCACTACATTTAGTACGAAATGTATACCCATTGATGTTATATGCAGTGTATTTCACTACGCTGGCTCGTGGTCCATATGAAATCCACCTTACGGTTTCGGATACACTATCTTTGGAGATCGCTAAGTCTCTCTCAACCTGCAGAATCTCATTACAAGTATATATATATATATATATATATATATATATATATATGTAAGCTTGAAATTGAACGAATTAACAAAACACAAATAGTGATAGAAAAAAAGAATTGTCCAGCTTTTAGTTTGACTTTATTCTTCAACTCTGACAGTACTAACAGGCTTAATAGTAGTAACTTTGGTTAATGAAACTACAGTTAATTAAGTCGATCTCCAATTGGTAAAAACTGGACAATTGTAAGGAGTAAATAATATACGATCAAATAACAATTACCTCTTCGCGTAACCACTTAGCAAAAGATTTAACGTGCTCATTCTGCAGCCATGCTTTTCGTTTACCCGGGTTTTGTGTTACCAAAACCTCCTTGTGTCGCCTGAAACAAGGTATTTTGTTATTATATTTGATAGAACATGTAACAACCCCAAAATTAGGGCCAATTTAAAATTTCCCTAATTACGTGTTTACTACTTGTATTTGATATGAAATAGGGTTAAATACGTTACTTACTTATTATATATATATGGATGGAATATATATACGCGTATACGATTCGTTCAAATCGTATAAAACTACAATTGTACAAACATACGGACGTTGGTAAAACAATTATTAAATAATGTTAATTTATTTAATTACTTCCACTACTACTTTATATTATGTTTATAATATAACGAAAACACACGTTTTTAATTAAAACGTTACCGAACTCTCCGAAAACTCGACCAACCGACAAAACAAACAAAGTTATGTTTTATAACTTGAAAACTAGTATTTTGATAAAATACTTCAACTTAATTATTGAGTAATATTTTGTATTTTAAAACGTATAATTAAACGCGTATAAAATTATTTTAACGTTTAAATGACCGGGGAAAAAGACACCGCACGGAGCGCAAACACGGAGGAGCAAAAAGTGGTGAGACCACATCATGTGGCCCCACCAAAACCGGCCCAAGGTGAGGGGGCATTAAGCCCTCACCATTTCCCCCACTCCCTCACTCAATCTCACTCTCACACTCAATCTCTCTCTCTCTCTTCCTCTCAATCGGTTTCTCTCTCTCTCTCTAAACTATCATCACTAAACCACCATAAAAACACCACAAAACCACCTCGGAGGCTAGGCTCGTTTTGGAGAAAAGTGATCACGAGAACGAGGGCTACAACTTCATCTTTTCGGATTTTCGTTTCGATAACTTTGTAAGTTTTCCGGCGACTCGCAAACTTTCCGATTACATTTATTTTGCTAGATTATTGTTCCCCTAGCTTAGTAATGTCCAAATATATAATTTAAACTCGTTTTTGAACACTTTTACGGAAATGTCAGTTTTGGTCATTTTTAAGAAAACGACACTACAAACACTAAAAACACCAAACAACAATTTTTACAAACTCATTGTAACATATTAAAACTTGTGTAAAAGTTTCACCTTGAACGGAACTCGTTAAACACGATTTCGACACGAACCAAAATCTGGACAGACGATAGTGTCGCATGGCTCACGCCAGTTATGCGACACTACGTCTGAGTGACGCATAGGTCACGAACCGTCTATACGCGACACTTCATTAGTGCCGCTAAAATACTAATACCGTCACTTCACTAGTGACGCAATCATATAACCTTCAGCAGAAACAATACGACACTTCATTAGTGTCGCTATCATATAACTATCAGTAGTAACATACGACACTTCTCTAGTGACGCTAGAACACTTATACCGACACTTCATTAGTGTCGCTACCATATAATTATCAGCAGAAACAAGCGACACTTCATTAGTGTCGCTACCATCGGTAGAAACTCATAACTTTCAGTAGAAACGAATGACGTCCGGCTACTACTGATGACGTCACCTGACCCTTATAACGAAACTTCGTCAGTGACGCATAAATACATATACCGACACTTGTCTAGTGTCGCTCTGAGATCAATTTACTCACTTATACCGTCACTTCGTTAGTGGCGCACTGTTTGAACACGACACTGAATACCGTCACTATTCTAGTGGCGCATTGATGAAAAATGATACTTAATAACGTCACTTACTTAGTGACGCACAATCTGAATACCGACACTACCTAAGTGTCGCATACATTATTACACAGACATTTAATACGACACTACATAAGTGACGCATACCACATATAAGTGACGCATACAAGTGTCGCTAAAACAGGCTGTTTGACACTTACATTCTATACAAGTATGGAATATACTTAAAACGTAAACGTACTTTACTCGGCGTTACTTATACATGAAAATACTATACTTTAGAAGTATACAACAATACTTGAATACGTACAAGACTATACTAAACTTAACGTGAGATTTCACTCACACACGTACACGAGATTACACTCAAAATACTTAGGAGATTACACTCCAACGAACTTACACTTGTACACTACACGGGATTGCACCCGATATGAACTTACAAGTTCACTCACTAGTTACGTGCTGGATTACACGTTAACTGATACGAGCTTACACTCGAACACTTACAAGGATTCACTTGTACCCTTTGGGGATTAAGCCCATTGGAACTTACTCGAATGATATACGTTGTGATACAAACAAACAATTATGCAAGTACGCTTTACAATACTACAACAATTATGAATACATAATAATAATGGATGGAATTATTATTATACACCAATACCAACGGGCCGTACAACTTTTCTACAAACTACAACTTACAAACGAATACAAACATACAAACAACTAATGGACATTTACTAGTTTGGGAACAACTAGCATGGATACTTTACAAGTATTCCATTTACTTACTAAACCTTATGTGTATTAGGACGCTAAGGGTTGCTAGTTCGGGATACTACTTTGCTTGCTTACTGCATTGTCTGCTAGACTCAGGTGAGTCTCACAGCCCCTACTTTACTGTTTTATACTCAGGGGTGAGATGCATTACTGTTTTACATGAACACACAAAACTTACTTGCTGCCATGATTTACTTACTGTACGGAATTACGGATACGCCAATTGCATGAGTTTCGACTAATCCAATGAAATCCTCCTTAATCATAGTTGTTAGTTATGTGATAAGCGCGAGTTTTAGTATATGGATCCATATGGGAGTGACAATCCCCGCCCGGGGTAGCACGCACTACCACGAACCGTTATTGTCGAAACGGGCGTTTCTTACTCGTTTCGTGTGAATGTTTTTGGATTAACATTCACGGGGGGTACTATTATTTACTATACGTTAAGCTTCAACTATGGTGGCTCATGGCAAGGGTATCAAACGGTTAGCATAACCTGCAACCACCCACTTATTAAAACTTAAGTGAACGATTAGCATGACCTGTGATCGTTACTTACTGGCTGGCTTATGATTTACAAATACTACAAGTGTGTTCAAACTATTTACTTACTTACAAACCTGTGAGATTCACCAACCTTTTGGTTGACCGTTTTAGTAATGCTTCTTAGGTACACAGCATCAGTAGGGATGCCCAACAGGATAAGCTTACTTAGCTCGAGTCGCATGCATTTACAAGCTTGGAGATTTTGTTACATTACTTTTGTATTTACTGTTATGTATTAGAATCTCTAGGATTTTTACTCGAACTCGAGCTTGTATTTTGAACTACATATGTATTAATGTAATAACTTTTCGAACGTCTCATTTAGAGTCGTTCACTGTATCCTTTATGCTTGTGATTATTGATTAGTAACACCCAAAACGTCGCTTCCGCAAACTGTTAAATTTGGGGGTGTTACAGAACATGAATTAAAGTAACGAAATAGCTAGACATGTGTAAGTAATTAATACTTACTCGATATACGGTACAATCTCATCTGTATTCAGTATTACATATAAATGTGCTTTCTGAAAGAGTTCTGCAGATACTTCACTTGATTTGCCAACCGACAGTGGCTTTCCGTCCTCGTTTTCATCAGTTTCATGTGTATCATTTGGGATACCAATAGTTTTCATGGATTTTTGATATTCTCCGAAAAACTCTATTGTTTCTTCTGCAATAGTCTCCTCAGCAATGCATCCCTCTGGTCTATTTCTGTTTCGCACATGTCCCTTAATAACCTTCATACATCGTTCGAAGGGATACATCCACCGAAAGCATACAGGACCACATAATTTTACCTCCCTAATTAGGTGCACAGTCAAATGGACCATAATATCAAAAAAAGACGGAGGAAAGAACTTTTCGAGTAGGCACAGTATGACACAAAGTTCTTCTTGCATCTTATCTAGTTCCTCTAATATGATCTCTTTGCTACATATAGATTTAAAGAAAAAGCAAAACCTGATAATAGCCTTGCGTGTGGGTTCGTCCATTATCGAACGTATTGCAATGGGCAAAAACTCCTGCATTAGCATGTGATAGTCATGTGATTTAAGGCCGATGAGCTTCCTATCTGTTAGGCTGAATTTCTTCCAATACGCACCATTCTGTTCATTTGATTTGCTTGAAGTACCATCTTCTTTTCCTGATCTTTTCCTCTTCTCCTTTTGGATCTTCCCACCTCTGCCTCTGGAATCTTCTTGGTTTGCTTGTTTTATGCGTCCCCACTTATTTTCAATATGTTTTACCTCGTTGTATATTTGTTCACCGGTCATTGGAATTGGAGCCGTGCCAAATTCTTGATTTCCATTAAACGCCTTCTTTTGCTTTCTGAACGCATGGTTATATGGTAGATATCTTCTGTGACCTACATAGCTCTGCTTGGATGACGCAGGAAGTCTAATACAATATGTATCTTTCCCACATACCACACAACCTTTGTATCCACTGGTTGGGCAGCCACATAAAGTACCAAGTGCAGGGTAATCATTTATTGTCCATAACACCACCGCACGTAGACTAAATATTTGCTTTGTGGAAGCATCATATGTGTCAACCCCTGTCTCGAATAAGAGTTGCAGATCATCAACCAACGGTTCTAAAAAAACATCGATATCATTTCCCGGGTATCCCGATATCAATACAGATAGCATGATAAACTTTCTTTTCATACACAACCATGGAGGAAGGTTGTAGATGACAGATAAAACTGGCCACACACTGTGATGCCTATTTCCTTTGTTGTCATCAACACCATCAGCAGATATTCCTAGCCTTAGATTCCTTGGATCATTTGCAATTTCGGGGAATTCATTATCTATCGTTCGCCATGCCTGTGAATCTGCCGGGTGACGTAACACACCATCTGTTTTCCTCCTTGTCGCGTGCCATCTTAATTATTCTGAAATACTTGTTATCTTAAAGAGACGTTGCAGCCTTGGTATTATTGGAAAGTACCACATTACGTTTGCTGGGATCTTCTCATACACTTTTTTTGTCTTCTTATCCACCTTCCATCTTGATGTCCCACAGGTACGACACACGGTCAATTCATTATCCTCTTTCCAGTAAAGAAGGCAATTGTTGATACATACATCTATCTTTTTGTATCCTGAACCAAGCAATTTGAAAATTTTCTTTGCCTGATATGTGTTTTCCGGCAATTCGTTACCATCAGGTAGCATCTTTTTTAACAATCCTAGCAGTTCAGTAAAGAATTGATCAGAACAGCCATACTTACTCTTTAAGTTGAGTAGGTGAACTATGGCTGACAACTTTGTGAAGTTAGGACACCCACTGTAAAGTGGCTTCTCTGCATCTGATAGCAGTTCTAGAAGCTTGGCATGGTCATCCGGATCCCCATCATCAAAATTATCTTTTGTAGCATTAACCATTTCCACTGTTTCACTCGCATGTGTTAGGAGTTCTGCATCAAAATCCATATGGTTGTCACCATATTCTGTTGTAACAATTGGCTCATCCTTCTCTCCATGATAAGTCCATTGTGTGTAGTTTTGATCAATGCCATTGCTGAATAAATGGAAATGCACTTCCTCCGTTTTACGAACTACATGGTTTAAACATTTGGTACATGGACATGGGATTAGAAGATGTGGATAATTACCCTGTCGCTCGATGTTAGTCATCTTCTTCAAGTTGTTTACTGTATAATCAATAAATGCTTCTACTCCATCTCTATAAATTATGCCCATCCTGTTTGTTCCCATCCAAGACTTGTCCATTACTTAGGGTTTAAAAAATTCAATTAGTTGTGTCGGCGTGTTATGTACTGTAATTGATTAGGGTATGAAATATGTTAGGTAGCGCTTGGTTTGAGGCAATAATTAGGGGATCTTAGTTGAAGAGTGCCACTGCTAGGTATTTTACATATCTTCCCACTGTTAGTTATTCTGGACAGTGCCACTGTTAGTTCTATTTTCTAGGGCTTGGCACTGCTAACAGTATATAAACTTCAAACACTTCAATTTTTCATTACGCTTTCATCTAACCACTGCAACTACAATTCAAAATAGAACCGCCTCTTCTTCTACAATTAATTTGACGATCACGGCTTCTTCTTCTTCATCTGATTTGACCCTTAGTGTTCATGAAGAACACAATATGATCGCTTTTCTAATGAAACCCCCATCTGCACAGAATTTCACTCAAATAGTTGATTTTCTTCGTGCTAGTTATGTTTATCACGCGCTTACAGTATCTCCGAGGGTGTCAAGGGGTCATCTGAATGAATTCTGGAAGAATGCACGGTTAGAAGTTGTTGCTGGTGTAAATCAAGTGGTTTCAAAGGTTCAAGAAACCGAAGTGGTGGTTACCGAGGAAATTTTACGAGATGTTCTTTTACTTGATGATGCCACAGGTATAATTTCCTTAGATGACACAGAATTGTTTGACAATTTAAGATTAATGGGGTATGAGGGTGATTATACACGTTTTACATTTTTTAAATCACTCTTTAGCCCACAATGGAAATTTTTAATTCATACAATTCTTCATTGCTTGTCATCTAAGAGAACTTCTTACAATGAATTTGGAACACAATTAGCCTATTTTCTTGTGTGTTTGGCTAAGGGTCAGAAATATAATTTTTCCAAATACATACTTGATGGCATGATCAAAACATCACAAAGGGTAAAAAGGATCTTTTTATAATGTATCCAAGATTTGTGCAACTTGTTTTAAACAAACAAATTACTGATTTGGTTGAACAAAAACTTGTCATTGGTGTTGGTACTCTCTCTGCTAGAACATTCACAGAGATGAGTAAAAATACCAATAAGAAGTTCTCAGGGAAGGAAACAACATTGTTTCCAACAATGATGAAGATCTCTCAGATATTGTTGAATGGCAAGGAATTTTCATAGAGTCAAACACTGTGTCTTATAAACTCATAATTAAAAGAAGAAATGGAGAAACTTAATGCAATTCCAGATTGATTAAGTTTAGGGGGAGATCGTTGGGATCTGAACTGAGTTGGCTAAGTGTGGAAGTGCTTACCACTGTTCGTGTTGAAGAGTGCCACTGCTAGAGGAAGTGAAGACTAGCTACTGCTAGTGTAATTGTATGATAGCCACTGTTAGAAATATACTTGGTGAATATTGTGATAAGTATATTGTAGCCACTGTTAGTGGAAAGCATGGCGTAGCCACCGTTAATGTAATTAATGATATATGATTATATGGCACTATGCGGAAAACGAATTCGATTAACCATAAGGATTCATCATTTTGAACACTTTTATAAACTTAAGTTATCATTAAACACATTTTATAAACTTTGGTAATTCTTGAACACATTGCCTATAGTTATGGTTGATTAACGTACAAATTTTTATCCTTCACTAAATTAAAATTTTTATGAAAGTTTAAATCCCTTGTTGTCTATTAACTTTTTCGATAAAAAGTTTTATCGTTTCATTTTTTAAGTCTTTAACAGATTCTTCGTACTAAACCAAATGAATTTGATTGAACAGATTCTACGTCTTTAACAGATTTACGTCTTTATGTGACTTTAGCCTAAGTTTAATAGTGAAATGTATGATATATGGCACTACCGGTAGCACACATGAGGGTATTTTTGTAAAATTCCCTTCCTACCCACCTTTTTAATCCCCTTTCTTCCCCATTCCTTTACATCGTCCACTTGCTATTTCCCTCCATTACCATCCTCATTTTATTCCCGCTCATTTTTCTCCCTGTAACATGGCGTCATCATCATCTTCTCAAAATCAAGCTTTGGAACCACAATTTTATTACTGCCATTGCGGAGCCAAGATGTATGTTCGCACATCATGGACTGAGATCTACCCGGCACGCAGATTCGTAAAATGCCCAGATGTTAGTTTTAACCTTATTTTTTTATTGTTGTTGGTATCTGCAATTGATGATGCTATTAGGTTAAATATTGACTCAAAAATGCTTTTATTTTGTTATTTTGTTGTGATTTAGGTTAAAAGCCATTTTTGTACAAGATATCGCTTTCTTGATTCGGAGCTTCCAGAGTATTACAGGAAGATTATGTATCAATTAAGAATGGAATGCAAAAACAAGTCCATCAGGAATGAAACGGAAGAAGATTCAGACTCAAAGATGGTGTTGATGAAGATGGTTGAAGAGTTGACTCCCATGAAGTCAAAATTGAAGATGTTTGACCAAGTGTTTGCACTTTTAATTGGTGTTGTAGTGATGTTGTGTGTAGTTATACTTGTTCTTGTTATGAACTAAGTTTTTTTAAATGGTGTGATTAATGGTTCTTTTAAGTAGCTATAAGTATCATGTTTGGTGGGTGTATGGTAAATAAATTATTATATAAATGTAACCTCAACTAATAATAAATAAATTAATCAAAGTAGAATGAACAAAAAACCATTTGTGAAATATTATATGCAAATAATAACATTGATACAAATAATCACAAACGCCAATAGTGAAATATTAGATATACGATATACGGCAGTAGTTGCGGTATCACACACGCCACTATTGAACTTAATTAGGGTGTTATGTAATTCGTCATTTCGGCATATGTATGTATGTGACATTGCCCTAAGGTTAATAGTCAAATGTACGATATACGGCAGTAGTTGCGGTATCACACACGCCACTATTGAACTTAATTAGGGTGTTATGTAATTCGTCATTTCGGCATATGTATGCATGTGACATTGCCCTAAGGTTAATAGTCAAATGTACGATATACGACAGTAGTTGCGGTATCACACACGTCACTATTGAACTTAGAGTGTTATGTAATTTGTCATTTCGGCATACGTATGCATGTGACATTGCCCTAAGTTTAATAGTCAAATGTACGATATACGGTAGTAGTTGCGGTATCACACACGCCACTATTGAACTTAGGGTGTTATGTAATTCGTCATTTCGGCATATGTATGCATGTGACATTGCCCTAAGGTTAATAGTCAAATGTACGATATACGGCAGTAGTTGCGGTATCACACACGCCACTATTGAACTTAGGGTGTTATGTAATTCGTCATTTCGGCATATGTATGCATGTGACATTGCCCTAAGGTTAATAGTCAAATGTACGATATACGGCAGTAGTTGCGGTATCACACACGCCACTATTGAACTTAATTAGGGTGTTATGTAATTCGTCATTTCGGCATATGTATGCATGTGACATTGCCCTAAGGTTAATAGTCAAATGTACGATATACGACAGTAGTTGCGGTATCACACACGTCACTATTGAACTTAGAGTGTTATGTAATTTGTCATTTCGGCATATGTATGCATGTGACATTGCCCTAAGGTTAATAGTCAAATGTACGATATACGGCAGTAGTTGCGGTATCACACACGCCACTATTGAACTTAGGGTGTTATGTAATTCGTCATTTCGGCATATGTATGCATGTGACATTGCCCTAAGGTTAATAGTCAAATGTACGATATACGGCAGTAGTTGAGGTATCACACACGCCACTATTGAACTTAGGGTGTTATGTAATTCGTCATTTCGGCATATGTATGCATGTGACATTGCCCTAAGGTTAATAGTCAAATGTACGATATACGGCAGTAGTTGCGGTATCACACACGCCACTATTTAATTTAGGGTGTTATGTAATTCGTCATTTCAGCATATGTATGCATGTGACATTGCCCTAAGGTTAATAGTCAAGTGTACGATATATGGCAGTAGTTGCGGTATCACACACGCCACTATTGAACTTAGGGTGTTATGTAATTCGTCATTTCGGCATATGTATGCATGTGACATTGCCCTAAGGTTAATAGTCAAGTGTACGATATACGGCAGTAGTTGCGGTATCACACACGCCACTGTTGAACTTAGGGTGTTATGTAATTCGTCATTTCGGCATATGTATGCATGTGACATTGCCCTAAGGTTAATAGTCAAGTGTACGATATACGACAGTAGTTGCGTTATCACACACGCCACTATTGAACTTAATTAGGGTTTTATGTAATTCGTCATTTCGGCATATGTATGCATGTGACATTGCCCTAAGGTTAATAGTCAAGTGTACGATATACGGCAGTAGTTGCGGTATCACACACGCCACTATTGAACTTAGGGTGTTATGTAATTCGTCATTTCGGCATATGTATGCATTGCCCTAAGGTTAATAGTCAACTGTACGTTATACGGCAGTAGTTGCGTTATCACACACGCCACTATACTATTGAACTTAGGGTGTTATGTAATTCGTCATTTCGGCATATGTATGCATGTGACATTGCCCTAAGGTTAATAGTCAACTGTATGATATACGGCAGTAGTTGCGGTATCACACACGCCACTATTGAACTTAGGGTGTTATGTAATTCGTCATTTCGGCATATGTATGCATGTGACATTGCCCTAAGGTTAATAGTCAAGTGTACGATATATAGCTGTAACACCTGCTAAATTAGGGTAATTAATTACGCCTAATTAATTGTAACTAGATGTAATTAGTATGTAATAGGACTAATTGCAGACTCTATTTGTATATATATATATAAGGTGATTTATATATATATGTGTGTACTTACGCGATTCGGATGAATCGTGCGAATTAACCGGACGTAGTCCGACATAGTTATTTGGACGTTGGTGACAGAAATTTACTTAGATAATAAGAATGTATTTTGTTATATAAAATACGCAACTGAACGAACATTATTTACATATTATTGCGACGACATTTAAATAATGCAACAAAACGTTATAAACGCGAACTAATAATTTAAATACTTCGACAAATGTTTTTATTATTAATTTCAAGGTATTTTTATCTAAATACTCCAGTTACGTTTTAAAAATATAAACGTTTGGTTAAATATTAAAAACTAGTGATTAAACGATTAGGACACGGAGTCAACACGATGTTTTGGGGTGTATTTCCCCCTCCTTTCTTGGTGGATCAGCCATCAACCCCACCCCCACCCTAATTTCCTCTTTCATTTTCATCATCCCAAACACACACATCAACCACAAACACTCTCAACCAAAAACCACACCAAAATTTCGGAATACAAACCGACCCACGAAAATTACATATTCGGAATCACCATCACGAGTGGAGCAAGAATATCAAGACCGTTTTCATCATTTCATCCTCCATTTAGCTCGATTTGCAAAAGTAAGAAATTTCTAAAATCTTAGATCTATTCCATTTGGTGTAATGTTTTGATGTTTTGATGTGTACACAACATAGTTATAACCTAATACATGAAGAAAACACGATTTTATAGCTCAAAAATGGGTTAGATTTACGTTTTTGGTCGGGAAATCTCGAAACCCGAAAGTTTCTGGGCTGGTGTTCATACGTGCGACACAAGCCTTGTGTCGCACACTGTGTCGCATAAAACCATTTGTGTCGCATTTTGTGTCGTACCAACCCTTAGTGTCGTAACCTTTGCGACACAATATTGTGTCGTACTCTATGTCGCATATTATGTCGTATTTTTATACGACACAACCCTTATGTCGCTATTGAATTAGCATCGCAAGCTTTTGCGACACAACCACTGTGTCGCAGAGCTCTTGTGTCGCATATAAACCCTTGTGTCGCATATTATGTCGCAGAAAACAGAAAACTTGGAAATTTTAAAGGATTTTCACTATAGAAAAAGTCAAAGTTACTGTAGCAAAAAGTCAAATTTTACTGTAGCAATTCACTGTAGCACATTTACTGTAGCAAGTCAACATTTTAGAATTTTTGCTACAAACCGTCACCAACGGGCCAAACATGTTTTCCAACAAACAAACAATTACAGACATACGGACAAACATTGGATATACTAGTTGTGTACAACTAAACGAAACGTCTCACGAGACACATACTTACATAACCTCATATGTTTAGGCATTTGAAGGTTACGGGTTCGGAGAACCTACTTGCTATATTTACTACTTGCTATTTGCTACGGCTTATTACGAGACTCAGGTGAGTCTTACGGCCCCACTTTTACTGTTTTATCTTATTGGGGGAGATACATGCTACTGATTTTCTTGAACACAAGTACTAAACTGTTTACTATACCAAACGAAATTGCATGAGTTTACTTACAAACAGAAGTCTCTCCATCATATATCGTTAGTTATGGACTTAAGCGCGAACACTAGTTAATGGATCCATTAGGGAAATGACCCTCCCCACCCGGGGCAGTAGCGCTGCCACGTACTGATTTACACGTAGAAACGGGTGACTAATTTTTCGTTACTGATGCTTGCTCATTTACGAGCATGTCACGGGAGCAAACTTATTACTTACGGGTTAAGCTTCGATTATGAGCCTCATGGCAACGGTATAAACTTACTTACTTATATTTGCGGGATTGCAAATACTGGTTTACGATTTCTGGATTGAAATTGCTGATTTTACGCCTGCGGGCATTACTGATGAAATCTCGTGTTCAAAGCTGATATTACTTACAAACCTGTGAGATTCACCAACCTTTTGGTTGACACTTTTTAGCATGTTTTCTCAGGTACTCGGATGGAGTAGGATTACTCCAGGATTTTTAGCTAGAGTCGCATGATTTCAACACAACTGCATTAACGGAGATTCTTAGCATTATCTTTTGTATATTTTGATTATGTAATAGAATCTCCCGCTACACGCGCGGACTCTAGGGAAACTACATTTTTGTATACGAAAACACTAAGTTTTCAAACAATATATCTATGGAATGTAACTAATTTACAAACGTTGCATATAGATGTCGTTTACTTTATCTTTGTGCTGTGATATTTGATTAGTAACACCCCAAATTATGCTTCCGCAAAACAGTGAATTTCGGGGGTGTTACAGATTGGTATCAGAGCCTAAGGTTATAGTGAACTAGGTTGCATTTAGTGGGCCTAGACTATGACCGTTAGGCAGTATTCTCTTACTAGACATGACTGGTTCAGAAATTACAGCATACGACTTTAATTTAACATAGCCTGATCAACTATGTACAATTAAGGAAAGATGATGTAAGGTCTGAAATGATTATGTTGAACGGGGATACGTTAGTTGACTCTGACCACGAGAGAACCGGACCATTACTTGATACGTGCTAGACAATAGGCTGGATATGATATATATATATATATATATATTAGCCTCGTCTTACTTACATTCTGCCACAGGAATGGCAAACACACCACCTAATCCGTCACACTCTCACTCACATGGGTCACGGAACCCACGAGTAGCCAGGAGGAACACAAGGTCGCCTCGAAACAACCCTTATCCTGTACATAACTCTCAGAACTCGGCACACCTCACGATGCCAGTGTTGGCTACCCAACTTCACCGTCAGGAGCAAAGGCTCGAACATCTCGAACGGGAACAACTCCGAACGACCTACCTGCTTCGCCAGACACTTGATCACATATCACAACTCCAGCGAGAACAAGAAGATACCGGCCTCTCTGTAAGCATAATTCAGGATTCAATGACCGCCAAATTAGGTGCGGATGAACTTGTAAGAAACCGACTAGAGGAATGTGAACAACGTTCACAGGAGACTGAGGATCACTCTCGTGCACTAGCACAACGACTGGCTTTGGTTGAAGACAATGCCAGGCAGACCAACCGACTAGCAGAAACCGTGGACCGCCTTGTCGCGCTGATGGAACAAAGTAATCTACATTAAGACTAGTGTAGTCTTTATCTTGTAATCTATCTCGTAATCTAATGACTATCTAGCGCTATTCTATAAACTAGTCGGATGTAACAATTCCTGACACCTTTTGTAATATCTCTGTAGGATGTAACCTTTGAACTCGCATTACCCATCAAATATTTCTTGATATTTCAACTCATAATAATTGTCATTTTTCCATGTTGATGTTATGTATTACTGCTTTTATACATGTACATCTGTGACAATTACAAGTTCCTACAAAATCTCATGTATCTTCATTTCTTTTATTGAAGAATCATGCCGCCAAAGACAAGACCATACACCGATGCCCAGATTACCTCCCTTATAACCCAGGCTGTTACTGAAGCCTTGGCTCGGAATACTCCGCCAAATTCCACGAGGAACAGCGATGCCGCTGAAACCCCTACTGCTAAACCCTGTTCATACAAAGACTTTCAGAACTGCAAACCTCTAAACTTTGCAGGTACTGAGGGAGCTATCGGTCTAGTACGCTGGATCGAGAAAGTCGAATCCGTATTTCTGATCTGCAACTGTGCGGAAGGAGACAAAGTTAAGTTCTCCGTTAGTACTTTTACTGACACCGCACTCACCTAGTGGAACACCTATGCTCAGACTGTGAGTGTTGCTACTGCTTACCAACTCCCGTGGGAGGAGTTGAAGGAGATGTTGAGGGGCGAGTACTGCCCCAGGGATGAATTTAAACAGCTGGAAATAGAGTTTTGGAACCACAAGATGCAGGGTGATGATATCACCGGATACACCAACCGTTTCCACCAACTGGCACTTCTGTGCCCAACCATGGTCGATCCTGAGTACAAGAGGATCGAGAAATTCGTTGATGGACTTCCTGAGAGACTACAAGACCTGGTGACTTCATCCAAACCGGGTACTATTCAGAGCGCCATCCGTATGGCCCATGAACTAACGGCAAATTCTGTCCGTCGTGGCACAACTTCAACCCCATCTGCAAACAACAAACGCAAGTGGGAAGGTCGCCCCAACTCATCCAACCAAACCTCCAACAAAAAGCCTGAGTACATTAAGGCTTATTCATCGGGGACTTCGGAAAAGAAAGGGTACAGCGGGAACAAGCCTTACTGTTCCAAATGCAGCCGCCATCATGACGGTTCTTCCCCTTGCTCCAACTGCAAACGGTTCGGGCATCTAGCCAAGGATTGCCGAACCAACATTTCTACCCCCAACACCAATGCACCAAAGTCCTGCTTTGGGTGCGGAAATTCAGGGCACTTCAAGAAAGATTGCCCAAAGCTGAAAAACAACAACAACCCTGCTCGTGGTAGAGCATTCGTTATCAAGGCTGGGGAAGCCAGACAAGACCCGAACGTCGTGACGGGTACGTTCCTTCTCAAAGACCTTACTGCTTCTGTATTATTTGATACCGGTGCCGATAGAAGCTTCATTTCTGAGAAATTTAGCCATTTACTTGATATTACTCCCACTGCCTTAGATGCTAAATACATTGTAGAATTAGCTAACGGCAAACTGATTGAAACTGATAGCATCATACACAACTGTACACTTAACCTCACGAACAAAACGTTTTCCATTGATTTAATCCCTGTCGAGATCGGCAGCTTCGATATTATTGTCGGTATGGATTGGTTATCCAGGCACCGAGCTGAAATCATCTGTCATGACAAACTCGTTCGCTTACCTCTTGTCTCCGGTGGAACCTTAGTCCTACAAGGGGAGACCGGTAGACGGAATTTGAATATTGTATTATGTCTGAAAACTAGAAAATACCTACGAAAAGGGTATCAAGCCATCCTTGCACATGTAACGGAGAAGAAGTCGGAGGAGAAGTGACTTGAGGATGTTCCAATCGTGCGGGATTTCCCGGAAGTCTTTCCTGAAGACTTGCCCGGACTTCCGCCACCTAGACAAGTTGAATTTCAAATCGAACTTGTGCCCGGAGCTGCACCCGTGGCACGAGCCCCTTACCGTTTAGCACCATCCGAAATGCAAGAGTTGTCTAACCAACTACAGGAACTCCTGGACAGAGGATTCATTCGACCAAGTTCCTCGCCTTGGGGAGCTCCGGTCTTATTCGTGAAAAAGAAAGATGGATCTTTCCGCATGTGTATTGACTACCGAGAGCTGAATAAGCTAACCATAAAGAATCGGTACCCACTTCCTAGAATCGATGACCTGTTTGACCAACTCCAGGGATCGAGTGTTTACTCAAAGATTGATCTACGGTCGGGTTATCATCAACTCCGAGTCCGTGACAATGATATCCCAAAGACAGCTTTCCGAACTCGTTATGGGCATTACGAATTCCAAGTGATGCCATTCGGGTTGACCAACGCACCGGCCGTATTCATGGACCTTATGAATCGGGTGTGCAAACCATATCTTGACAAATTCGTCATTGTGTTCATCGATGATATCCTGATTTACTCTCGCAACGAGCAGGAACATGCTCAACATCTGAAAACCATTCTAGGACTTCTTAAACACGAAGAGTTATATGCCAAATTCTCTAAGTGTGAGTTCTGGATTCGAACCGTTCAATTCCTCCGGCACGTGATTGACAGCCAAGGAATTCATGTTGATCCCGCCAAGATTGAAGCAATCAAGGGCTGGGAGTCACCGACCACTCCAACCGAAGTGAGACAATTCTTAGGTCTTGCTGGTTATTACCGCCGATTCATCGAAAACTTTTCAAGAATAGCTGTTCCCCTAACCACACTGACTCAGAAAGATAAGAAGTTCGATTGGACTGATAAACAAGAGTCAGCTTTCCAACTATTGAAAAACAAACTTTGCAGTGCACCGATCTTGTCCTTACCCGAGGGCACCGACGATTTCGTAGTTTACTGCGACGCCTCACACCAAGGACTTGGTTGTGTGTTGATGCAACGGGAAAAAGTCATTGCCTATGCCTCACGACAACTAAAAATCCACGAGAAAAACTATACGACCCACGACCTCGAGTTAGGTGCTGTGGTCTTCGCATTGAAAATCTGGAGACATTATCTCTACGGTACGAAAAGCACTATCTTCACTGATCACAAAAGTCTCCAACACATATTCAATCAGAAGGATCTAAACATGAGGCAACGTCGCTGGGTTGAGTTACTTAGTGACTACGACTGCGAGATCAAATACCATCCGGGCAAGGCTAACGTAGTTGCCGATGCCTTAAGCCGAAAAGAACGAGTGAAACCCCTTCGAGTCCGAGCACTTTCTATGACAATTCATAACGAGCTTCCTGCTCAAATCCTTACCGCTCAACTTGAAGCACTCAGCGATGAAAACTTGAAAAATGAAGCCTTGCGAGGCTTGGATAAACGATTCGAAATCAAACCTGATGGAACTCGATACTTCTCTAACCGGGTGTGGTTACCCAAATTCGGAAACTTTCGAGATTTGGTGATGGCTGAAGCTCACAAATCTCGATACTCTATACATCCTGGTTCTGACAAGATGTATCACGACGTCAAAGGGTTGTATTGGTGGCCTAACATGAAAGCTGACATTGCCTTGTACGTCAGTAAATGCCTAACCTGTTCCAAAGTCAAGGCCGAACACCAAAGACCCTCGGGGTTGCTCCAACAACCTGAAATTCCTCAATGGAAATGGGAACAGATTTCCATGGACTTCATCACCAAACTACCGAAAACTTCGAGTGGTTGCGATACCATTTGGGTGATCGTGGACCGTCTCACGAAATCTGCTCATTTTCTGGCCATCAAGGAAACCGACAAGATGGAGCGTCTGACTCGCATCTATGTCAAAGAAATCATCTCGCGACACGGTGTACCTATCTCGATCATCTCGGATAGGGACAGCCGTTTTACTTCTAACTTTTGGCAATCGCTACAAAAATCTCTTGGTACTCGTCTGGATATGAGTACTGCTTATCACCCGCAAACCGATGGCCAAAGCGAGCGAACTATTCAAACACTGGAGGATATGCTACGAGCCTGCGTAGTTGACTTCGGTACTTCTTGGGAAAATCACTTACCGTTGTGCGAGTTTTCGTACAACAACAGTTACCATACAAGCATAAAGGCTGCACCCTTCGAGGCACTTTACGGGCGTAAATGCCGATCACCTATCTGTTGGACTGAGTTAGGAGATTCCCAACTCACGGGTCCAGATATCATTCAAGAAACTACTGAGAAAATCGTTGGTATTCAAAACCGGTTGAAAGCCGCACGTGATCGTCAGAAAAGCTATGCTGACGTGAGACGCAAACACCTTGAGTTCCAGGTAGGGGACAAGGTACTTCTCAAAGTGGCACCGTGGAAGGGTGTCATTCGATTCGGAAAGCGAGGCAAACTAAATCCTAGATACATCGGACCATTCGAAATCCTTGAAAGGATTGGTCCAGTGGCATACCGCCTGCAACTTCCTGCTGAACTTAACAGCGTTCACAACACATTCCACATTTCTAACTTGAAGAAATGTCTGTCTGACGAGACACTGATTATACCGCTCGACGAAATTCAAATCGACGATAAACTTCATTTTGTCGAGGAACCTATGGAAATCATGGACCGCGAGGTCAAGCGATTGAAAAAGAGTCGTATTCCCATCGTAAAGGTCAAGTGGAATTCTAGGCGTGGCCCTGAGTTCACCTGGGAACGGGAAGACCAAATGCGACAGAAATACCCACATCTCTTCCCCGACAACGCACCGTCCGTACACTCAAGCTAATTTCGGGACGAAATTTCTTTAACAAGGGGAGAATGTAACACCTGCTAAATTAGGGTAATTAATTACGCCTAATTAATTGTAACTAGATGTAATTAGTATGTAATAGGACTAATTGCAGACTCTATTTGTATATATATATATAAGGTGATTTACATATATATGTGTGTACTTACGCGATTCGGATGAATCGTGCGAATTAACCGGACGTAGTCCGACATAGTTATTTGGACGTTGGTGACAGAAATTTACTTAGATAATAAGAATGTATTTTGTTATATAAAATACGCAACTGAACGAACATTATTTACATATTATTGCGACGACATTTAAATAATGCAACAAAACGTTATAAACGCGAACTAATAATTTAAATACTTCGACAAATGTTTTTATTATTAATTTCAAGGTATTTTTATCTAAATACTCCAGTTACGTTTTAAAAATATAAACGTTTGGTTAAATATTAAAAACTAGTGATTAAACGATTAGGACACGGAGTCAACACGATGTTTTGGAGTGTATTTCCCCCTCCTTTCTTGGTGGATCAGCCATCAACCCCACCCCCACCCTAATTTCCTCTTTCATTTTCATCATCCCAAACACACACATCAACCACAAACACTCTCAACCAAAAACCACACCAAAATTTCGGAATACAAACCGACCCACGAAAATTACATATTCGGAATCACCATCACGAGTGGAGCAAGAATATCAAGACCGTTTTCATCATTTCATCCTCCATTTAGCTCGATTTGCAAAAGTAAGAAATTTCTAAAATCTTAGATCTATTCCATTTGGTGTAATGTTTTGATGTTTTGATGTGTACACAACATAGTTATAACCTAATACATGAAGAAAACACGATTTTATAGCTAAAAAATGGGTTAGATTTACGTTTTTGGTCGGGAAATCTCGAAACCCGAAAGTTTCTGGGCTGGTGTTCATACGTGCGACACAAGCCTTGTGTCGCACACTGTGTCGCATAAAACCATTTGTGTCGCATTTTGTGTCGTACCAACCCTTAGTGTCGTAACCTTTGCGACACAATATTGTGTCGTACTCTATGTCGCATATTATGTCGTATTTTTATACGACACAACCCTTATGTCGCTATTGAATTAGCATCGCAAGCTTTTGCGACACAACCACTGTGTCGCAGAGCTCTTGTGTCGCATCCTTCATGCGACACAACCCTTGTGTCGCATATAAACCCTTGTGTCGCATATTATGTCGCAGAAAACAGAAAACTTGGAAATTTTAAAGGATTTTCACTATAGAAAAAGTCAAAGTTACTGTAGCAAAAAGCCAAATTTTACTGTAGCAATTCACTGTAGCACATTTACTGTAGCAAGTCAACATTTTAGAATTTTTGCTACAAACCGTCACCAACGGGCCAAACATGTTTTCCAACAAACAAACAATTACAGACATACGGACAAACATTGGATATACTAGTTGTGTACAACTAAACGAAACGTCTCACGAGACACATACTTACATAACCTCATATGTTTAGGCATTTGAAGGTTACGGGTTCGGAGAACCTACTTGCTATATTTACTACTTGCTATTTGCTACGGCTTATTACGAGACTCAGGTGAGTCTTACGGCCCCACTTTTACTGTTTTATCTTATTGGGGGAGATACATGCTACTGATTTTCTTGAACACAAGTACTAAACTGTTTACTATACCAAACGAAATTGCATGAGTTTACTTACAAACAGAAGTCTCTCCATCATATATCGTTAGTTATGGACTTAAGCGCGAACACTAGTTAATGGATCCATTAGGGAAATGACCCTCCCCACCCGGGGCAGTAGCGCTGCCACGTACTGATTTACACGTAGAAACGGGTGACTAATTTTTCGTTACTGATGCTTGCTCATTTACGAGCATGTCACGGGAGCAAACTTATTACTTACGGGTTAAGCTTCGATTATGAGCCTCATGGCAACGGTATAAACTTACTTACTTATATTTGCGGGATTGCAAATACTGGTTTACGATTTCTGGATTGAAATTGCTGATTTTACGCCTGCGGGCATTACTGATGAAATCTCGTGTTCAAAGCTGATATTACTTACAAACCTGTGAGATTCACCAACCTTTTGGTTGACACTTTTTAGCATGTTTTCTCAGGTACTCGGATGGAGTAGGATTACTCCAGGATTTTTAGCTAGAGTCGCATGATTTCAACACAACTGCATTAACGGAGATTCTTAGCATTATCTTTTGTATATTTTGATTATGTAATAGAATCTCCCGCTACACGCGCGGACTCTAGGGAAACTACATTTTTGTATACGAAAACACTAAGTTTTCAAACAATATATCTATGGAATGTAACTAATTTACAAACGTTGCATATAGATGTCGTTTACTTTATCTTTGTGCTGTGATATTTGATTAGTAACACCCCAAATTATGCTTCCGCAAAACAGTGAATTTCGGGGGTGTTACAGATTGGTATCAGAGCCTAAGGTTATAGTGAACTAGGTTGCATTTAGTGGGCCTAGACTATGACCGTTAGGCAGTATTCTCTTACTAGACATGACTGGTTCAGAAATTACAGCATACGAATTTAATTTAACATAGCCTGATCAACTATGTACAATTAAGGAAAGATGATGTAAGGTCTGAAATGATTATGTTGAACGGGGATACGTTAGTTGACTCTGACCACGAGAGAACCGGACCATTACTTGATACGTGCAAGACAATAGGCTGGATATGATATATATATATATATATTAGCCTCGTCTTACTTACATTCTGCCACAGGAATGGCAAACACACCACCTAATCCGTCACACTCTCACTCACATGGGTCACGGAACCCACGAGTAGCCAGGAGGAACACAAGGTCGCCTCGAAACAACCCTTATCCTGTACATAACTCTCAGAACTCGGCACACCTCACGATGCCAGTGTTGGCTACCCAACTTCACCGTCAGGAGCAAAGGCTCGAACATCTCGAACGGGAACAACTCCGAACGACCTACCTGCTTCGCCAGACACTTGATCACATATCACAACTCCAGCGAGAACAAGAAGATACCGGCCTCTCTGTAAGCATAATTCAGGATTCAATGACCGCCAAATTAGGTGCGGATGAACTTGTAAGAAACCGACTAGAGGAATGTGAACAACGTTCACAGGAGACTGAGGATCACTCTCGTGCACTAGCACAACGACTGGCTTTGGTTGAAGACAATGCCAGGCAGACCAACCGACTAGCAGAAACCGTGGACCGCCTTGTCGCGCTGATGGAACAAAGTAATCTACATTAAGACTAGTGTAGTCTTTATCTTGTAATCTATCTCGTAATCTAATGACTATCTAGCGCTATTCTATAAACTAGTCGGATGTAACAATTCCCGACACCTTTTGTAATATCTCTGTAGGATGTAACCTTTGAACTCGCATTACCCATCAAATATTTCTTGATATTTCAACTCATAATAATTGTCATTTTTCCATGTTGATGTTATGTATTACTGCTTTTATACATGTACATCTGTGACAATTACAAGTTCCTACAAAATCTCATGTATCTTCATTTCTTTTATTGAAGAATCATGCCGCCAAAGACAAGACCATACACCGATGCCCAGATTACCTCCCTTATAACCCAGGCTGTTACTGAAGCCTTGGCTCGGAATACTCCACCAAATTCCACGAGGAACAGCGATGCCGCTGAAACCCCTACTGCTAAACCCTGTTCATACAAAGACTTTCAGAACTGCAAACCTCTAAACTTTGCAGGTACTGAGGGAGCTATCGGTCTAGTACGCTGGATCGAGAAAGTCGAATCCGTATTTCTGATCTGCAACTGTGCGGAAGGAGACAAAGTTAAGTTCTCCGTTAGTACTTTTACTGACACCGCACTCACCTAGTGGAACACCTATGCTCAGACTGTGAGTGTTGCTACTGCTTACCAACTCCCGTGGGAGGAGTTGAAGGAGATGTTGAGGGGCGAGTACTGCCCCAGGGATGAATTGAAACAGCTGGAAATAGAGTTTTGGAACCACAAGATGCAGGGTGATGATATCACCGGATACACCAACCGTTTCCACCAACTGGCACTTCTGTGCCCAAGCATGGTCGATCCTGAGTACAAGAGGATCGAGAAATTCGTTGATGGACTTCCTGAGAGACTACAAGACCTGGTGACTTCATCCAAACCGGGTACTATTCAGAGCGCCATCCGTATGGCCCATGAACTAACGGCAAATTCTGTCCGTCGTGGCACAACTTCAACCCCATCTGCAAACAACAAACGCAAGTGGGAAGGTAACCCCAACTCATCCAACCAAACCTCCAACAAAAAGCCTGAGTACATTAAGGCTTATTCATCGGGGACTTCGGAAAAGAAAGGGTACAGCGGGAACAAGCCTTACTGTTCCAAATGCAGCCGCCATCATGACGGTTCTTGCCCTTGCTCCAACTGCAAACGGTTCGGGCATCTAGCCAAGGATTGCCGAACCAACATTTCTACCCCCAACACCAATGCACCAAAGGCCTGCTTTGGGTGCGGAAATTCAGGGCACTTCAAGAAAGATTGCCCAAAGCTGAAAAACAACAACAACCCTGCTCGTGGTAGAGCATTCGTTATCAAGGCTGGGGAAGCCAGACAAGACCCGAACATCGTGACGGGTACGTTCCTTCTCAACGACCTTACTGCTTCTGTATTATTTGATACCGGTGCCGATAGAAGCTTCATTTCTGAGAAATTTAGCCATTTACTTGATATTACTCCCACTGCCTTAGATGCTAAATACATTGTAGAATTAGCTAACGGCAAACTAATTGAAACTGATAGCATCATACACAACTGTACACTTAACCTCACGAACGAAACGTTTTCCATTGATTTAATCCCTGTCGAGATCGGCAGCTTCGATATTATTGTCGGTATGGATTGGTTATCCAGGCACCGAGCTGAAATCATCTGTCATGACGAACTCGTTCGCTTACCTCTTGTCTCCGGTGGAACCTTAGTCCTACAAGGGGAGACCGGTAGACGGAATTTGAATATTGTATTCTGTCTGAAAACTAGAAAATACCTACGAAAAGGGTATCAAGCCATCCTTGCACATGTAACGGAGAAGAAGTCGGAGGAGAAGTGACTTGAGGATGTTCCAATCGTGCGGGATTTCCCGGAAGTCTTTCCTGAAGACTTGCCCGGACTTCCGCCACCTAGACAAGTTGAATTTCAAATCGAACTTGTGCCCGGAGCTGCACCCGTGGCACGAGCCCCTTACCGTTTAGCACCATCCGAAATGCAAGAGTTGTCTAACCAACTACAGGAACTCCTGGACAGAGGATTCATTCGACCAAGTTCCTCGCCTTGGGGAGCTCCGGTCTTATTCGTGAAAAAGAAAGATGGATCTTTCCGCATGTGTATTGACTACCGAGAGCTGAATAAGCTAACCATAAAGAATCGGTACCCACTTCCTAGAATCGATGACCTGTTTGACCAACTCCAGGGATCGAGTGTTTACTCAAAGATTGATCTACGGTCGGGTTATCATCAACTCCGAGTCCGTGACAATGATATCCCAAAGACAGCTTTCCGAACTCGTTATGGGCATTACGAATTCCAAGTGATGCCATTCGGGTTGACCAACGCACCGGCCGTATTCATGGACCTTATGAATCGGGTGTGCAAACCATATCTTGACAAATTCGTCATTGTGTTCATCGATGATATCCTGATTTACCCTCGCAACGAGCAGGAACATGCTCAACATCTGAAAACCATTCTAGGACTTCTTAAACACGAAGAGTTATATGCCAAATTCTCTAAGTGTGAGTTCTGGATTCGAACCGTTCAATTCCTCCGGCACGTGATTGACAGCCAAGGAATTCATGTTGATCCCGCCAAGATTGAAGCAATCAAGGGCTGGGAGTCACCGACCACTCCAACCGAAGTGAGACAATTCTTAGGTCTTGCTGGTTATTACCGCCGATTCATCGAAAACTTTTCAAGAATAGCTGTTCCCCTAACCACACTGACTCAGAAAGATAAGAAGTTCGATTGGACTGATAAACAAGAGTCAGCTTTCCAACTATTGAAAAACAAACTTTGCAGTGCACCGATCTTGTCCTTACCCGAGGGCACCGACGATTTCGTAGTTTACTGCGACGCCTCACACCAAGGACTTGGTTGTGTGTTGATGCAACGGGAAAAAGTCATTGCCTATGCCTCACGACAACTAAAAATCCACGAGAAAAACTATACGACCCACGACCTCGAGTTAGGTGCTGTGGTCTTCGCATTGAAAATCTGGAGACATTATCTCTACGGTACGAAAAGCACTATCTTCACTGATCACAAAAGTCTCCAACACATATTCAATCAGAAGGATCTAAACATGAGGCAACGTCGCTGGGTTGAGTTACTTAGTGACTACGACTGCGAGATCAAATACCATCCGGGCAAGGCTAACGTAGTTGCCGATGCCTTAAGCCGAAAAGAACGAGTGAAACCCCTTCGAGTCCGAGCACTTTCTATGACAATTCATAACGAGCTTCCTGCTCAAATCCTTACCGCTCAACTTGAAGCACTCAGCGATGAAAACTTGAAAAATGAAGCCTTGCGAGGCTTGGATAAACGATTCGAAATCAAACCTGATGGAACTCGATACTTCTCTAACCGGGTGTGGTTACCCAAATTCGGAAACTTTCGAGATTTGGTGATGGCTGAAGCTCACAAATCTCGATACTCTATACATCCTGGTTCTGACAAGATGTATCACGACGTCAAAGGGTTGTATTGGTGGCCTAACATGAAAGCTGACATTGCCTTGTACGTCAGTAAATGCCTAACCTGTTCCAAAGTCAAGGCCGAACACCAAAGACCCTCGGGGTTGCTCCAACAACCTAAAATTCCTCAATGGAAATGGGAACAGATTTCCATGGACTTCATCACCAAACTACCGAAAACTTCGAGTGGTTGCGATACCATTTGGGTGATCGTGGACCGTCTTGCGACAAGATGGAGCGTCTGACTCGCATCTATGTCAAAGAAATCATCTCGCGACACGGTGTACCTATCTCGATCATCTCGTATAGGGACAGCCGTTTTACTTCTAACTTTTGGCAATCGCTACAAAAATCTCTTGGTACTCGTCTGGATATGAGTACTGCTTATCACCCGCAAACCGATGGCCAAAGCGAGCGAACTATTCAAACACTGGAGGATATGCTACGAGCCTGCGTAGTTGACTTCGGTACTTCTTGGGAAAATCACTTACCGTTGTGCGAGTTTTCGTACAACAACAGTTACCATACCAGCATAAAGGCTGCACCCTTCGAGGCACTTTACGGGCGTAAATGCCGATCACCTATCTGTTGGACTGAGTTAGGAGATTCCCAACTCACGGGTCCAGATATCATTCAAGAAACTACTGAGAAAATCGTTGGTATTCAAAACCGGTTGAAAGCCACACGTGATCGTCAGAAAAGCTATGCTGACGTGAGACGCAAACACCTTGAGTTCCAGGTAGGGGACAAGGTACTTCTCAAAGTGGCACCGTGGAAGGGTGTCATTCGATTCGGAAAGCGAGGCAAACTAAATCCTAGATACATCGGACCATTCGAAATCCTTGAAAGGATTGGTCCAGTGGCATACCGCCTGCAACTTCCTGCTGAACTTAACAGCGTTCACAACACATTCCACATTTCTAACTTGAAGAAATGTCTGTCTGACGAGACACTGATTATACCGCTCGACGAAATTCAAATCGACGATAAACTTCATTTTGTCGAGGAACCTATGGAAATCATGGACCGCGAGGTCAAGCGATTGAAAAAGAGTCGTATTCCCATCGTAAAGGTCAAGTGGAATTCTAGGCGTGGCCCTGAGTTCACCTGGGAACGGGAAGACCAAATGCGACAGAAATACCCACATCTCTTCCCCGACAACGCACCGTCCGTACACTCAAGCTAATTTCGGGACGAAATTTCTTTAACAAGGGGAGAATGTAACACCTGCTAAATTAGGGTAATTAATTACGCCTAATTAATTGTAACTAGATGTAATTAGTATGTAATAGGACTAATTACAGACTCTATTTGTATATATATATATAAGGTGATTTATATATATATGTGTGTACTTACGCGATTCGGATGAATCGTGCGAATTAACCGGACGTAGTCCGACATAGTTATTTGGACGTTGGTGACAGAAATTTACTTAGATAATAAGAATGTATTTTGTTATATAAAATACGCAACTGAACGAACATTATTTACATATTATTGCGACGACATTTAAATAATGCAACAAAACGTTATAAACGCGAACTAATAATTTAAATACTTCGACAAATGTTTTTATTATTAATTTCAAGGTATTTTTATCTAAATACTCCAGTTACGTTTTAAAAATATAAACGTTTGGTTAAATATTAAAAACTAGTGATTAAACGATTAGGACACGGAGTCAACACGATGTTTTAGGGAGTATTTCCCCCTCCTTTCTTGGTGGATCAGCCATCAACCCTACCCCCACCCTAATTTCCTCTTTCATTTTCATCATCCCAAACACACACATCAACCACAAACACTCTCAACCAAAAACCACACCAAAATTTCGGAATACAAACCGACCCACAAAAATTACATATTCGGAATCACCATCACGAGTGGAGCAAGAATATCAAGACCGTTTTCATCATTTCATCCTCCATTTAGCTCGATTTGCAAAAGTAAGAAATTTCTAAAATCTTAGATCTATTCCATTTGGTGTAATGTTTTGATGTTTTGATGTGTACACAACATAGTTATAACCTAATACATGAAGAAAACACGATTTTATAGCTCAAAAATGGGTTAGATTTACGTTTTTGGTCGGGAAATCTCGAAACCCGAAAGTTTCTGGGCTGGTGTTCATACGTGCGACACAAGCCTTGTGTCGCACACTGTGTCGCATAAAACCATTTGTGTCGCATTTTGTGTCGTACCAACCCTTAGTGTCGTAACCTTTGCGACACAATATTGTGTCGTACTCTATGTCGCATATTATGTCGTATTTTTATACGACACAACCCTTATGTCGCTATTGAATTAGCATCGCAAGCTTTTGCGACACAACCACTGTGTCGCAGAGCTCTTGTGTCGCATCCTTCATGCGACACAACCCTTGTGTCGCATATAAACCCTTGTGTCGCATATTATGTCGCAGAAAACAGAAAACTTGGAAATTTTAAAGGATTTTCACTATAGAAAAAGTCAAAGTTACTGTAGCAAAAAGTCAAATTTTACTGTAGCAATTCACTGTAGCACATTTACTGTAGCAAGTCAACATTTTAGAATTTTTGCTACAAACCGTCACCAACGGGCCAAACATGTTTTCCAACAAACAAACAATTACAGACATACGGACAAACATTGGATATACTAGTTGTGTACAACTAAACGAAACGTCTCACGAGACACATACTTACATAACCTCATATGTTTAGGCATTTGAAGGTTACGGGTTCGGAGAACCTACTTGCTATATTTACTACTTGCTATTTGCTACGGCTTATTACGAGACTCAGGTGAGTCTTACGGCCCCACTTTTACTGTTTTATCTTATTGGGGGAGATACATGCTACTGATTTTCTTGAACACAAGTACTAAACTGTTTACTATACCAAACGAAATTGCATGAGTTTACTTACAAACAGAAGTCTCTCCATCATATATCGTTAGTTATGGACTTAAGCGCGAACACTAGTTAATGGATCCATTAGGGAAATGACCCTCCCCACCCGGGGCAGTAGCGCTGCCACGTACTGATTTACACGTAGAAACGGGTGACTAATTTTTCGTTACTGATGCTTGCTCATTTACGAGCATGTCACGGGAGCAAACTTATTACTTACGGGTTAAGCTTCGATTATGAGCCTCATGGCAACGGTATAAACTTACTTACTTATATTTGCGGGATTGCAAATACTGGTTTACGATTTCTGGATTGAAATTGCTGATTTTACGCCTGCGGGCATTACTGATGAAATCTCGTGTTCAAAGCTGATATTACTTACAAACCTGTGAGATTCACCAACCTTTTGGTTGACACTTTTTAGCATGTTTTCTCAGGTACTCGGATGGAGTAGGATTACTCCAGGATTTTTAGCTAGAGTCGCATGATTTCAACACAACTGCATTAACGGAGATTCTTAGCATTATCTTTTGTATATTTTGATTATGTAATAGAATCTCCCGCTACACGCGCGGACTCTAGGGAAACTACATTTTTGTATACGAAAACACTAAGTTTTCAAACAATATATCTATGGAATGTAACTAATTTACAAACGTTGCATATAGATGTCGTTTACTTTATCTTTGTGCTGTGATATTTGATTAGTAACACCCCAAATTATGCTTCCGCAAAACAGTGAATTTCGGGGGTGTTACAACAGCATAATTCAACTTATTATAAGTATAAGATTTTCATACTTTTGTTTGTGTGCGTATAAATAAAAATATGTTATTGTTAAATTGTGTACCGAGTAAAAATATAATTTATCTTCTTACCATATTTGTTTATATAAATACGTTTTTATAACATTTTTATAATATTGTATATAAATATGTTATTGTGAAATTGTGTATATCAAGAGTAAAAATAGTTTATCTTTTTTTAACACATTTGGTAATGTCTGCTAATACTAACCCTTAAAGGTTGAATGACATAAATACCCTTTATAATCCATTACCAATACAATAAGAAGGATTTTAATAGTAAGGGCATTTAGGTAATTTACTTAAAGACTTGGAAGTAGGCGCGTGAGGCGTAAAAAGTTGCAGCAAATTCAGACATCAGATCAACCCCTTTCACTTCCCGGCCTACCAACTTCCAAAGAAACTCAAAACAGAGCATCAACAAATCATCTAAACAAGAAATAAACCATGGATTCCCAAAGCTCTAAACGACAGAAAACTGCTTTGGAAGATGATCGAACTCTTGCTGACCTTCCGGACGGCGTCATTAGTCAAGTACTGGCCCGTGTCGGGGCTTGCAACGCCAAGCAAGTTTTTAAAATGAGGACTCTGTAAGTGACATTACCCTAGTTTCTAGTTTGGATTGTCGTTTCAACTTAAATACTCGACGTTTTGTCAATATATATAAGCCTTGTATGTTCTGTAATTTTTAAAGAATGTAGCGCAATTATTAGGGCTTGATTTAGGAATATTTAAATTATATTGTGCATGTACATGATGAATCACCTTTTATGATCATGAAGGGACTTAGATTGTGTTTATGACGTCGTTTATATGCATTACAGGTGCAAGACCATCAGACGTGCAGTTGATTCAGATGAGGTTTATCGCCAGCAGGATGATGATTCCCTCTATCCTCTATTTTCTATGAACTTGCACAAAATTGATGTGCTATCAAAAATGAGGGAGAATCGAAACCCTAACATGCTGTATAGGGATGGCATGGTAATGTTTATTTTACATTTTATTGAAGTTTTTAATTGTACTCTGTCACATACTAATTTATTTTTCTTAAATGTCTTGATCAGAACAAGTTCTTCTCATTTGGTGATGAGGCTGCTGGAAAGGAGATGATGCAACAGGCATCTAATTTGGGACAACGTGATGCAACGTTTGTGCTTGGGATGCTGGTGATGGGGGAAAGTCAAGACAGGCAGGCAGAGGCCAAGCAACTGTTGACCTCTACCAGAACAAGGTTAGCAGGTCTGTGGGATGTTGCCCGAACAGCTAACAAGGTACGTCGATTGTTGGCTGATCCCCGTATCGTATGGCGAGCAAAAAAGAAATACACTAACTGCATTCTTTGTTGTCCTAAGCACAAGGTATTGCAAGCACAGACGTTACGCGATGCCTTCTTTCACAGACGGGCTTGGCTGTTAAATTGTAATGTATGTTTGTGGGATGCTTGCTACATTCACTTTGTATCTAGTTTTGGTATTTATTACTTTTGATTAAGTATATATAAATATATAGTTAGTTATCGACAGATGTATGTCGGATACTTATAAATTTGTACTTATTTTTTGTAGTTAAGTTAATGATCGATGTGTTATATATATGTGCATTATATGCGTTTGTTAATGGAAGGTCAGGAAAGGAAAGAAGATGCTAGGAACCTGTTGGTCATTTCACTTTAGGGTTTAGGGCTAGCGTTTAGGGTTTAACAACATAATAATATATATTTATCGTTGGAAAAGTAAATCAATTGTATTGATAGCTGAGTTGGTCATTTCGCTGAGGAGTTAACCTAGCAATCTCGGGTTCGAGTCCCCTAACCTACATTTTGTTTTTTTTAGCTCAATATTGTTTGATTTGCTGTTTTCCCCCCTACAATCATAAATTCATAATTAACCTTATTCATAATTTTAACTCTAAATATTATTTCCTTCATTTTGGAGCCAAATTTTTCCCCAAAAAATTTAAACTGACCAATTAGAGCCAAACAGAAACATTTGAATTTCAAGTGACCTTTAAATTACATTCCAAAACATCTTAATACTAGGTTTTTTTAAACTTTTAGGCCGATCAAAGCATTTACAACTAACTCTCAATTAATCTCCAACCAAAATATCAAACAATTTACAACTCTCAATTAATCTCAACTAAAGTATATATATATCATGGATAACGAAGCCGATCATCCTCTAAATAATTATAATGATGACGCCCACGATTTAGGATATGAATCGGAGGGTTACGATGATGTACAAGATGATGAAGCCGATGAAAACGACAATAATGCAAATCCCAAAATAGTTCCGCCGAGGGGCATAACAAGATTATTTGCGTTTCGCAACAAGTATGGCAGACCCGGTGCACAAAAGCTCAAGGTAACCTTCGATCAAATGGATCGGCTAATAGGGGACAATAGAGCTTTGTTTGTGAGTTTTTTGGGAGACATTGTTCGTGAGCATATTGGTTTGAAGATTCTATCCTGGAAGAAGGTCGATAAAGAAGAAAGAGATAAACTGTGGGATGAAATCATGGTATTTGTAACCCACTCCATATATGCTCCCTTGATTAATTTCCTTTATTAATTAAAATTGTTTACAGTACAATATACTTGCAACTGCATGTATATATATATATATATATATATATATATATATATATATATATATATATATATTTAACTTGTTAATATTGATCTTGCATCGATATTTTGATGTTGATGAGACACACAGAAAGGTAGTAATGAATCGTCTTGGTGCCCATCTTAGGAATTTTAGAAGGAAATTGAGGGAATCCTACATACTGCCCAACCTAAACACACCAGCAGTAAATGAAGTCCCAATGAAATATAGTGCATTTGTCCATGTCCCGGAATGGAACTCTTTTGTAGAGTATACGAGCACGGAGGATTACCAGGTTTAGTCATTTATATTAGAGTGCATATATATATATATATATATATATATATATATATATATATATATATATATATAATTTCAGATTATTGTGTTTGCACATTAATGCCATCTAATAATCATTTTGTTCTGTAATTAGAAAAAGTCAGATGCGTCAAAATAGGCGCGCTCCAAGTCGGTTTATCCGCATACCATGGGACGAGGTGGCTACGTACATGTGAAAAAGAAATTGGTAATTACATTTACATATATAATGTATGTTTCTATTTTGTACATTATATGTATCAATTATATATAAGATCAAAGTAAAATACACAGAAAGCTAGTGCACTCTGTTTCTGTTTTCAATTTTATATGCTTATATGTTAATTGGTAATTTGACTAATTTACATGTGTGTTGATTTGATGATTATAAGATCGAAGATAAAGTAATCGAAGCACATGAAGAACCCCCACGTGGTATATTGTGGTTGAGAGGAAGGCAAAACAAAGCCGGGTAATTTCTAGACGAAATGACTAAAGAGAAGGGACAAGAAGTAGTAAGCATTAATTTGACATGCAAATTTTCCGTTTAAATAGTTCATGTAGTTTACTTTCGATAAATCAATTAACTACTGGCTGTTGGAATCTATAATGCAGATAGACACTCACGAGAAGATTAAAACCGGAACCTTACAGCTTGCTCATGGCAACGATGCAATGACAGAGGTATTTGGAAAGGAAAAGGGAGGGTATGCCAGAGGAGTAGGAAGTGGAGTGACAATCAACAAGTATTTTCATCTTCCAGCAGCTCGAAGCAGAAAAGCAGCAGATGCCGAACAGATGAAATTACTTCAAGCAGAACTTGCAGCAGAGAGACGTGCCCGTGAAGACAAAGACAAAGTTATAGAAACGTTGTCCAACCAGGTGTCACAAGTGATGGCCAAGTTGACTGCACAAGCGGCGAAAATTAATTCAATGTCAACTCAAAACCTGCATCGGAGGAAAGACATTTAATTCTTGTATTAATTAAGTAATTATGCTAACATATTATTCATTAATTTATATTGCAGCTAACGGATATATGTATTTCTTTATATATATTGCAGGTGTCTCCATCAGTGGACGTTAATCCTAAAGCAACCATTGGAACTGCAGATCAAGAGTGCCAAATAAGGTCATCAAGTGTGGTTGGAAGTGGGCAGGAAGCTAGTTTTGACAGGCCTAAAGGACTTGCAACTAGCATGATCAACCAAAAAGACAAAATGGTAATTAAGTAATAAAACATTAGAATTACATTGATTTTGCAGTGGAATTGAAGAACTTAAAAGGGCCGTCATGTACTCCCACTACTAGTTCAAGAGTCACTCCCACTGCTAGTTCAAGAGTCGCTCCCACTGCTGCAAAATCAAGCTAGTTTTGCCACTGCTAGTTGTATTCAAAGTACAGCTAGTAATTCAAAGCACTGCTAGTTCAAGAGTCACTCCCATTTACAATAATTACTTGTTTGCCTTGTTTTATATAGGAGACTGTTGAAAAAGCAGTTAACAAGTCACCAAACAGGACGCCTGATTCACAAGAGAACACGGTTGAACCTAACCGGTCGTCCCGATCACAAAAGAAACGGTCTCCAACACCACCAACGCTGCAGGTATATATATGTATTTCAGCATGTTGAAACATTATTCAATTAAGTTTCATCTAATTCTGATATTGCATACATATATATATATATATATATATATATATATATATATATATATACATGATATGATGCTGCTGGAAGATATTGAAATCGGTAAATATGAAGTGCTATTAATTATTTGTTGAAATATTGGTTTATAGAATTCTTAATTTAATTAGAATGCAATTACAGGGTATTTATTGTGAGTTGTACAATGTGCATATCTGAAATCTTCACCGTTTAAGACAGAGGCTTATGCTTTAGTTATAATTAGTATATATATTTATATTAATCGTCATCATTTCATTTTGTTTAGGTATTCAAGTGTAAACTGTGGAACCTAAAGAAGTCAAACACTATTGCTTTGGGTACCGTACACGTGTATAGTGGAAAACAGATGCTTTATAACAAAGTACTCCCAAAGGATTGCTACAAAGTGTCTGTTGGTACATCGTTGGTGGATGCAGCTTTTTTACCGGACGTTGGAGACAATGGTGTCAAAACTGCTTTGCAGGCAGTAGGTGGTTTTTATGCATGGCCCAAGGCGCAAGTGGTATTTGAGGAGTAGGTACATACAGTACGTATACATTTTTAACAACCTATATCTACCTACGTATACATATATAATTCTTCATATATTAATATTCAAGTTTGATACATATATATGCGGCTTTTGTCTTTTACAGGTAACACCACCTACTTCAGGTCAATTGGCGTATGCGGAAAACAAAACTGCACCAGAAGTATCAAAGAAAAGGCGCACCGCATCGGTTTTTGTATCTAGTGATACCGTGCAAAAGCAAGCGAAGATGAAACTCAAGAGTCAAAAGGCCTTGCAACTGTGATCATGTATAATTACTTTATAATTTTGATACATTTATTTGGTTATTATTATCATGTAAAACAATATTCCAATATTAGTTTGGGTACATGTATGGAGTTAATTATGCATATATATTATTCCAATTTTAATTTATCGTGTTATAATATATATATATATATATATATATATATATATATATATATATATATATATATATATATATATATATAATATTCCAATTGTCACACGAAATATTGATTTCTTATATGTGACTAAATAATGCGCTCACATAATACGGTCACACTTTGATTGACTCGTTGTGTGACTAAATGATACCAAACGTCACGCAAACATAAAATTAGAGTGGCCATTGGATTAACAATAGTCACACAAAATACAGGTTCACGTGACTTTAAAGATCATATGGTCACACATATTAACACCTACGGTCACATTTGGTTTAATTCTATATATGTGACCAAATCCAAAAATAAAACACTCGTTGTGTGACTAAATGATACCAAACGTCACACAAAAAAAATATTCATGTGGCCATTGGATGAACAATAGTCACACAAAAAACAGGTTCACGTGACTTTAAAGATCATATGGTCACACATATTAACACCTATGGCCACATTTGGTTTTATTCTATATATGTGACCAAATCCAAAAATAAAACACTTGTTGTGTGACTAAATGATACCAAACGTCACGCAAACATAAAATTCAAGTGGCCATTGGATTAACAATAGTCACACAAAATACAGGTTTACGTGACTTTAAAGATCATATGGTCACACATATTAACACCTATGGCCATATTAGGTTATATTCTATATATGTGACCAAATCCAAAAATAAAACAATTGTTATGTGACTAAATGATACCAAACGTCTGTAAGTCCCCTAGTTTTAGGATCGATAACTTCGTTATCTGTAGTATTAAGGTGCGGAATCCCTCAATACGGTGTTATCTTACTAACAACGAATATGTTCGTACTGCGTTTTGTAAGACTTAGCTTTAAACGATAAATCGTCAAAACCTAGTCGTAGGTTATGTTTTCTCTAGTTTGCTGGAATCGCAGAATGTAAAAGTATCAAAAGTGTTAAGTTTTTCACGATTGAAAAACATTAAATATGTCGTCTCAACTCGCTGCCGCTGGGCCTGCGAGTTGACTCGACTCGTTCTGCAAGCCCAAGCCCATTATGCTTCGGCTCGTTATGCCTATCAGTGTCCACGAGTTCAGTTCTCATCTCGCTGCTCAACTCGCAGCGACTTGAGAACTCGACTCGCATCAAACGTATATATTTGTTTCGTATTTAATTATTCGTCTAACTTTAACAAAATAATATGTTTAACGAATATTACTAACAAAACAAATATTCTTTTACAAATCCAAACCAATATACAAACACAATAATAATTACACTAGTCCTATTTCAAGCTAGATCTGTTGTCACAATCTATGTCCCAACAGACTCCCCCTTGACAATAGCTCTAGCGTCTTTATCTTCACGCTTGTCTTTGGTCTTCATTTGTAAATCTTACTGCCTGCGTAAATCTTCATCTTGATACACGTCTTAACCATCATCTGATAATCTCGTCCTAAATCACCCCATGCGTCTGTCGTCAAGATTCTATTTTCATTCAACTTAATCAAATTTTTCTTCGACATGTTCATTAGGTGTCGATGGTCATAGACTCTGAAGATTTCTCTTTCACCACCGTCAACCTCATCATCAGCTTCAACCATAACAGCTTCTCCAGTTCCTGAATCTACATGCCATCTCTTCATATTACCCAGAATATCTTGTGGCATTGTCTTCAGTGGAATCTGCTGTATGCATCTAACAGCTGGATATATCTTCTTTCTTCTTCTTCTTCCTGTTCTTTGACTTCTCTCTTGTAGTTTCAGAGTTTTTCCCTTTCTTGGCTTAATCTGAACAAACTTATTCGTACCAACCTCATGTCCAATGATTCTTTCAACACGATCAGCATAATCATCACGACTTGGGTTGTTAATCTCTAATCTAGCCAAATCACGTATTTCATAACGTGGTATAGAACTAAAAACTGCAAGCTTTCTCTCAAAATATTGAACTCCGTCAAACCTTTTGATCGCAAAAAGCTTTAGTTCTGAGTCAAAGTACTAACCAATAATCCCTTTACGTGGTACACGCTTTTTCGTAACATCAACTTCAGAAATTCCAATCTTCTTCTTTTTCTTTGGAAGTTTCCTAAGTACAACAGCAGGATTTTTGGTTTGAACAAGAACTTCTTCTTCTTCATCAGAGGTTGAATCATCAATATCTTCATCTATATCGACAATTGTTGGACCTTGTTCATTTTCAATAACAACTTCTGTCCTAGATGGGCTCACATGGTGTTCATCTATGTTTGCATCTAGATCTACACCCATGTCTTGCACATTCTCAGGTACAGCAGTCCAATCTGTAGGTGGTTGGAATTCTCCATCCTCAAGATCATAATCAATGTCTTCATCTATCTCATCAAAAATATCATCTTCCGAATCAGATAGATCAAGCATCTCCATTCCTAGAGAAAAACATAAATACAAATATATTAATAATTCAAATTCTTCATTGATTTCCCTGAACCAATCTAAGAATTTCTTTATTAATTCTTTTGTATATTTTAACCTAAAATATAAACGCATTTTACATATAACTTATAAAATCTTTTATTGATTACCCTGAATCAATCCAAAATTTCTTAAGTCTACTTAACAAATATTAATTAATTTTAAATTCTAATGCATTGTGAATAATCACCAAACATTTAAATTTACTATTAATTACCTTATATAATTTCCAAGTGTTAATTGATCTCATTCATTATCAATTTAACCTTTAAATTATATATCATTTGTCTAGTTAATACGAATACATTTTTAACTTGTTAATTACTTATATACCTTACGGTCTTAAGTCCATAATCAAATCTAAAATGCATATGTTATCACAAAATTTTGACCGCCGATATTAATCGGAACACGCCGCTCGACTACTCAATGAGTCGGAAGTCTTTCGATCACTATTTTATCTTAACATAATTATATAAAATCAAATAACTTAATAATATCTAATACATTTAACTTGTAATTACAATCTCAAGCCGAATATATTACCAAAATATTAAGTTACAATTATTCTGTACAAATTAATACCAATAATTACTACACTATGCTAATACTAAGCTATCTTACCAGCTTCTGTATCAACCTGTGCAGTCTTATCAGCACTTGTACCAGCACCCGAACCACTAGCACCAGCATCACCACCAGACTCACCCTGAATCGTAGCTTGCTCACCAGTCTTTGAAGGACCAGTCTGCTCACCACTCGGTGCATTGGGATCATCATCTTTGCCTGAATCTCTCTTCCTCCTTAGCTCATCCTCTTTGCAAGACTCCAGATATACCAATATCTCCCCCTGAGTAGACTGTCCTGAATGTGATCTCAAGACCAGACTCTCCAAAGAAGATAACTTCAGTCTCTGTACATTGAAGTCCGCAAGCAAAGTCTCATGAGTCTTCATCAACAAATTGTACGATTGACTCTGCTTGAGAATCTGCTGTGAAAGAAGAAGATTGCTCGACACCAGCTCTGGAATCTGAGAAGTAAGCTTCTCCAAATCCTTTACCCTCGACTCTAAGGATGTAATCCTTTCAGCATCAGTCGTCGGAGTAACAGGTATCGTTCTTGGTCCAGGCGGTGTAAGAGATTCAATATGCCAGTCTCTGGTAAGCGGTGTATGAGGTTGAGACAAAGCTTGCGTAAGCAAACTTGTCGCAAATCTAGCTGCTTTGTTCGTCGGAAAATTAGCTCCACGAACTAGATCAGCAACCTCATGCTGAAAAGTTAAATACAATTAAAATCAGTTATTGTTACAGATTACTCCGTCTCAAATTCTAATTAATTGCATAACACTCATAGTTATAGAACTTATATCTCATACCTGAAGCGGTAAAGATATCGATTCAGTAACCACCGGTGCATCCATCTCCACCTGTGGTGTATCCTGAGCAACTGTATACAGAATTAACTGTCTCAGTTTAACTCCTGATAAACAACAAGTTAAGATCATTTAACTTTTATAATCAATACTAACCTTCTCGAATAGTAAGCGTTCTCGGACGCTTCATCAAAGGAATCTCAACTTCCTCAGTACCTTCCTCCATAACACTCTTACCTTTTCTCTTCCTTTCAGAAACAGATGGAGGAGGAGAAGGTGTATTGTCTGAATCTTCATCTGAAGCCGTCTCACCATCACGACTTCTAGATGATCTAACAGTCTCCTAAAGTTTAAATATATTCAACATTTATGATTAGCGTAAGCTCTATCATACAAGTTCTATATATTTAAGATTAATCAGATATAATACCTCAGTCAGTACAACAACTGATCTATCAAGCTGTATCTGCTCATCCTCAAGTAATATAACTTCGGAATTTGCAGCCTCAGCTTCAGCATCCTGTTCGTGTAATGATATTTATATTTTAAAATAAGAAATAATATCCAATTTACTAAATATCTAATATCAGAATCATTATATAATAATAATAAGCATCTATGATTAATAAAACAATCTATCAACTAAGCATCTATATTATTACATAAATAAAAGATTACCTCAGGTGGTGCTAAATAACTCTCAATGTCTTGAAGCAAAGGATTTGTCGCATCATCATTCTGCTCCAAAACCTCTTGCACAACCTGTGCAGCAACATCTGGATTCACTTGCTGATCCACCTAACCAACCTGAATAAGAACATCCTCAAGCAGTGCCTGTGGCTCAGGTTGTGCAACCACAGCAGCAGCAGCAGGCTCAGGTACAACAGCAGCAGCAGCAACATCAACACCAACATCATTCCAACCATGATTTGGCGGCTTCACATAAGCAGGATCAACAATATAGCCAAAGAGATCACGAGTCTCCGACTTGACATATTCCTCCCGCCGAATAGTCTGCTGAAACATCGCGTTGTATCCTCTGAGCGCGATAGTATCTACACGTAAGTGCGGCTCAGGGATAACAATATCCGGAAGATGAGCACGGATAATCATCATACAGAACCTCGGGTAGATCATAAATCTAGATCTAACAGAACCCGATATCTGTCTTACCATCTCGCCAAAAATATAATCACAAAAACTGTATGGTTTATTATAAACCAGTGACAGTACCGCCGATACAAGAGCAGAGCTCAACTCATCAAAACCGCCCCTCTTCGGTCCAAAAACTGTGACTATAACGTGCCATAAGAATCTCCATTGCCCAATAACGAGTGCCTTGAGGAATTGACGTCCTCTTCTCTCACCAGTATAACCCATGCGACCTAACGCACCCTCGATAAAATCACTGGAGTACTCAGTAGGACCATCTTCTTGGTCTACTGTACCCAGATGTAAAATCTGACGAAGGTCAGAAGCAGCAAAAATAATCGGTTGTTGATTTACCGATGCGCGAATAACCGGTGGGTTAACCGATTCATCATACTGAATGTCCGTCCAAAAATCGTTCAGTATAGTCTGAGAGATCTGTGGAGACTCTGTAAGCGTATATCTAATACGTGAACATGCAAAGAAGGTCAGCACTTGAGCTACTTTGCTAGCTCCCTTTGCTGATAGATCAAGATCCACAAGAATATTGTGACCCTTATCGAATTGTCTCGCCATATCTGTACAAGAAACACAAATGACAAAAACAGTTAATGCACGTTAGTAAGTTATAAACTATAATGTTTATGAATCAAAATGATCATCTAACATCTTAGTTCTTAACATATTAAACACATATATAACTTATAACTAATAAGTCGTAAGTCCAATATGTAAAATCCGTTAATTACTTGTTAATAAGAAATCCTCAAGTCGTTAACGTTTTATAAAACCAATATATATATTATACCGCTAATAAAAATTAGGACACGCCACTCGATTACATTGTGAATCGGTAGACTTTCGATATATATATACATACATTGTCATAGGAATCCAAAATATACTAGTTATTACTTAAAAAGTCTTAACTCTTATAAAAACCCTTTTTTAAAAAAAATTTAGCTAAGTTCGGGACTCGCATAAGACACCTATGCGAATCGAGTTCAACTCGTTTCGCTTATCAACTCGCGATTGGATATGCAGCCAAGTGGACTCGCTAATCATGTCGATCTGCAGGTCAACTCGCTGGTCGATCCGCTAGTCAACTCGCTAAAGTTATCAACTCGCTAATCTCATGGATTCGCTAGTCAACTCGCTGCGAGTTGATCCACAATGTCAACTCGTTTGATGAACTGCCGTCGCGAATTTTCAATTAAAATCGATTCATCTGTTGATTTTAACATGATCTATCGATTGATTTACGTTTATTAACATCCATTTAACATAAACCACAAGGATTCGTGTTCTAATAGTCCTTTAATATACGTGAATCGTTCGAATTATAAACCGAAACCCTAAGTTTATTAAAACTTCGATTTCGTGCAATTTAAACGGTGAAATCCATTGTATTATACCTCAAAATGTTCGCAAAGAAGTCTTGAATATAATCTACGGATTCAAAAACTCGTTCCCGTACTCGTAAAATCGAAATCAAACGAAAACTATATTTCGCCTCGTTTCGCGTGGAAGCGGATTCGCCAAGTTGAAGTGAACTCGCGAATGCTGTGGATCCGGTGATCAATTGACTCGTTTGACCTCCTGTTTTATACTCTGTATCCGATTCGCGAGAATTCAAGTGGATTCGCAAGTTGACTAGTCAAACTCGCAGAAACAATTAAAAACACGAATTTAATGCTAAGTATAAATAAAAACCCGATATTTTACAAGTCTAAATTATGATTAATTTTCACTTGTATTTGTCACGTTGTTCAACTCAAAAATAAACAGTATAATTTAATTCCGAAGGGTAAATTCAGATAAACATAAAAACTTAAAAACAAATAAAAATAAGATAAAAATACAACTATATAAACTTTGGTATCAAGTACCATTTTATTAATTATTTGAAACAAAGTACATATACAAAGTAAATAAGATTTTATCTGCTTAGGGATCATATTAGTAAGAATAAGCAATTAATTATATATTAAAAAGTCTAAGCAGATTGGTAGTATACATACCTCATGAAATTCAAATAAATTACTATAAAATTACAACTAAATTCATCATTGATATATTTATATTTATAAAACTATATCTTAGGTACCTTTATCCACATAGCATAATTAATAAATGCATTACTCATATAAAGTGAATATTTTATTATAGACAGTTCAAGACGATTACAGGTATTATGATCCACATAAACAAATTACACTCAATTTTCTAAGCAAACACTTTATTGTTAGTATGAATATTATCAAGTGCTTCCTATTATATGACATACCGAAGAATTCAAGTAAAACACATAACACTGCATCATTAAATTTCAAGGTAGCGGTTACTAAATGATGTATCTTTTCAAAACATATAACATACACTTGAATTTTTTTTTAAGGTTAGACAAATATCAAACATACTTTGAATATGCTATGTTATCTAAGTCTGTACGTAGTACAACAGAAGATCCTTTCTAGCATAATTCAAAATATATTTGAGAATATTAATTTAATTAAAGGCTTCAGTTCTGTACTTAGTACAACAAAGTTACCAGTAATTAAGTTAATACCCATATTGCTACTATTTGTCACTTTAAATTAAGATGCATGATAACAGTGTATAGTAATACCATCATTCAACATTTAAGACTTAATGTCATACATCATAGAATAGTAACACAAAATAATAAGCAAGTAGTTAATTTACTTCTTAAAGCTTAGAAAATTTCATATAATTTGCCTACCAGTATATCATATGATGAAGCCATCTAAAGTTTTAATAGAAATAAACAAATTATAACTAGTGGATATAGGTGTATAATCAAATAAATATAAACACATACCTGATAGAACCGCTGTAGTTCTAAAGCAACTTTATTTGAACCTACTACCATATCATACTTAGGACTTAAGCTTATTATTGTAAAGCTTATTCTCCTAATGTACTATCATATCCCTTAGTTTTTGCAAATAAAAACTTAAATGAAGGCGATTCCCCTTAGGTAACAAGCAAATGAATGCCATACGCCTTTTTTTTTTTTTTTTTTTTTTTAATGAACACATAAATACTAACTATTACAAAATTACCCTTGGAAGACTAATCACTCTGGATTTCTCATTCCATTTAGTTGAACTAACGTCTCAAATCTTGCTCTGTCGAACGCCTTTGTATATAAGTCTGCTAAGTTATCCAATGATGGAACCTTAACTAACTTTATCAATTTCTTCTCAGCACAATCTCTAATAAAATGATGTCGAATATCAATATGCTTAGTTTTACTGTGCTTCACCGGATTATTGGTGATCGACATAGTAGATTCGTTATCAATCATCATAGGAGTATTGGTTATATTTAACCCGTAATCCCGCAGTTGCTGTTGAATCCAAAGAACTTGTGAGCAACAGCTGCCAGCTGCAACATACTCAGCTTCACATGTAGAAATGGCTACCGAGGTTTGCTTCTTGCACTGCCAGGATACTAATCTACCTCCTAGGAATTGACATCCTCCGGTCGTAGATTTCCTATTCTGATTGCATCCTCCATAATCCGAATCAGTATAAGCTACGAGATCTAAGTCTCCATCAATCGGATACCAAAGACCCAGCTTAGGTTTCCCTTTGAGGTAACGAAAGATTCGTTTAACAGCTTGCATGTGTGACTCTTTCGGATTAGCCTGATATCTTGCGCATAAACAAACAGCAAACATTATGTCAGGCCTAGAGGCTGTAAGATACATTAGTGATCCGATCATGGCTCTATAAAGAGTTGGATCCACATCGCTATCACTCGATGTATCTGGACCTAGTCCATGATTGACTGGAATTGGAGTATTGTAGATCTTACTTTCATCCATCTTGAAGCGTTCTAATAGCTCATATGTATATTTAGATTGATGAATAAAGAATCTATCCTTCTTTTGATCAACTTGTAATCCTAAGAAGAAATTTAACTCTCCCATTGCAGACATTTCAAACCTTTTTCTCATGACTTTCTCAAATTCTTGACACATCTTTTCATCAGATGATCCAAAGATAATGTCATCAACATAAACTTGCACGAGAAGAAAGTCTTTCTTTTTCCATTTCACAAATAGTGTACTATCAATCGATCCTCTTGTAAATCCATTCTCAAGTAGATACGTTGATAGTGTTCCATACCATGCCCTAGGTGCTTGATGTAATCCATATAGAGCCTTATTCAAACGATATACTCTATCTGGATACTCAGGATCAGCAAACCCTGGCGGTTGTGAAACATACACCAATTCTTCTACTTTGCCATACAAAAAGGCACTCTTAACATCCAACTGATACACTTTTATACCAAAATAAAATGCAAATGCTAAGAATACTCTAATTGCTTCTAGCCTAGCAACTGGTGCAAACACTTCATTGTAATCTATACCTTCTTGTTGATTAAAACCTTGAACTACCAGACGAGCTTTATTGCGAGTAACGATTCCTTTATCATCTCTCTTGCACTTAAATACCCATCTAGTTCCAATTGGATATTCTCCCTTTGGTAGGTCAACCAACTCCCATACTTGTAATTTAGAGAACTGAGATAGTTCTTCCTGCATTGCTTCTACCCACGAACTTTCTTTTAAAGCCATTTGAACATTTTTCGGCTCGACTTGTGAGATAAAGCATGAATATAGACATTGATTAGGAATCCCTGTCTCTTTCATTGCAGTATACAAGCTTTGGTATTCCGAATTCTCAGACATACTAGTTCTGGATTGATGCCTAGTTTGAACCGGAGTATTAATATCACCGATGATGTTTTCAACGGGATGATTCTTACTCGTTCTAGTTGTAGTAACTGGTTCAACCGGTATCTCATCTTCCAAATTAGTACCAATCTCTTCCAAATCAGGTACATATTCCGTACGAGCAGAAGATATCCTTAAGTGTTTCAAAGGAGTAAGTATATCATCAAACTTTGTAGGAAGATCATCAAGATCTTCTGTTTCTTGAGACTTATCCTCTGAAGGTTGTTGTGACTCACTTGTGGAAGCTTTATCTGAGTCAACATTAGTCTTAATTCCAGATTGCTTAACACTTGATGTTGAAGCGGGACCAATATTCTCATCTTCAAACAATAAAGGTTCAGCTATCTCTGAATCACTGACATAGTCACTAATAGGAACTTTAAATGATGCAAAAAGATCAGAATAATCAAATTGCCAATCTAAGCCCTTATGAACATCAGGTGAATAGCTTGTAACCTCAATATTATAAACTACCTCCAAACGTCCTGTGACTTTATTAAAGACTCTCTTGTTTGGAAAATTGGGCATATAACCTAGGAAAAATCCTTTGTCAGCCTTCTCACCAAATTTAGCTTGATGTCCAGTCTTTAATATGGTGCATGAAACTCCAAAGGGTTCAAACCCTTTTAAGTTAGGTTTCTTATTGTTCAAAAGCTCATAACAAGTCTTGTTATGTCTCTTAACCGTAAGAACTCTATTAAGAACATAACATGCTGTATTCACTGCTTCTGCCCAAAAGATGACCGGAAGCTTTGAATCAGTAAGCATTGTTCTTGCAGCTTCAATCAACGTCCTATTTTTCCTTTCAGCAACACCATTCTATTGAGGTTCATAAGGTGCACTGAATTGATGTAATATCCCTTTGCTTAAGCAATAGATATTCAACGTTGAATTCTTGAACTCTGTTCCATTGTCACTATGAATACGCTTTACTCTCTTTTTATAGACATTCTCTACTAGATCAAAGAATTCAATTAGAATTCCAGGAGTCTCATCCTTTGATCCCAAAAAGAATACCCATGAGAATCTAGAATAATCATCTGTGACAACCAAACAGTACCATTTGCCACCTATACTTCTCTTGCTTATAGGGCCGAAGAGATCCATATGTAGCAATTCAAATGGCGAAGAGATAGAGTTTTCAGTCTTAGGTCTGTGTGGTTTCTTGTGCTGCTTTCCTTTCATGCAAGGAACACACTTATCCTCAGACTCGAAACGTTTTTGTGGTACACCTAGAACCAAACCATTTTTGGTTATATAATTCATCTTTCTCCAGTTCAGGTGTGCCATTCTCCTATGCCATAACAATGCGTCTGTTTCCGAAGCCTTGGATAATAAACATGTAGACACCATTGAAGAGTTAGGAACACCCATGTTGATATCATAGATGTCCTTCTTCCTTGGTGCCCTCATCAATATCCATTCATCAGGAATTTTAAAACCTGGCTTCAGGACTAAGGCCTCTTTTTCATTGAAATAAACTGGATGACCTTTATCACAGACTTGGGAAACACTCACTAGGTTGTGAGTTAGTTCTTCAACATAGTTCACATCCTCAAGAGTCAAAGTTCCATTTGAAACTTTTCCTTTTCCCGAAATTACTCCTCCTTTATCTCCTGCAAAGTTTACTTTTTGCTTGAGACTATCCTTGAAGTCCTTCAGTAGACTTCTTTCTCCGGTCATGTGCCTTGAGCATCCACTGTCTACATACCACCAGCTGTCCTTGTTCACAGCATGCTCCTGCACATAACACAAAATACGATCAGTTATCAAGAGGGACCCAAGCCATTACGGTCTTGGTTTGTCCCTTATCATCAACAAACTTAAGCTCTTTAAAATAACCATCCTTCCCATCAGGAGCTTTGGTTACTTTCGAAGTAGCTTGAGTTTGTGGACGATCATCCTTAAGAGGTGAGTTTGAGGAGAACCTCTTAGGCACATAATTATAAGCTCTATTATGATAATTATAATTAAACTCATGTGATCGTGAAGTAGTACCACTCTCATAATGACTATGGCCTCTACTTGGAGTTCTAAACCTCGACGGAGTCACATCCCTATACTTATGGACAGAATTATCACCTTGAGTATATGGCCGTTTAGGTTTAGGTGGGGAGACACTATGCTTACCATCTCTTTTAAGAATGTTAACAGGTTTATTACCTAAGTTAGGTTTGGCATCTAACCCATCTACAGTCATACTAGAGTTGGTCTGTGTCTTTTCATCCATCACAAGCTTATGTGGTGTTTCAGGCTTTTTGTTAGGACAACACGAAGCCACGTGTCCCTTTTGATGACACTTGAAACATGACATCTGCTTGCGTGATTTACTCACTTTTGCTTTCTCATCCGGAGTCTTAGGCACTAAAGGTTTAAGCTGTTCCTTATCAACTTTATCATCAGTCTTAGCATCGTTAATCACTCCACCCGATACAAACTGTATTTTGGTGAACTGAGAAGCCTTGCTATTACCTAATGATACGTTCTTAATAACATCTTTCTGTGCCTCTGACTGTTCAGGTTTATCAGCTACTGAAATCTCAGGATTAACTTCAGTCATCTCAGAATCTTCAGGAATAGGAGTGTAATTGGCATTAAAAGGTGGGGATACATCATTGTAACCTAACCCAGTCTTGTCCTTTACACTACGTTGAGCATCTAACATTTTATCCATTTGAGATGTCCTATAGTTCTCAAGTTTACGGTTTTGCTCAATTAACCTTAAGTTAAGGTTCACTATTTCCTGATCCTTACTAGCAATTGTCTCATTTAAGTCTTTAATATTCATATAGAGACCATCTATGATCACAGATTTTTCACTTATGGTATCTCTAAGTTTTGTTCTATCCGAAGCATCAGACTTAATTTTATCTTTTAAGACATGTTTATCATCACTTAATCTACGAATATCCATAATGGCTTGATCGAGTTCAGATCTAACAGTCTTATAAGATTCCTTATCCATATTCAATTGAGATGACAAATTGCTATTTGACACAGTTAAGACACTATTCTGAGATTGTAAATCAGTAACTAAGTAACAAACATCAGCAAGATTAAGAATATCTAAACATACCTTCTTCTTGTCAGTTTGTAATTCAGCCATGCGTGCCACGAATTCCTCAGGACTCATATCTGGAGCTGAATCCATATATAGCACGTCATCATCACTTGCCTTCACTTCAGACTTAGGCACCTCTACTCTCTGTTCCATTTCAGTGGGCATGTAGGAAACTGATCCAGCAGTTGTTTCTTCGATCTCGGCCATCAAGGCTTCCTCAGAATGAGCTTGCCAATCATAAGAGCCATCCAACTGCTTCACCACTAAGGCTTTGGAAGCGAGAGTACTTCCCGAACCTTGTTTTCCTTGTGCTTCTACTTTAGGTCTTTGGCATTCTCTAGCAAAATGACCAATACCCTGACAGTTAAAGCATCTGACCTTGGTTTTGTCAAACCCTGATCTATTGCTCAACACCTTTCTACCAGTTCTCTTGAGGAAATTCTTCACCTTTCTAGATATCAACGCTAGTTGATCTTGAAGCTCCAATTCCTCAAGATAATCTGAATCTATCTGCTCATAATCCTCATCAAACAGAATAGGATCATTGATCTTTCCCTCTATGTAGTTCTCATATGATGCCACAAAGGAAGCAAGAACAGACAGTTGCTGTTCAGCAGATTTCACACTCATCGGCATCTTCTGATGCTCTTGAGGTGACTTCTCAGAATTCTTTCCCTTTGTCTCATCACCAGAGGAGGAAATAAAACACAGATCTTCAGTAATCATTTCTCCATTTTCACTAGTATCACCAACTAACAGTGCAGTGTTCGAACTAGATGACGCAGTCGAAAGACTTGACTTTCCATGATACAACCCAGGGTTCTGAACCTGATCAGAATCACTATCTCTTGACTTCTTGGAGAAATCATAACCTTTCAGCTTGTCAATGACTTGCTCTAAGGTCATAGTAGAATACCTAGTTTCATTATCCTTAATCATAACACCATACATTTCCCATTTAGAAGGCAAACCCTCAAGAAACTTGTCGGTTTTAGATACTTCTTCTTCAACAATCTCATGGTATTCTAATTCACTTAGCAGATGGTAGAAACGCGTGACATAGGCATCAAGATCTTCTCCTTTTAAAGCTTTAAACATAGTAAACTGCTTTTTAAGAAGACTCCTCTTGCCAGCTCTCACCTGTGGACTTCCTTCACCTCTTTTCTCTAGAGCTTCCCAGAGCGTTCTAGCAGTATGAAAAGATTTCAGTTGATGAGCAATCTCTTTAGGAAGACACATCTTTATGCAAGAATGTGATTTATTTTCATTTCTGTAAGCTTCCTTCTCTTGATCACTCATGTTCGCATAGGTAAGAACCACAGTAGCATTTTGAACAGTTTGAGTAGGTGGGGTGTATCCACTCTTGATACACATCCAGATTGACAGGTCATGGAATCTACAGTAAGATTCAAATCTGTCCTTCCAATTGTAGTAATCCTCGATTCTTAACAACTTAGGTGGAACGTTTGACTTTCCCACCTCGTGGTCCATTTCGATCATTCTACTTAAGTCAGACATCTTAAAACGTAAATTTAAACTGTTTCAGCGAATTCAGAAAACTCGACTCGCAAGACTCAGCTCAACTCGCAATCTCAGCTCGACTCGCAGAATCCCGTCGATTCGCAAGCCTCAGTTCGGATTGCTAAAAGATGTCGATTCGCAAGTGATGTCGATTCGCGAGTGATCTTGGTTCGACTCGCAAGCCTCAGTTCGACTCGCTAGTTCAACTCGGTTCGCAGGCGACGCTGGAACCCTAATCTCGACTCGCGAAACGGCTGTTAAACCCGAAAACGAATTTTTAAGGTATTTTTACGACTGAAACTTAAAATTTCGGCTGTAAATAAACCCTAAAATGTCCATAGAATGATTTTGATCGTTAGTATTGCAAGAATGCACGTAAAAACGACCCGAATCAAAAATGCAATAACACTAAAACTTATGAACACACTCGTATTTAGCCCGAAAGCTCTGATACCAGATGTAAGTCCCCTAGTTTTAGGATCGATAACTTCGTTATCTGTAGTATTAAGGTGCGGAATCCCACAATACGGTGTTATCTTACTAATAACGAATATGTTCGTATTGCGTTTTGTAAGACTTAGCTTTAAACGATAAATCGTCAAAACCTAGTCGTAGGTTATGTTTTCTCTGGTTTGCTGGAATCACAGAATGTAAAAGTATCAAAAGTGTTAAGTTTTTCACGATTGAAAAACATTAAATATGTCGTCTCAACTCGCTGCCGCTGGGCCTGCGAGTTGACTCGACTCGTTCTGCAAGCCCAAGCCCATTATGCTTCGGCTCGTTATGCCTATCAGTGTCCACGAGTTCAGTTCTCATCTCGCTGCTCAACTCGCAGCGACTTGAGAACTCGACTCGCATCAAACGTATATATTTATTTCGTATTTAATTATTCGTCTAACTTTAACAAAATAATATGTTTAACAAATATTACTAACAAAACAAATATTCTTTTACAAATCCAAACCAATATACAAACACAATAATAATTACACTAGTCCTATTTCAAGCTAGATCTGTTGTCACAATCTATGTCCCAACAACGTCACGCAAACATAAAATTCAAGTGGCCATTGGATTAACAATAGTCACACAAAATACAGGTTTACGTGACTTTAAAGATCATATGGTCACACATATTAACACCTATGGCCACATTAGGTTATATTCTATATATGTGACCAAATCCAAAAATAAAACACTCGTTGTGTGACTAAATGATACCAAACGTCACACAAAAAAAATATTCATGTGGCCATTGGATGAACAATAGTCACACAAAAAACAGGTTCACGTGACTTTAAAGATCATATGGACACACATATTAACACCTATGGCCACATTTGGTTTTATTCTATATATGTGACCAAATCCAAAAATAAAACACTTGTTGTGTGACTAAATGATACCAAACGTCACGCAAACATAAAATTCAAGTGGCCATTGGATTAACAATAGTCACACAAAATACAGGTTTACGTGACTTTAAAGATCATATGGTCACACATATTAACACCTATGGCCACATTAGGTTATATTCTATATATGTGACCAAATCCAAAAATAAAACACTTGTTATGTGACTAAATGATATCAAACGTCACGCAAACATAAAATTCGAGTGGCCATTGAATTAACAATAATCACACAAAATACAGGTTTACGTGACTTTAAAGAGAATTTGGTCACACATATGAATACCTATGGCCACTTTTGGCTTACTTTTGTGTGACCAAATCCCAAAGAAAAGCACTCGTTGTGTGACTAAATGTTACATAACGCCACACAAACATAGAATTCAAGTGGCCATTGGAGGCACAATCGCCACACAAAATCCACGTTTACTTGGCTTTAAGGAGCATTTGGTCACGCTTATTAACACCTATGGCCACTTTTGGCTTCATTTTATGTGACCAAATCAAAAAAAAAAACACTCGTTGTGTGACTAAATGTTACATAACGCCACACAAACATAGAATTCAAGTGGCCATTGGATGCACAATAGTCACACAAAATCCACGTTTACTAGATTTAAATACCATATGGTCTCACTTTTTAACACCTATGGCCACTTCTGGCTTAAATTTATGTGACCAATTCCAAAAATAATAACACTCGTTGTGTGACTAAACGTTACAAAACGCCACACAAACATAAACTTCAAGTGACCATTGGATGAACAATAGTCACACATAATACACCTTTACTTGATTTTAAAGAGCATATGGTCACACATTTTATGGTTTTGGTCACTCTTTTTAAATGGATACGGCCACTAACCATTTAGTGTAGCCGTATGCACCCTATGGTCGCGGCACCTTTAGTCACACACACGTTGAAAAACATGCGTGACCGTATGCATATCGTCACACTTTTTAGGTGTGACCAAAGCCAAAATTTGTACTAGTGGCCCGTTCTTCATATTTTCACTTTTAGTTCTCAATTCTTCATAGTTTAAGGCTTCTTGTCTTCAAATGCTTCTTTTTCTTCAGTTTTTGTCCTTTTCTCGTTCCTTTTTCTTCTTTCTTCAATTAAAATACATTTCTGCAAATATAAACCAATTAAGTATCTAAAACAATAGAAATGTACTAAAATGTACTACCTCCGTCCCAAAATAATAGTCCACCTTTCCTTTTTTGGATGTCCCAAAATTATTGTCCACTTCTCATTTCAACCAATAGGAAGAGACTTTAGTGGGTGAAGATTCCATTTGAGTGGTTGAAAGGTATTGTGGTCCCACTTTTATTAAACTACGTGCTTTTTGTTGGTGGACAATAATTTTGGGACGGAGGGAGTATAAAAATATAGGGATAAATTACTATAAATATACTATATAGTTGATGCTTATCAATATATTTATTTAACATAATCATGCAGGATACTGAACCTGGAGGATCCTTTAGTGAGGATCCTAAATTATTCTGGAATACACATAGCTCAGGATCTTGAACCTGTATTACTTCAGGATCATGAGCCAATTAACGTGTTTATTTTTCTTAAGTCTTGACCATGTCTTAGGAGAAACGCGTTAATGAGATATGCTCCGGATTATATGAAGAGCTTCTGATACAATTAGGAGAAGACAAAGTCTTATGCACGTGCGGAATAGAGTCAAAAGAGACATTGGTGGTTTACGTGATTCCTCGGAGGATCCCTGATATTTCGGAAATATTGTTATACGCTCTTAGTATTTAAACGTGGCTTGGGTGATCGATTAGGTTAACGTTTTTTCACTACTCACACCTGCAAATCACAAAAACACTCTGCTATTACTCCATTTTACGATTATTTCATCAACACTTAGCTTAATTCACACACATTCACTTAGCCGATCATCCTTGTGCTCTTACTTTGTAATTCATCACTTTTATTTTAATAAGATTTACAAAGGCAAGGATCGTTTGATCCTTCCCGAGGTTTTGTGCCGGCGATCAACCTTGATCAAAGGCTTTCCTCGTATATCATCGTGTCGTTTTTTGCTTATTCGTCATTAATTTTGCTTTAATTACATTTTACTTACATTTCTATTATCAAATAGCAATTATCCTTAATCTGCTCTTAACTTTTGATATTAACTCGTTTGTTCAACAAGGATCCACGGATTAAATCAATCTTTTTAACACAAAATATTGACTTACGAATAGAGACAATCGTGTAAAGGCGTAATTGTCTTGATAGTAATTTTTACACCTGGCCTCACAAACTAATTTTGATCACTTAATTGCTTTTAGTAATTTTTGACCAAAACAATTTGGCGCCCACCGTGGGGCAATTGGTGTTTTGCTTAATCAAACTTTTGTTAAGATCCTTGTTGAGTCATCTTTTCCAAAGATTTTTATCAAAAATGTCGAGCCAAGGACGATATACATCATCCACCGTGCCATCATCATCATCTGCTAGAACCACTCTTCCACCTGCTTCACCTCTCACATCATCCCAACAACAGCCGCAAAATGTCTACCAAAGGCTATCTTCGGCTGGATCCACTTCTTTGGGGACTGGATTCTTTTCGGATCCAGACCCTGTTATGATTGCTAACCGGGATATTGTGTCTATGTTTACGCAGGTGAAAGATCAGCTCCAACGAATGGAGAAGAGCAACGAGATCCTGAGAAAGGACGTGGAGGACATGAGGGCTAGGAACAGCGTCCCCGCCTCTCAAGTCACTACTCCTATCCGAAGCAGGATCCTTGATTTTAGCACTCCTCCATCCATGGAGCACCAAGGAGACTTCGTGTCCATGCAGGGGAGCGCTAGGATCCCAGATCCAATTTATGCTACAGGAGTTTCTACATCAAGGGGTCAACAATCTAATCCAGGATCCTCATACAGGACTCCTGACGGTAGCAACATGTTTAATAATTTTACTTCTAATAATACTGTTGGGACTAACAATTTTCAGGATCCTGGAGTTAGCCCTATAATGGCGAGAGAAATACAGAAGCTAAAGGATATGATATCAAGCGTCCCCGGGGTTGTGTAACTAATTTCGTAAGTTGCTCCAACAGCGCATAGGATTTCGAGATTTGCACCACCTATTTGTGATGCTGAGATCCCGAAGAGGTTTCAAACACCCAATATGAAGTTGTATGATGGGACAACGGATCCTGAGGAGCACATTGCGCAATACAGGGAAAGGATGGAAATCATTCCAATTCCCTCTGATCTTAAAGAGAAGGCTTTGGCTCTACTCTCACAGGATCCGCACTAAAATGGCTATTGAACGTCCCTCCTTACTCTATTACTTCGTTTGCTCATTTGGTTAATTTATTTAATAATCAATTCTCTTGCAGTAGGACATTTGAAAAATTAACTACTGATTTATATAGAATTGTCCAAAGAGCTAATGAGTCTCTTCGAGATTTTGTAGGGAGATTCGGGAGGGAATCCTTAAACATTCCTAAGATATGCCTACTGCTGTCCAAGCCTTTAAAATGGGGATCAAAAGGGATTCCCCATTTTATGAGGATCTTGTTATGAATCTTTGCAGGAACCTTGATGAAGTCAGAAATAGAGCTTTGAGGTTCATCAGATTGGAAGAGGACGCAATGATACAGAAGAGAATGGATACTCAATCAGCATATGATAGACCCAACAAGAAATCAGACTCGTCCTCATTCAGATCAAACAGGAACAAACCTTATTCCAGAAATGAGGATCGTCGCGTGAATGCTGTTGATGAAGACGACGAAGAATATCCTAAAATAACTGATTACAATTTTTCTGTGGATACAACAGATATATTGTGTGCCACGCAGGATCTAGGAGACAAAGCAAGATGGCCAAAGAAGAATGACAAACCTTATGCATGGAAGGACAAATCTAAGTGGTGTGCCTACCATGAGGATTTTGGCCACGTAACTGAGAATTGCATAGCTCTCCGCAAAGAGATCAATCATCTACTCAACAAAGGATACTTGAAGGATCTGCTTGGGAAAAAGAAGGATCACGCGAAGGATCATGATAGAATTCAGGATCCTGAGTCTCAGGATAATCGCAGGATCCTCACTAGAGCAGGATCCCCACCTTCAGACGCTAAGGTAATCAATTTTATTTCTGGTGGCTCTGATATATGTGGTACTTCTTATTCCACAGCAAAGAGACATGCGAGGGAGTCCAAGTCAGATAAACCCTATAAGCCTACGAGGACTTCCATGAAGAAAAATGAGAGGATCATTGCATTTGATGAGGATGATCTGGAAGATGTTCAGGATCCTCATAACGATGGTTTGGTTATTACTCTCTATGTTGCCAACCATTTCGTGCGAAGGATCCTGATCGATGGAGGAAGTTCAGTCAACATCATCCGTCTAGTAACTTTGAAGAGGATGGGTATTCCAGAATCAGAGATCACTTCAAGATCCACTGTGTTGGTAGGATTCAGCGGGGAAGCAAAGAATACAGTTGGTGATATCAAGTTGGCGATTTACATTGAAGGGGTAAACTCTATTCAGAAATTCTGTGTTATGGATTGTTTGTCAAGCTATAACATTATCCTAGGGAGACCCTGGTTGCACGATATGAAAGCAGTACCCTCAACATATCATCAATGCGTCAAGTTACCAACTCCATGGGGAGTGGTCAAGATCAGCAGTGACCAACAAGAAGCAAAGGACTGTTATACAACCTCAATGAAGTCTACTACCAAGCCTCCGTCAGCATAGCAATTAAAGAACAAGGCAATGGATGTCCTGGATGCAAAGGAGCAGGACGTCAAAGAAGTGCCGCTTACCTCAAAGGATCCTGAAGAAAAGGTGCTTATAGGGTCAAGCGTCCTAGAGGATCTTGAACGGGATCTGATCAAATTCTTGAATCGGAGGAAGTCAACTTTTGCCTGGAAGCCAGAAGATATGACAGGTATCTCTAAGGATATTATAACTCATAAACTTGGAATTGATAATAGTTTCAGGCCGGTTCAACAAAAGAGAAGGAAATTTACGCCGGAAAGGAATGCTATTATCCAGGCAGATGTTGAAAGATTACTTGCTACTGGCATGATAAGGGAAGTAAAGTTTCCAAGATGGTTGGCAAACGTGGTGGTGGTACAAAAGAAGAATGGGAAATGGAGAGTATGCGTGGACTATACGGATCTCAATTGTAACACCCCCGAAATTCACTGTTTTGCGGAAGCATAGTTTGGGGTGTTACTAATCAAATATCACAGCACAAAGATAAAGCAAACGACATCTATATGCAACGTTTGTAAATTAGTTACATTCCATAGATATAATGTTTGAAAACTTAGTGTTTTCGTATACAAAATGTAGTTTCCCCTAGAGTCCACGCGTATAGCGGGAGATTCTATTACATAATCGTAATGTACAAAAGATAATGCTAAGAATCTCCGTTAATGCAGTTGTGTTGAAATCATGCGACTCTAGCTAAAATCCTGGAGTAATCCTACTCCATCCGGGTACCTGAGAAAACATGCTAAAAAGTGTCAACCAAAAGGTTGGTGAATCTCACAGGTTTGTAAGTAATATCGGCTTTGAACACGAGATTTCATTAGTAATGCCCGTAGGCGTAAAAATCAGCCATTGCAATCCAGCAATCGTAAAATCAGTATTTGCAGTCCAGCAAATGTAAATAAGTAAGTTTATACCGTTGCCATGAGGCTCATAATCGAAGCTTAACCCGTAAGTAATAATTTTGCTCCCGTGACATGCTCGTAAATGAGCAAGCATCAGTAACGAATAATTAGTCACCCGTTTCTACGTGTAAATCAGTACGTGGCAGCGCTACTGCCCCGGGCGGGGAGGGTCATTTCCCTAATGGATCCATTAACTAGTGTTCGCGCTTAAGTCCATAACTAACGATATATGATGGAGAGACTTCTGTTTGTAAGTAAACTCATGCAATTCCGTTTGGTATAGTAAACAGTTTAGTACTTGTGTTCAAGGAAAAGTAGTAGCATGTTTCTCCCCCAATAAGATAAAACAGTAAAAGTGGGGCCGTAAGACTCACCTGAGTCTGGTAATATGCCGTAGCAAATAGCAAGTAGTAAATATAGCAAGTAGGTTCTTCGAACCCGTAACCTTCAAATGCCTATTCATATGAAGTTATGTAAGTATGCGTCTCACGAGACGTTTCGTTTAGTTGTACACAACTAGTATAGCCAATGTTTGTCCGTATGTTTGTAATTGTTCGTTTGTTGGAAAACATGTTTGGGCCCGTTGGTGACGGTTTGTAGCAAAATTTCTAAAATGTTGACTTTGCTACAGTAAATTGCTACAATACTGCTACAGTAAAATTTGACTTTTTTGTACAGTAACTTTGACTTTAAAATTCTGGTTTTCTGTGTTTTTGCGACACAATCTGCGACACTAAAGTTTGGTATGCGACACAGTGGTTGTGTCGCATAGGAATGCGACACAATAGCCCTGCGACACAGTGATTGTGTCGCAAAAGCTTGCGATGCTAAATCAATAGCGACATAAGGGTTGTGTCGTATAATGTTTACGACACAAAGGTACGACACAGAGTACGACATAAAATACGACACAACATGGTTTATGCGACATAGTATGCGACACAAGGCTTGTGTCGCATTGATGAACACCAGCCCAGAAACTTTCGGGTTTCAAGAATTTCGGACCAAAAACGCAAATCTAACCCATTTTTGAGCTATAAAATCGTGTATTCTTCATGTATTAAGTTATATCTATGTTGTGTACACCATATTACATCAAAATAATACCTCAAAATGAGTAAATCTAAGTTTTTAGAGAAATCCTTACAATTGCAAATCGAGGCCGAAAAAGGAAGAAAACGAGTATGTTGCCTTTGTAAATCTTGTTCCTCTCTTGGTGGTGATTCCGAAAATGTGAATCTTGTGGGTTGCTTTGATGATTCCGAAAATTTGTAAGAAATGGGTGGAGAGAGTTTAGAATGTGTGTGTGTGTTTTGTATAAGTAAAAATGAAAGAAGAAGATTGAGAGGTGGTGGGGTGTTGGCTGATCCCAAAAGGGAAGGAGGGAAAAACACTCCTCAAAACCCAGTGTTTACTCCGTGTCCTAATCGTTTAATCGTTCGTTTTTAGTATTTAACCAAATAGTTATGTTTTAAAATGTAACTGGAGTATTTAAATAAAATACCTTGAAATTAATAATAATAAAAACATTTGTCGAGATATTTAAATTATTAAGTCGCGTTTATTACGTTTTGTTGCGTTAGTTAAAATGTCGTCGCGATAATATATAAATAATGCTCGTTCGGTTGCGTATTTTATATAACAAAATACGCTCTCATTATTTAAGTAAATTTCTGTCACCAACGTCCAAGTAAACTGTGTCGGACTCCGTCTGGTTAATTCGCACGATTTATCCAAATCGCGTAAGTACACACATATATATATAAATCACCTTATATATATATACAAATAGAGCCTGTAATTAGTCCTATTACATACTAATTACAACTAGTTACAAACAATTAGGCATAATTAATTATCCTAATTATGCAGGTGTTACATTCTCCCCTTGTTAAAGAAATTTCGTCCCGAAATTAGCTTGAGTGCACGGACGGTGCGTTATCTGGGAAGAGATGTGGGTATTTCTGTCGCATTTGGTCTTCCCGTTCCCAGGTGAACTCAGGGCCGCGCCTAGAATTCCACCTGACCTTTACGATGGGAATACGACTCTGTTTCAATCGTTTGACCTCACGGTCCATGATTTCCATAGGTTCCTCGACAAAATGAAGTTTATCATCAATTTGGATTTCGTCGAGCGGTATAATCAGTGTCTCGTCAGACAGACATTTCTTCAAGTTAGAAATGTGGAATGTGTTGTGTACGCTGCTAAGTTCAGCAGGAAGTTGCAGGCGGTATGCCACTGGACCAATCCTTTCCAGGATTTCGAATGGTCCGATGTATCTAGGATTTAGTTTGCCTCGCTTTCCGAATCGAATGACACCCTTCCACGGTGCCACTTTGAGAAGTACCTTGTCCCCTACCTGGAACTCAAGGTGTTTGCGTCTCACGTCAGCATAGCTTTTCTGACGATCACGTGCGGCTTTCAGCCGGTTTTGGATACCGATGATTTTCTCAGTAGTTTCCTGAATAATATCTGGACCCGTGAGTTGGGAATCTCCTAACTCAGTCCAACAGATAGGTGATCGGCACTTACGCCCGTAAAGTGCCTCGAAGGGTGCAGCCTTTATTCTGGTATGGTAACTGTTATTGTACGAGAATTCGCACAACGGTAAGTGATTTTCCCAAGAAGTACCGAAGTCAACTACGCAGGCTCGTAACATATCCTCCAGTGTTTGAATAGTTCGCTCGCTTTGGCCATCTGTTTGCGGGTGATAAGCAGTACTCATATCCAGACGAGTACCAAGAGATTTCTGTAGCGATTGCCAAAAGTTAGAAGTAAAACGGCTGTCCCTATCCGAGATGATCGAGATAGGTACACCGTGTCGCGAGATGATTTCTTTGACATAGATGCGAGTCAGACGCTCCATCTTGTCGGTTTCCTTTATGGCCAGAAAATGAGCAGATTTCGTGAGACGGTCCACGATCACCCAAATGGTATCGCAACCACTTGGAGTTTTCGGTAGTTTGGTGATGAAGTCAATGGAAATCTGTTCCCATTTCCATTGAGGAATTTCAGGTTGTTGGAGCAACCCCGAGGGTCTTTGGTGTTCGGCCTTGACTTTGGAACAGGTTAGGCATTTACTGACGTACAAGGCAATGTCAGCATTCATGTTAGGCCACCAATACAACCCTTTGACGTCATGATACATCTTATCAGAACCAGGATGTATAGAGTATCGAGATTTGTGAGCTTCAGCCATCACCAAATCTCGCAAGTTTCCGAATTTGGGTAACCACACCCGGTTAGAGAAGTATCGAGTTCCATCGGGTTTGATTTCGAATTGTTTATCCAAGCCTCGCAAGGCTTCATTTTTCAAGTTTTCATCGTTGAGTGCTTCAAGTTGAGCGGTAAGGATTTGAGCAGGGAGCTCGTTAAGAATTGTCATAGAAAGTGCTCGGACTCGAAGGGGTTTCACTCGTTCTTTTCGGCTTAAGGCATCGGCAACTACGTTAGCTTTGCCCGGATGGTATTTGATCTCGCAGTCGTAGTCACTAAGTAACTCAACCCAGCGACGTTGTCTCATGTTTAGATCTTTCTGATCGAATATGTGTTGGAGACTTTTGTGATCGGTAAAGATGGTGCTTTTCGTACCGTAGAGATAATGTCTCCAGATTTTCAATGCGAAGACCACAGCACCTAACTCGAGGTCGTGGGTCGTATAGTTTTTCTCGTGGATTTTTAGTTGTCGTGAGGCATAGGCAATGACTTTTTCCCGTTGCATCAACACACAACCAAGTCCTTGGTGTGAGGCGTCGCAGTAAACTACGAAATCGTCGGTGCCCTCGGGTAAGGACAAGATTGGTGCACTGCAAAGTTTGTTTTTCAATAGCTGGAAGGCTGACTCTTGTTTATCAGTCCAATCGAACTTCTTATCTTTCTGAGTCAGTGTGGTTAGGGGAACAGCTATTCTTGAAAAGTTTTCGATGAATCGGCGGTAGTAACCAGCAAGACCTATGAATTGTCTCACTTCGGTTGGAGTGGTCGGTGACTCCCAGCCCTTGATTGCTTCAATCTTGGCGGGATCAACATGAATTCCTTGGCTGTCAATCACGTGCCCGAGGAATTGAACGGTTCGAATCCAGAACTCACACTTAGAGAATTTGGCATATAACTCTTCGTGTTTCAGGAGTCTTAGAATGGTTTTAAGATGTTGAGCATGTTCCTGCTCGTTGCGAGAGTAAATCAAGATATCATCGATGAACACAATGACGAATTTGTCAAGATATGGTTTGCACACCCGATTCATAAGGTCCATGAATACGGCCGGTGCGTTGGTCAACCCGAATGGCATCACTTGGAATTCGTAATGCCCATAACGAGTTCGGAAAGCTGTCTTTGGGATATCATTGTCACGGACTCGGAGTTGATGATAACCCGACCGTAGATCAATCTTTGAGTAAACACTCGATCCCTGGAGTTGGTCAAACAGGTCATCGATTCTAGGAAGTGGGTACCGATTCTTTATGGTTAGCTTATTCAGCTCTCGGTAGTCGATACACATGCGGAAAGATCCATCTTTCTTTTTCACGAATAAGACCGGAGCTCCCCAAGGCGAGGAACTTGGTCGAATGAATCCTCTGTCCAGGAGTTCCTGTAGTTGGTTAGACAACTCCTGCATTTCGGATGGTGCTAAACGGTAAGGGGCTCGTGCCACTGGTGCAGCTCCGGGCACAAGTTCGATTTGAAATTCAACTTGTCTAGGTGGCGGAAGTCCGGGCAAGTCTTCAGGAAAGACTTCCGGGAAATCCCGCACGATCGGAACATCCTCAAGTCGCTTCTCCTCCGACTTCTTCTCCGTTACATGTGCAAGGATGGCTTGATACCCTTTTCGTAGGTATTTTCTAGTTTTCAGACAGGAGACAATATTCAGATTTCGTCTGCCGGTCTCCCCTTGTAGGACTAAGGTTCCACCGGAGACAAGAGGTATGCGAACGAGTTTGTCATGACAGATGATTTCAGCTCGGTGCTTGGATAACCAATCCATACCGACAATAATATCGAAGCTGCCGATCTCGACAGGGATTAAATCAATGGGAAACGTTTCGTTCGTGAGGTTAAGTGTACAGTTGGGTATGATGCTATCAGTCTCAATCAGTTTGCCGTTAGCTAATTCTACAATGTATTTAGCACCTAAGGCAGTGGGAGTTATATCAAGTAAAGGGCTAAATTTCTCAGAAATGAAGCTTCTATCGGCACCGGTATCAAATAATACAGAAGCAGTAAGGTCGTTGAGAAGGAACGTACCCGTCACGACATTCGGGTCTTGTCTGGCTTCCCCAGCCTTGATAACGAATGCTCTACCGCGAGCAGGGTTGTTGTTATTTTTCAGCTTTGGGCAATCTTTCTTGAAGTGCCCTGAATTTCCGCTCCCAAAGCAGGCCTTTGGTGCGTTGGTGTTGGGGGTAGAAATGTTGGTTCGGCAATCCTTGGCTAGGTGCCCGAACCGTTTGCAGTTGGAGCAAGGGCAAGAACCGTCATGGTGGCGGTTGCATTTGGGACAGTAGGGTCTGCTCCCGCTGTACCCTTTCTTCTCCGAGGTTCCGGATGAATAAGCCTTAATGTACTCAGGCTTTTTGTTGGAGGTTTGGTTGGATGAGTTGGGGTTTCCCTCCCATTTGCGTTTGTTGTTTGCAGATGGGGTTGAAGTTGTGCCACGGCGGACAGAATTTGCCGTTAGTTCATGGGCCATACGGATGGCGCTCTGAATAGTACCCGGTTTGGATGAAGTCACCAGGTCTTGTAGTCTCTCGGGAAGTCCATCGACGAATTTCTCGATCCTCTTGTACTCAGGATCGACCATGGTTGGGCACAGGAGTGCCAGTTGATGGAAACGGTTGGTGTATCCGGTGATATCATCACCCTGCATCTTGTGGTTCCAGAATTCCATTTCCAGTTGTTTCAATTCATCCCTGGGGCAGTACTCGCCCCTCAACATTTCTTTCAACTCCTCCCACGGGAGTTGGTAAGCAGTAGCAACACTCACAGTCTGGGCATAAGTGTTCCACCAGGTGAGTGCGGTGTCAGTAAAAGTACTAACGGAGAACTTAACCTTATCTCCCTCCGCACAGTTGCAGATAAGAAATACAGACTCAACTTTCTCGATCCAGCGTACTAGACCGATAGCTCCCTCGGTACCTGCAAAGTTTAGAGGTTTGCAGTTCTGGAAGTCCTTGTAAGAACAAGGTTTAGCAGCAGAGGTTTCAGCGGCATCGCTGTTCCTCGTGGAACTGGGTGGAGTATTCCGAGCCAAGGCTTCAGTAATAGCCTGGGTTATAAGGGAGGTAATCTGGGCATCGGTATATGGTCTTGTCTTTGGCGGCATGATTCTTCAATAAAAGAAATGAAGATACATGAGATTTCGTAGGAGCTTGTAATTGTCACAGATGTACATGTATAAAAGCAGTAATACATAACATCATATGGTAAATGACAATTTATATGAGTTGAAATAACAAGGAATATTTGATGGATAACGCGAGTTCAAAGGTTACATCCTACAGAGATATTACAAAAGGTGTCGGGAATTGTTACATCCGACTAGTTTATAGAGTAGTGCTAGATAGTCATTAGATTACGAGATGGATTACAAGACAAAGACTACACTAGTCTTAATGTAGATTAATTTGTTCCATCAGCGCGACAAGGCGGTCCACGGTTTCTGCCAGCCTGTTGGTTTGCCTGGCATTGTCTTCAACTAAGGCCAGTCGTTGTGCTAGTACACGAGAGTGATCCTCAGTCTCCTGTGAACGCTGTTCACATTCCTCTAGTCGGTTTCTTACAAGTTCATCCGCACCTAATTCGGCGGTCATTGAATCCTGGATTATGCTTACAGAGAGGCCGGTATCTTCTTGTTCTCGCTGGAGTTGGGATATGTGATCAAGTGCTTGGCGAAGCAGGTAGGTCATTCGGTGTTGTTCCCGTTCAAGACTTTCGAGTTTTTGCTCCTGACGGCGGAATTGGGTAGCCAATACTGGCAACGTGAGATGTGCCGAGTTCTGAGAGTTATGTACAGGATAAGGGCTGTTTCGAGGCGACCTTGTGTTCCTCCTGGCTACTCGTGGGTTCCGTGACCCATGTGAGTGAGAGTGTGACGGATTAGGTGGTGTGTTTGCCATTCCTGTGGCAGAATGTAAGTAAGACGAGGCTAATATATATACATATATCATATCCAGCCTATTGTCTAGCACGTATCAAGTAATGGTCCGGTTCTCTCGTGGTCAGAGTTAACTAACGTATCCCCGTTCAACATAATCATTTCAGACCTTACATCATCTTTCCTTAATTGTACATAGTTGATCAGGCTATGTTAAATTAAAGTCGTATGCTGTAATTTCTGAACCAGTCATATCTAATAAGAGAATACTGCCTAACGGTCATAGTCTAGGCCCACTAAATGCAACCTAGTTCACTATAACCTTAGGCTCTGATACCAATCTGTAACACCCCCGAAATTCACTGTTTTGCGGAAGCATAGTTTGGGGTGTTACTAATCAAATATCACAGCACAAAGATAAAGCAAACGACATCTATATGCAACGTTTGTAAATTAGTTACATTCCATAGATATAATGTTTGAAAACTTAGTGTTTTCGTATACAAAATGTAGTTTCCCCTAGAGTCCACGCGTATAGCGGGAGATTCTATTACATAATCGTAATGTACAAAAGATAATGCTAAGAATCTCCGTTAATGCAGTTGTGTTGAAATCATGCGACTCTAGCTAAAATCCTGGAGTAATCCTACTCCATCCGGGTACCTGAGAAAACATGCTAAAAAGTGTCAACCAAAAGGTTGGTGAATCTCACAGGTTTGTAAGTAATATCGGCTTTGAACACGAGATTTCATTAGTAATGCCCGTAGGCGTAAAAATCAGCCATTGCAATCCAGCAATCGTAAAATCAGTATTTGCAGTCCAGCAAATGTAAATAAGTAAGTTTATACCGTTGCCATGAGGCTCATAATCGAAGCTTAACCCGTAAGTAATAATTTTGCTCCCGTGACATGCTCGTAAATGAGCAAGCATCAGTAACGAATAATTAGTCACCCGTTTCTACGTGTAAATCAGTACGTGGCAGCGCTACTGCCCCGGGCGGGGAGGGTCATTTCCCTAATGGATCCATTAACTAGTGTTCGCGCTTAAGTCCATAACTAACGATATATGATGGAGAGACTTATGTTTGTAAGTAAACTCATGCAATTCCGTTTGGTATAGTAAACAGTTTAGTACTTGTGTTCAAGGAAAAGTAGTAGCATGTTTCTCCCCCAATAAGATAAAACAGTAAAAGTGGGGCCGTAAGACTCACCTGAGTCTGGTAATATGCCGTAGCAAATAGCAAGTAGTAAATATAGCAAGTAGGTTCTTCGAACCCGTAACCTTCAAATGCCTATTCATATGAAGTTATGTAAGTATGCGTCTCACGAGACGTTTCGTTTAGTTGTACACAACTAGTATAGCCAATGTTTGTCCGTATGTTTGTAATTGTTCGTTTGTTGGAAAACATGTTTGGGCCCGTTGGTGACGGTTTGTAGCAAAATTTCTAAAATGTTGACTTTGCTACAGTAAATTGCTACAGTACTGCTACAGTAAAATTTGACTTTTTTGTACAGTAACTTTGACTTTAAAATTCTGGTTTTCTGTGTTTTTGCGACACAATCTGCGACACTAAAGTTTGGTATGCGACACAGTGGTTGTGTCGCATAGGAATGCGACACAAGAGCCCTGCGACACAGTGATTGTGTCGCAAAAGCTTGCGATGCTAAATCAATAGCGACATAAGGGTTGTGTCGTATAATGTTTACGACACAAAGGTACGACACAGAGTACGACATAAAATACGACACAACATGGTTTATGCGACATAGTATGCGACACAAGGCTTGTGTCGCATTGATGAACACCAGCCCAGAAACTTTCGGGTTTCAAGAATTTCGGACCAAAAACGCAAATCTAACCCATTTTTGAGCTATAAAATCGTGTATTCTTCATGTATTAAGTTATATCTATGTTGTGTACACCATATTACATCAAAATAATACCTCAAAATGAGTAAATCTAAGTTTTTAGAGAAATCCTTACAATTGCAAATCGAGGCCGAAAAAGGAAGAAAACGAGTATGTTGCCTTTGTAAATCTTGTTCCTCTCTTGGTGGTGATTCCGAAAATGTGAATCTTGTGGGTTGCTTTGATGATTCCGAAAATTTGTAAGAAATGGGTGGAGAGAGTTTAGAATGTGTGTGTGTGTTTTGTATAAGTGAAAATGAAAGAAGAAGATTGAGAGGTGGTGGGGTGTTGGCTGATCCCAAAAGGGAAGGAGGGAAAAACACTCCTCAAAACCCAGTGTTTACTCCGTGTCCTAATCGTTTAATCGTTCGTTTTTAGTATTTAACCAAATAGTTATGTTTTAAAATGTAACTGGAGTATTTAAATAAAATACCTTGAAATTAATAATAATAAAAACATTTGTCGAGATATTTAAATTATTAAGTCGCGTTTATTACGTTTTGTTGCGTTAGTTAAAATGTCGTCGCGATAATATATAAATAATGCTCGTTCGGTTGCGTATTTTATATAACAAAATACGCTCTCATTATTTAAGTAAATTTCTGTCACCAACGTCCAAGTAAACTGTGTCGGACTCCGTCCGGTTAATTCGCACGATTTATCCAAATCGCGTAAGTACACACATATATATATAAATCACCTTATATATATATACAAATAGAGCTTGTAATTAGTCCTATTACATACTAATTACAACTAGTTACAAACAATTAGGCATAATTAATTATCCTAATTATGCAGGTGTTACATCAATAAAGCCTGCCCGAAGGATCCTTTCCCATTGCCTCATATAGATTCAATGGTGGATGCTACAGCTGGGCATGAGATCCTAACCTTCATGGATGCTTCATCAGGATTTCAACAAATTCAGATGGAACCTTCAGATCAGGAAGACACAGCCTTCATAACCCCCACAGGTATATATTGTTATATTGCTATGCCTTTTAGTCTTAAAAATGCAGGTGCAACATATCAAAGGCTAGTCAATATGATGTTCAAAGAACAATTGGGAAGCACAATGGAAGTATACATTGACGACATGGTAGTGAAGTCAAAGAAAACTGAGGATCATCTTCAGGATCTCAAGGTGGCCTTTGACATTTTGGATCACTACAACATGAAGCTCAATCCTGCAAAATGCCACTTTGGAGTGGGGGCAGGAAAGTTCTTGGGATATATGGTGACCAAGAGGGGAATAGAAGCTAGTCCAGAGCAAATCAAAGCTATTCTCAATCTAAAGTCTCCATCAAGTCCAAAGGATATACAAAGATTAACGGGAAGGATAGCAGCTCTGAACCGTTTTATCTCGAGATCCTCAGACAGATGCAAGGAATTTTATGATATCCTAAAGAAGAATAAGAAGTTCGAATGGGGAGAAAAGCATGAAGCTACGTTTCAAGAATTAAAGGATTACTTGTCAATAGCTCCTTTATTGATGAAGACTGAGAATGGGGAACCACTGTTTCTCTATTTGTCAGTATCCCGAAGTGCCGTAAGTGCAGTGCTCGGGAAGGATCATGAAGGACAACAACATCCTGTTTACTATGTAAGTAAAAGCCTATTAGATGCTGATACAAGGTATTATCATCTTGAAAAACTTATACTATCATTAGTCATGGCATCAACCAAACTTAGGCATTATTTTGAGACACACCCCATACATGTAAGAACTAATTACCCTATTAAAAACGTTTTGAGAAAACCAGAAATGTCAGGACGTTTAGCTAAATGGTCAGTAAAATTAAGTGCTTATAATCTGATCTACGAACCTAGGAACGCAATTAAATCTCAAGCCCTAGCAGATTTTATTGCTGACTTTACTAGTGATCTTCAAAATGAAGTAGATTTAGAAGTACAAAAACTATACCAAATAAGTGAAAGATGGACATTATACACTGATGGTGCTTCTAATATAAAAGGAACTAGATTAGGAATTGTATTAAAGTCACCTCAACGTGATATTATGCCTCAAGCCATAAGATGTGAATTCCAAGCTACAAATAATGAGGCAGAATATGAAGAATTAATTGCGGGATTACAATTAGCTAAGGATATTGGAATAAAATACTTGAACGTGTATGTTGACTCATTGTTGATTGCTAATCATTATAATGGATCTTATACTGTAAAAGTAGATAGATTAGCTGCGTATTTGGAGATTGTTAAGGATCTTGCAGGTAGCTTCGAGATCTTCGACATCCAACAGGTACCACGTGAGGATAATACTGAAGCGGATGCTTTGGCAAATCTGGGGTCAAGCTTGAGGATCCCACCGGATGTCAAAATACCAATTATACATATTGCAGCACCCGCCATCGCTGATAAGGATCTTAACGAAGATCAAATTTGTGATGTTGAGGATCCTCAGTCTGGAGATAATTTGAATGCATCAGGTTCTGGGGGCAAGTCAGGATCATGGATGCAACCAATCATGGAATATTTACAACATGATATGATCCCTAAGGATGAAAACAATCCCAAAGCTTTCAAGTTAAAGGTATCTCGTTTTACTATTGAAAATGGTATATTGTATAAAAAATCACTTGCATGACCATCATTGCGATGCCTTGAGGATCCTGAAGCAAAAGCAGTTCTTAAGGATATACATGAAGGTGATTGTGGGAATCATTCTGGGGGCAGAGCGTTATTTTCAAAAGCTTTAAGGACAGGATACTTCTGGCCTACAATGAAGAAGGATTCCATGGATTTTGCTCGCAAATGTGATGCTTGTCAAAGACACGGGAACATCCATCATCAACCAGCAGAACCGATGCATCCAATTATCTCACCATGGCCGTTTATGAAATGGGAAATGGATATTGTTGGAAAACTACCTGTTGCTCCAGGAGGAAAAGTGTTTATGCTTGCAATGACGGATTATTTCTCAAAATGGATTGAAGCTGAAGCATTTGTTCAAGTGAAGGAAAAGGATGTTATCTCATTCATCAAGAGAAATATCCTCACAAGGTTTGGGATCCCGGCAGAAATAGTATGCGACAATGGATCTCAGTTTATTGGAAGAAGAACAACTAAGTTGTGTGAAAGTTGGGGAATCAAAATGATAACTTCAACACCAGTCCATCCTCAAGACAATGGGCAAGCGGAGTCTAGCAACAAGATCATTATCAATAATCTTAAGATAAGGCTGGATGCTAAGAAAGGAAGATGGGCTGAAGAATTGCCTTTTGTTTTGTGGGCTGATAGGACCATGGAGAAGGAGGCAACTAAGCAAACTCCTTTTGCTTTGGTTTTTGGATCTGAAGCAATGATCCCAACGGAAATGGTGATCCCAACGGCAAGATCCCGGATGCAGACTTTGGAAGCAAACAAGGAAGCATTGATTCAGGATCTGGACACTGTGGATGAGTTAAGGGATCGTGCTAAATTCAGGATTGCGGCATACCAACAAAGGATTTCAAGATCCTACATCAAAAATGTCAGGATAAGAAGGTTTCGAGTAGGAGATTTGGTATTAAGGAAAGTATTTCAAAATATTAAGAATCCAGTGGAAGGAAAACTAGCGCCAAAATGGGAAGGTCCATACTTGATAGATTCGGATGCTGGAAATGGGGCATACTGGTTGGCCAATATGGATGGAGAACTGCTTCCAAGATCCTGGAATGCCATTCATTTGAAACTCTATCATGTGTAAGTTGAATATTTATGTTCAATATATAAGGTACTCCTATGATCCTTAACTTTTCATTGATTTTATTCTTTGATATATATATATGTATGTGTGTACCATAATTATGTATTAATATATGCATGAAAGTTTTACATTGTTATTATTATTCTCATTGAATACCGTACTGACTTAAGCATCGGAGGGGTGTTAGGCAAACTAACACCCACCTTTACCCTAGATTTTGTATTTGCTGTAGTTCATGCATTTAAGGATCATGGAATGAAGATTAGAGGTTGGTCACCTCTCCTCCGTTAAGGATCCCAGCGATCCTCTAAGGTTTAGAGGTTTCTGTACGGATAAACACCTCTCTACGAAAAGGGTTTTGACACCTCGCCAGGAGCGCACGATGTTTGATTATAGTGCCACGGTTAGGGAATCAGTGATGCCTCTGGTACCTGACAACTTCATTTCCATTGGCCTATAGATCAAGCGCTAACGAATGTCGATACTGATGTGCACTATACGTATCGATCTAAGGTTTGTGTCGTTTTCACGTCACTCTAAGGTTTGTAATGTTTTCACATTACCCAACGATTTGGCATTTATATGTCACAAATATAGTTTTCTTGAACTATCTAATGGTTATAATATTTTCACATTATCAAAAATTTTCATTGATTCAGTCTAATAAATAACTTTATTAGCTCTAATGTTTTCATGATTATCAAAGTTATTTTGATCTAAGGATCACAAAATCTTTTTTATGATTACGACATTTTTTGAAAAATAAATTGTTTTCACAATTGTTTGATGAATTAAAAACATTTTTATGTTACAGGAAGTACTCATTGGAGTTTTTGTTGTCTGCAAAGTATTTTAGGATCCTGGAATCTTAGGATCCTAAACTTGAGTTTATATCGAATCCATTTAAGGATCCTCGAATCTGAGGATCCCAAATTCAAGATTATTTCAGATCCTTTTTAAGGATCCTTAAAGCCTATGATGTTGGAGAGAATCTTCTCATTATCCTGGATGCGTCCTGAGGGAATCTCCTCAGGATCCTATTTCTAAACAGATATCAAGCAAATATACATTCTGAGGGAATCTCCTCAGTATTTTAAAGACACAAGACATGGATAATATCCTAATATTATTTATAGCAAAAGATTGCAGGATTATTCATCCTGAATAAGAGTTCAAAAGAAAACTGCAGGAAATATAAATTGTCTTGTGGCCAACATGAACCACATTAAATCACCACCATGGTTGACCGTGCCAGGTCAACCTCACCCCAAACTAGTGTTTTGTTACAATCACAACCCTTGGAATCTAAAGACATGGAAACTAAACCGGGCTCAGGCTAGTTGTATACCTTCCTTGCCCGAGGATAGATCCTTAACTTCAGTAGGATTCTCTGGCATCTTTGATGCAGGCTCTGCAGTCTCCATTTCAGTATCTTCAATGACAATTGGGGACTCCTGTGCAGATGCGTCGGGATCCTTTTTGACAGGTATTTTGGCTCCTTTGCTGCTAGCCTCATCGAGGAAATCTCCGACTGCTGGGACTTCGCTTTTCAATTTCGCTAGCCTGTCTTGCCAAGCTTGGATGTTCCAGAATGATGTGTTGAGACCTTTGGCACTGGCTTCAGTTACCATCAGGATCCTAGCTTTAAGCACTGCAACAGCTGCATCTTTCTTAATTCCAGCAACCAGGATCTCTCGTTCTTCCTCAATTTTCTTCTGAGCTTCTATTTCCTTTTGAGCAGCATAAGCCTTGATGTCCTTGATCTCTCTCTTCAGACTGGCAATCTCCTGGTTGGAAGATTCTGCAGCAATGACAGCCACTTTCTTTATGCTTTCTATCATCTCCACTTTCTCTTTATAACGATCAGCAACTTATTCTATGGCCTAGAAAAAGTGGATACGATTTAACATTAAGGATTAAGTGTCAAAGGGGAATCGGGCAAATATGATAAGATGTACCTTCTCAAAATCAAGTATGGGTTCCTCAGGATCCTCGGAAACGATGGCTTTCCTCTTTTTGGTGGTTGATTTGGAACGGGTATTAGGGGCTTTGGCCTTGCTGGGTTGAGCAACTGTTTTTTCTTCTTTGTTCGGCATTTCCTCATCGTCAATATCCGATAAGGAGAAGAAGGGTGCTGTTTTAACAATATGGTTGTAAGATAAATGCGGAAAAAACGCATTATTGAGTATAGAATGAGAGACTTACTTGATGAAGATGGAGTGGCTTTTTGCGACTTCATAATTCTCGGAGAACAAGGATGTGAAAATGTCATGTTGCTTTCAGGAACTTTCAAAAAATTTGTTATCAACTCTTCTGTATCAGAGAGAGGGGGAGCCGACTTCTCGAAGGTTACTGCAAGAAAGACAAAATAAGTTAGGGATAAAGGCGTATGGGAATGAAACCCTGAGATAATTTTTTATCCTACCCTTTGATCGCCAAATAGTTGGGATTAACTCCTCATCCGGCAAAGATCTCCGATCAACAAAGAAAATCCTTTCTTTCCACCCAGGATCATTATGAGTGACACAGTGAACGAGTTGTTCTCGTTTAGGTTTGATTTTGAAAAGGAAATAATTGGAACCATGCGAGCGAAGGTGGTAAGTTTGGGCTACTTCGGGGATACCAAGGTGTGTTTGGTGAGAATTATTGACAGATTGAATAACGAAAAGTGTATGCCAAATCATTGGCATTGTTTGTGAATAACAGAGTCCCGTCATGCCAAAGAAATCGCTAAAGATTTCGGGGAATGGTAGTTGAGCCCTAGGGTAAAAGGAAATTCAGGAAAGCATGCCCATTTATCTGATCGGAAGTCAGCATAAATGTTAGCATCAGGGGTTCGAAAAACGGTACCTGCAGGAAAAAAAAATTTAAGTCGATGGATATCGGAATCAGTTAATGTCGAAGGAACAGGGTCGGATATCATTTTTTGATCAACGAATTCGGAAAGGGCCGACTCGTTTCTAGTTACAGGTTTCATTATCAAGATAAAAGCAAATAAGAAATAAAGAATAAAGGGAGAAGTAATACCTGAGAAGGGTTCGGCAAAGAAACGGAGTGGAAGTTGAATGAGATATGACGTGCGTCAGGATAGCTATAAGTGCTCAGGTGCGTTTATCTATGTAACTACCTAACACGATTTAAGCGGTTATCTTGAGAAGTTACAACATTTTAGGATCCTGAAAAATGTTATAACTTCGGGGGCAATTGTTGTGGGTAGATTTTCACTAACCTTTGCAGGATCCTAATTAGCATTGTATGCACACATCTCAGGTATGAAATTTGTTTATATTTTGTATTTGGGTTTGAAGATAACGATAGCCTGTAAGTCTGTTTTCAGGATCACTAATGTAATCAAGGATCCTGGATATACTCTTGTTATTGTTCTTGCAGGATCCTACTCATGATATATTTATTTAACATAATCATGCAGGATACTAGACCTGGAGGATCCTTTAGTGAGGATCCTAAGTTTATTCTGGAATACACATAGCTCAGGATCCTGAACCTGTATTACTTCAGGATCATGAGCCGATTAACGTGTTTATTTTTCTTAAGTGTTGACCAGGTCTTAGGAGAAACGCGTTAATGAGATATGCTCTGGATTATATGAAGTGCTTCTGATACGATTAGGAGAAGACGAAGTCTTATGCACGTGCGGAATAGAGTCAAAAGAGACGTTGGTGGTCTTCGTGATTCCTCAGAGGATCCCTGATATTTCGGAAATATTGTTATACGCTCTTAGTATTTAAACGAGGCTTGGGTGATCGATTAGGTTAACGTTTTTTCACTACTCACACCTGCAAATCACAAAAACACTCTGCTATTACTCCATTTTACGATTATTTCATCAACACTTAGCTTAATTCACACACATTCACTTAGCCGATCATCCTTGTGCTCTTACTTTGTAATTCATCACTTTTATTTTAATAAGATTTACAAAGGCAAGGATCGTTTGATCCTTCCCGAGGTTTTGTGCCGGCGATCAACCTTGATCAAGGGCTTTCCTCGTATATCATCGTGTCGCTTTTTGCTTATTCGTCATTAATTTTGCTTTAATTACATTTTACTTACATTTCTATCATCACGTAGCAATTATCCTTAATCTGCTCATAACTTTTGATATTAACTCGTTTGTTCAACAAGGATCCACGGATTAAATCAATCTTTTTAACACAAAATATTGACTTACTAATAGAGACAATCGTGTAAAGGCGTAATTGTCTTGATAGTAATTTTTACACCTGACCTCACAAACTAATTTTGATCACTTAATTGCTTTTAGTAATTTTTTACCAAAACACCTTCCAAAATAAAATTCAGATTTGTATTACCTGATATAAACATTGACATCTTGTTTGTCATTAAAGTAACCTCAACCATCAGTTTATCTTTTTAACTTTAGAAAATCAACACATATTAATACAATGTTTACATCTGATAAAAAAATACACTTGACATAATTTTACAATACTTGGGCGATTTATACATATGTCATCACAACGATAATTTAAAAGAAGAGAAGCTCATCTGACCAGAAAGCAAGCTTCTAATATACTTCTTACCCAAGCCTCCCTTCCATCCAAGCAATATACCTAAAAACATTTATAAATTCAACTGTAAACACAATGCTTAGTAAGTAAACGGAGTACAATCACACACCATTATTTTATTTTAGCTAAGGATCCTTGCTACCCATGCTAGTCGTATACTACTAGCAATCACACGAGCCTATGGCCGCAACCATTACCCGCACCAAACCACCAGCAAATGACCGCAACCATTTCTGGCAACCATGATCATGTAATCCAAGAACTTACCTGACAAAGGGCTTAACGATTTACTTGTAATACTTCCAGCTTCTTTATTACCTAATCACATAGGCACATAACACAGATTACAAACAACATTATATTTTTAGCGATTTATTCCTTAATGTTTACTTTAATCCCATTGATATAAGATTTACCCATACTAATTAAAAATTTGTAATATACACATTAAAGCAATCAACACATTTAGTAGCTAATAACCATCATATTTAGTAATTACCGCCATCATATGTAACTAATCATGATCAATAATCTACAACCCTTAGGAATGTTTCAAGTTCACACCTTTAAAATGATCATCATATATCATAACTAACTTTAGGAATAATTTTGCTAATATATTTTACTAGCATTTACTTTAACGCATTTATCATTTTAATGTATCCTTAACTTGGCATTTATTTATCAATTCAAGTCACACTTTTGATAAGTATTACAACCCAAGTACTTCATCATACAAATCCTTACTACTAGTTATAAATCATTATTCAATAATTTATCGATTATACTTTCATTCAATAACTATGAATGCATTAGGTGATTTATTATTCCAAACCCCTACTCAATTCTTTATCCTAAGTCATCACTATAATCTGTTATAATTTCTACTTTACCCTTGGATACTAATAGCATGACCTGAGTAACAAAACATAATAAATGAATCTGGGCAACAAGAATCACATCGCAATAATTAGGGAATAGAGTCGCGATCCTAAAGAAATCACGTCGCAAAATCAGGGAATCGCGTCGCGATCCCTTTCGTTACAGAACCTGCAACTTCAGCCTAAACATGGCTGTACGAATTTCAGCATAATAAACCTTAAACCCAGGTTTCTTATTGTTGGGTTTTCTATTCCCTAACTAGATTAATATACGCAGCGGAATTATAACATAAATTAGTCTAAGGCAATTAGGAAACTAAACCCTAAGGATCTTAACTTGAGTAAATAAAAGCAATAAGATAAATAAGATAAATAAGAAATTACTAACCTTTGAGAAAACCAATTTCTCATGCGCAGACGATCTTGCAGAGCTTCCTTACATGGAGGCCAGTGCCCAAACTAGAACACCTCTAATGGCTCACACCCACGAACCCAAGAGAAATTCCAACTCCTAAGGTCCCGATACTAGTCGAGTAAACTCTTACAAGGAGTATGAAATGAGATAAGAGAGAATGTTAAGAAATGGTGCACATTAAGCCTTAGCATACCCCTCTATTTATAGGGTGAGATATGTTACTTCTAGGAGCCTTCCTGGAAGTTGCTAGGTTCCTTCCATGAGCCTTCATGGAACTTGCTATGCTCCTTCCAGGAACCTTCCGAGAAGTTGTTATGCTCCTTTCTAGGAACCTTCCTAGAAGTTGCCATGCTCCTTCCCGGAACCTTCCTAGAATTTGTCATGCTACTTCCAAGAACCTTCCTAGAACTTGTTATTCAATACAAATTTGTATTTGTGCATATTTAGTCCTTACTCTTTATAATTAATTATTCAGCTTCTAATTAATTTACTAACTATAGTAAATTAATAACCCAATTAATTAATTATTTATATAGTATTAATTCTAATTAATATTATCTCTCTTTTAATTATTTCTCTTTACTGTTCATTGAGGGCAACCCAAAAAGGACTCTACTTTTAATGATAGTCTTACCAATTAGTTATGACCTTGGACAATATATCCAACACTCTCCCACTTGGACAAGTCATCAACTATTATTGGTCTAAGTCTATTCCATTAACTAAGCAGAGAGTGTCATCCAATGCAACTGTTGAACTCTGAATCATATCTAGACACAGCCCTTGGATAAGTGATCAAATATTCCTTTTGTTGGTACATGTTTGTGTCTGTCAGTTGGTCTAGCTCGGGTTTTGTAATTAGATTTGAGTTTCCTGATTCCTGCGACGTTGTGCGTAACGTCGCAGGTGCGACGTCAGGTATTGGGCCTGCGACGTAGTCAACGTCGCATGGGCTTGGGCCTGCGACGTCGTGTGCGACGTCGCAGATGCCAGATTTTGTATATAAACGTTTTACGTTTTCTGTTTTAGGGTTGACGAAACCCTAAACGCAATTAGTCGAATCCACCTGTAATCTGATCGGTTATAATCAATATACAAACGTTTTATTCTTATTCTATTGTGTTTGATTATTCATTGTGTTCGTGTTATAACTTAATCGTTGATTCCGCAAACGATTGAGTGACTCGGTTCTGTTAGATCCTAGGTACGGGACAAACAACTGGTATCAGAGCCAGGTTTCGATCCTGGGACCTGCGGGTTATGGGCCCACCACGCTTCCGCTGCGGAATTATAAGAAGATGCCATTAAAAGCTATCTTGTTGAAATTGAACTACTAAAGAAAGAACTTACAGATTTAAAAATTGAGTATGAGAATTATAAGAGTAAAATCTTGGGTTCAAATTCCTCAACGGTTGTCTTTAATGAAATTCTTAGCAAGCATGGTACTAGTGGGAAAAAGAATGAGGGATTGAGATACCACTCAGTCCCTCCTCCTACTACTCACTGTCCCCTGCCTGTTAAGGAAGGCTTTGAAGAGATTCCAGTTGATTGGTCCAAGCTTTATGGTATAAAAGCTAAAGATGCTAAAGAGACCAAACACAACAAACCGGCAAAGGAGAAAACCAAGCGGCCAGAGTACCCCTTGCCAACGTTTGTTAAGTCTGTGAATGAATCTCATGTTAGTGTTGAGGAGAGTGTTAAGCTAAATACTGAATCTCCAATTTGTTTTAAGGAGATTGTTGAGATTGAGGACATTACGGATCAGGAGTATCCTGAGGTTAAGAAAGTTGAAGTTAAACCTGAAAAAGTGATTTCAAAGGTTGAACCTGAAATTAAGGTTCAACCAAATAAAGGAAAAGCCAAGGTTTTAAACTCAAAACAACAAACTTTACAGTCACCTGTAAAGATTTTGCAAAGAAAATTAGTAAATGAAAATGTTTCGTATGATAAACCTTCAACTTCAACCTCTCATCCAAAACAAACATTTTCTAAAACTTGTACTCAATGTTCATGTTCTAGAAGTGTTTCTCCACCTCCTGTGGTAATTCCTCAGCCTCAGCCGTTTGTTGAGACTCGTTCTTGTTTCTACTGCAAGAAACAAGGACATTTACTTCGTGAATGCCCAAAGCTGTCAAATCAGCGCTATGGGAGAGAGATGCCTAGGACATCTGTTTATAGAAATTCTTTTTCAAAATCTCCACCTAGGCGTTACTCAAACTCACCCAAGCCTGTATTGAAGCCAAGTAATGTTGAGCAAAAATCTTTGCCAATTCAAAAGCCCAACATTACTTCTAATACCAATTCCGAACCTTCTAAAGTTTAGAAACAAAAAGAGTCTGATGTTGACTCTTCAGTCGTCAACAATAACACATCAGATAAAAATTCTAATTTGTTTAAAGATAAAATCCTATCTTACGTGCTTATTGTTGATGACCACGGTCGACCTAAGTCTGTAAAGGCTTGGGTCACCGTTTCTCACTAATCTACTTTCGTTTGTGTGTTGCAGCAGTCAGAACGTATTAAAGATAGTGAATGGTATTTGGATAGCGGCTGCTCGCGACATATGATAGGCGATGTATCTCTTCTTGTGGATATTAAACCATACGCAGGAGGATATGTTGCCTTTGCTGGAGATACTGGAGGAACCATTTCTGGAAGAGGAACGCTAACTAACGGCAATGTTAGTTTTGAAAATGTGAACTACGTGGAACAGCTTACGCACAACTTGCTAAGTGTTTCACAGGTCTATGATAAGGATTATACCACCGCGTTCACAAAGACAGAGTGTGTGATACTGAAGCCTGTGTATGTCATTCCGGAAGAATGGGTGTTACTGAGAGCACCAAGAAAGAATGACACATACATTCTGAACATGAGAACTGTTGAGACCTCGAACGAGTATACGTGTCTCTTGTCTAAGGCTTCTGAAACGGATTCACTGCTTTGGCACAGACGAATGGGACACATTCATTTCCGAAAAATGAATTTCTTGACTAAAAATGACCTTGTGCTAGGAGTTCCAAAACAGTCATTTGCTCTATAGGATGACTGTATCTCTTGCCAAAAAGGAAAGTTACGTAAGAAGTCCCATAAGTCTAAGCAGGTGAATTCCATAAATGCTCCATTGGAACTACTGCATATGGATCATTTCGGTCCAGTCTCTACAAAGAGCATTGGTGGTCGGTCTTACTGCTTGGTAGTTACTGATGACTACTCAAGGTTTTCGTGGGTTTACTTTTTGACCACAAAGGGGGAAACTCCTGAGATTCTGGTGTATTTGTTGGACAAGTTGGCAAATCTGTGCAACTTGAAGGTGAAAAGGATACGAAGCGACAATGGAACTGAATTCAAGAACTCAACTCTCGAATTGTTTTGTGCTACAAGAGGTATTGAGCATCAATTTAGTGCTCCGAGGACTCCACAACAGAATGGAGTTGCAGAAAGGAAGAACAGGACAATCATCGAGACAGCTCGGACTATGTTAGCTGACTCCAAGTTACCAATCATCTTCTGGGCTGAGGCAGTTAATACTGCCTGTTATGTTCTCAACAGAGTACTCACGGTTAAGAAAAAGAACAAAATGTGTTATGAACTTTTCAATAACCGTAAGCCAAATCTGCAGTTCCTAGAACCATTTGGGTGTCCATGCATGATCATGATTACAAAAGATAAAGTCTCTAAGTTTGGTGATAAAGCTGTTGAAGGGATTTTTCTTGGATATTCAGTCAACTCTCCGAACAAAAGAGTCTTTAACAAATCAACGAATCAGATTGAGGAACATTTTGAAGTGAAATGTTTAAGGTATACGGAACCTCATCAAGGAACGGGTCCGGATTGGTTTTTCAACTATGGAAACCTCTTCAATTCTTTCAATATTCCGGAAGAAGATTATACGGAAGAATTGGTTTCTATACTTCATGAACTTGATCTTACTCAAGATACACCAGTTAATAAACCATCCGACCCATCTCCCAATGCAACACCCGCACCTCCACCAACTAAACCTACACCTTCACAAACAACACCTACACCATCACAAACAACCACCAAATCACCACCATCTACACCTACACCATCTCCTACTCCACCATCTTCGGTTGCTCCTTCTAAAACAGTTTATAACTACACAAAGGAGCTTCCATATGATCCAAACATGCCTCCTTTAGAGGAACCTCAAGAAGAAGATGAAATGGAAGAAACAATGGCCTACTCTCACTTATTTTCTCCTCAAGATGAAGGAGAAGAAGAAGAGTTAGCCATTCCTGAGTCTGCTGCTACTCCTGAAACTGAGGGATATTTGAACAATCTAGGTGTGGATGTTGTGCCAACTGCCATACCAGAAACTCGTATACATAAGGATCACCCCATTGATAATATCATTGGTGATCCTCATGCATCTGTTCAAACACGACAACAAGCAAAGCAGACTTCAGCTCAGCAGCTTTTGGGACTTATAGCACATATCGATTCATGTCATTTGTCTCAAATTGAACCTAAAAAGGTTGATCAAGCCTTAAAAGATCCATCTTGGGTTGAGGCTATGCAGGAGGAACTACAACAAATAAACAAGATGAATGTTTGGGAAATTGTTCCTCTACCCAAGGGTGCTCACTTGACGGGTACTCGTTGGGTTTACCGTAACAAAATGGATGATCGTGGGGCGGTTATTCGAAATAAAGCCCGTCTGGTAGTTCAAGGATATAGTCAACAAGAGGGTATTGACTATGATGAAGTTTTCGCTCATGTCGCCCGTTTGGAGTCTATTAGAATTTTTCTAGCTTATGCTTCTTTTAAAGGATTCCGTGTGTATCAACTTGACGTGAAGTGTGCCTTTCTATATGGAGATGTCGACGCAGTGATTTATGTGTGTCAGCCTCCTGGTTTTGAAGATCCAAAGCATCCTAATCATGTTTGTAAGCTGAAGAAAGCTTTGTATGGTCTTCATCAATCTCCTCGACTTTGGTATGAGCGACTTGCCAAGTACTTGCTGAAGAATGGTTTTGATAGAGGACAGATTGATAGCACGCTTTTCATCAAAAGGGAAGGAGCGGATTTGTTACTTGTGCAGGTCTATGTGGACGACATAATTTTTGGATCAACTAATGATCAGTTGTGCAAGGATTTTGAAAGACTGATGAAATCTGAGTTTGAAATGAGTGCTATGGGGGAACTCACGTTCTTTCTGGGACTACAGGTTGAGCAATCTGACAATGGAATTTATATCCACCAGTCAAAATATGTCACTGACATGTTAAAGCGGTATGAATTGCTCAACTGTAAACACTACGGCACTCCAATTGAAGCAAGACACAATCTTGGACCTAATGAGGACGATGAAGATTGCAAGGAGAAAGACTATCGCTCAATGATAGGCTCTCTCATGTACCTAACTGCCTCAAGACCAGATATAGTGTTTGCCGTTTCACTCTGCTCACGATTTCAAGCAAATCCGAAGGTGTCTCATATGAAGGCAGTAAAACGCATTTTTGGATATCTCGCTTTTAGGCCATCTCTGGGTCTATGGTATTCAAACGAGAAAAACTTCGAGTTAACTGCCTATTCGGATTCGGATCTTGGTGGCTGCAAGGTAGATATGAAGTCAACTACTGGAGGATGTCAGTTCCTTGGATCGCGCTTAGTTTCTTGGCAGTGCAAAAAGCAGACTGCGGTTGCTATTTCCACAGCTGAAGCCGAGTATGTTGCTGCTGCAAGTTGCTGTTCTCAAGTTCTCTGGATTCAGCATCAGCTGCGTGATTACGGGTTCAATCTCTCTATGACTCCTATTTACATTGATAATACAGCTGCTATATCTATAACACACAATCCCGTACAGCACTCTAAGACCAAACATATTGAACTTAGGTTTCACTTCATACGGGATTGCTTTGAGAAACACCTTATAGATGTCGTACATATAGAGACCCTTAAGCAGTGTGCGGACCTTTTCACAAAAGCCTTTTTGCGATCACGTTTTATTGAACTGGTCAATCTGATAGGTTTAAGGTTCTTTCAGTCAACGAATTGATTTGTGACTTGGATTTTTTTTTAGTTTAAAAAAAAAAAAAAAAAAAAATTTGGCAACAGCCACTCTTTATACTCTTTAGTATTAAAGAAAACGCGAGGTTGCAACATTTTTAAAATAGACGTTGAAGTTGTGTCTGTAAACAACTTGGGATATGATAGTACATCGGGTGACATGCACAAAATGGAATTTTAAAGTTTTATCTTGGATGTGTCAGTAGGTTTATGTGACACACTTAAAACAGTTTCTATCTAAATTGTCTTCATTACACGATGTATTGGTAGGCATGATACACACCGGTTTGTGAGTGAGTAAGAAATAATAATTCAACTTGTTTATTACTTTGTGAAAAATGTTATATGATGTATGACATATGTCTTAATTGATAAATGAAAGTACTGCCATACACTGTCATAATTATGAAATGTAAAATTGGCATATAGTAATAATATGATTATTCGCCTAACTAATGGTGACTATTGTTGTACTCACGTACAGACCTGAATCCATTAGTTATGCAAATAGTCTCAAACTTGTTATGTTTATACTAAGGGACCCTCTGTTGTACTATGTACTGAACTGGAGCCACTAGTATCTTCATAGTCGGTTTAATGTATTCCTAATTATAAATATCAAGTGTATGTTACGAGAAAGCAAAGATAATCTTGGTCTTGTAATCTCTACCTTGTGTGAATATGCAGTGTTTGTTTTACTGAAGTTTATCAGTATATCATATAATAGGTTTCACAAAATTAATATTCATACTAACAATAAAGGTTAGCTTTCAAATACGGATGTAACATGTTTAGGTGGACAAACAATACCAGCAATCGTCTTGAAATAATTTTTATAATAGGTGTTTTAAATGTGCCACGTAAATTTAAAGTGGACAAATATACTGATGATCGAAATAACACTTACTATTCCTAATAATTGCATGTTATTCTGATATGATCCCTAATCAGACAAAACAATTCCGTCACCAAAAATAGAGTGTTAATAATTTTATTTTGTCATATTTTTACTTTTTGTGATATTAAAGAAAATACCAAAAAGAATTTTTGGTTTACTTGTTTCATTTTATGCTTTATTTTTATTCTAAGTTATTTTTCCCAAGTCATGAGTCATTTGGATATTATTTGCTAAACTAACGAGTAAACGGTTCTTAAAAATTACAAAATCGACTCAAATCACATCCTGACTGCTCTATGCGACGTACCACTCGCCGTCGCATGCGACGTCCCAGCCTACGTCGCACATAGGGTTAGACTATATATATTCTCAACCGCGACGTAACACGTCACACTATTCAATATTCACCTGCGACGTAGCCTGCGACGTACCATTTGGCGATTTGCGACGTAGCATTTTTTCGAGCATCTTTGTGATCTGTAGCCGTTTTCATTCCGATTCATTCACATATCTTTGATCTACTCGTTATTCCGCACACTTAGGTACCATTTTTACCTCTTTTCACCGTGTATATTTTGTTTAATTGTTATATATATATAGCGGTTGCGGAGGGTTTCGGGTTTGGGACAAATTACCTGTGTAAATGTGTGATAAACATAGTATAAATTATGTTTTCGTGATCACCGTTTAAAGCCGCACCTTGTGGTTTGTTTTGTTTTGAAAACCCGTAAATTCGAAAGTTAGGTTTTCTGGGTTGGGAACGACTGTTCGTCGGTGCGACGTACGCTGCGACGTCGTGGCCTACGTCGCTATTGCTTATTTATTATCAATTGTCTACGTCGCCCTTCCCTACGTCGCCTTTTACTGCGACGTCCTACGCGACGTTCCTTACTACGTCGCTACTTTTATTAATGTGATTAAATTCACAATAAATAGCTAAATGCGACGTCCCCTTTAACGTCGCTCGAATTTTGTGCGACGTCACGGTCTACGTCGCTTTTGTTATTATTCTGATTTCCTGCGACATCCATTACTACGTCGCTATCTGAGATGCGACGTCATAAGCTACGTCGCTACTTACAGGAAAATGACAATTTTTGTTACAAACCAAATGTTGCGTTTTTCTGACTGTTAAATTCTGTCCAGCAATGGTGGGCGATTTCTTTCAGTTCCTCGCTGAATCAGAAAGACTGTGTTCACTGCTTCTGCCCAAAGAGTGTCACCACTCGCCCGTCCGCGGCTAGAAGGATCCTCTTCCGGTCGTGGATTTTTTTGTGCTTTCTGGTGGTCATACGCCTTAAAGTTTGTTTATGGTCACTTAGAAATGACCATTTTTGTCTCCGTTGGTTGATGATCCGGTGGAATTCTCTTTTTGTCCTGAATCTTGGTTTTCTGGTCTGGAAGAATTCCTTCATTATCCTGGATCTCAGCCTTCTGGTCTGGTGGGATACCATCCCTGTCTTAGATTTTAGCCTGACTTTGTCTTGAATTTTGGCTGTATTTATTTAATCAGGATCTTTGGTCTAGTTTTAATTTTAGGGTTTAAAATTTGATATGTTTATTTGTAACTATGTACTTATTTAACATATCAATGAAACCTTTCGTTTGTGACAAGTTTGGTATATTTTGTTTATTCTAACGCTTTTCGAGAATATATATTATATTTCTTTTTGCAGCTATGGCTCTTGTTTTCAAAGCGCGTCACAATACTGCTACTTATCTTGATGATACTTCTGATAAAGCTGCACCGTATCGTCAGATGATTGCATTTTTGAGACGCTCAAGGGTATTCCACGCCATCTCAGATAACACTGTGGTTTTTGGAAATCTGATCAACCCTTTCTGGAGAAACGCAAATGTTGTTACTGATAACAACGTTCGACGACTGGTCTCTACAGTTCTTAACACTGAGATCACAATTACTGAACAGAGCATTAGGGAGCTTCTTCAGCTGAACGATCAACCAGATATGCCTGTTAGTTTTGATCCAAATTTCGTCGCAGGGGCTATGCAAAGGATTGGATATCCCGGGATTCCCACTGATCAGTATCGCAAAGCAAATCTTACACGTGTTTGGCGATATTTGATGCACGTTATTATTGTTTGTTTGGGAAACAGGAAAGGTGGCACGGATGGTATGAGCCGAAGTTTGGCTTCTGCCATGTTAGCGTTAGTGTACAACAAGCCGTTCAACTTCTCGGGTTTTATATTCAAAGCTATGTTTGATAATGCGAATGCCGGTGATCAGAAATGGATATTATATCCGAGATTTATTCAGTTGCACATCAATCGACATCATCCAGATCTTCAGGCACAGGGTGATATTGATCAGAAACTAAAGATTTCACCGATGATGAGTCGGATCTTTACCATTTGTGCAGGGTATGAGAAAGGGGTTGAGGCACCAAGGGATGTTCCCTTATTTGGTGCTATTGTGGATGAGCATTACGTAGCGCCACCGGAACCTCAGTATATGGACGTTCCGGCACCACAGCAACCGCAGCAACCGCTTGTGCACGTTCCTGTTCAAGCTGCGGGGGAGCATGTGAATGCTCTTTTGGAGAATATTGAGCAATTTGGACATGTTGATTCGGACGATTTAGCTTCTCACCATACAGTTGAAGGATCTGATTCTGAAGAAAATCCTGTTCAAAAACCTGATGATGGCGGGCCAACGCCTTCGGATTCTGATGGTGCGGTCCCGTACCCGTCTCAGATGGAAACAATTCGACGTCAGTTTTCTCAGAGGTACAAAAGAATTCAGCGTCGTTTGAAACAGGGGCGTGTGTATGTTCCAAAGAATACTGGCAAACGTATTCGAGACGGTGATGATCCTGAGGATGTAGACTTTGAGCCTCGTCGTCGTCGTCGTTCTCGTCAATCTACTTCTTCCAGAGCTCCTGTTAACCCGACACCTCAAGATGCTTTTGAGATTCAACCGACACCAGCTTTTATGCAAAAGATGCTGGATGATATGCAGAAGATGAAGCAAAAGCTGGAGGCTCAAGATGAAAAGATTGCTGAGCAGTCTGCACTGATCGAGGTTCAGTCTAAGGAGCTTGAGGAAACAAAGTTTAGAGTTAATGTTTTGGAAGGCAGGTTACTTGCCTCGGGGGAGTATGGGTCTGGGGTACCCAATTTAGAGTCAAGTGAACCTGCGTCTGTAAACCCCAACCCTGTACTTGAAAATGTTAATGAAAATATTTCTGTTTTGGATTACTTTTGTGTTGATGATATTCCAGGGCAACCGAGACCGCTGGCTGTTGACTATTCATTCGCTGACTTATCGTTTATTCAGAGAATGGCCAGTGGAGTTGGCTCTGAGGAAGAAACAGAGAATGTTTTTGAAATGAATGAGGATGTTTCGATTGAAGAAGAACAGTTGAATTCCGATGAAACGTATAATGATGCACAATCTGGGGAAGCTTATGATGGTGCACCGATTATTGAATCTGATTCAAGTGAAGATGAGAGACCTGCTAAAGCTCAACATGGAGAATCTAGTTCTGCTGCAACTCCAGCTCCAGAGACACAGGCACCGGACTCAGCAGTTCCTGAAACTGAATCTTCTGATATTCCTAAGAAGAAATTAACTGCTGAAGAAAAGAGAGAAAGAAATAAGAAATGGTAGCCTAAGGGACGAAATCCAGTTCCTATTCCAGTTAAATGTCAAGTGTACCGGGTTAGTCAAAATTATACCGGAGTTATTAAAAGCTGGAAGTGTCAGAGGAATCTTTTTATGATTAAGAGAGAAGATGGAGTTCAGTACTTTAGAATGCGTTTTGATAGATTAAGTACGTTGCCAAAAGGAGAGATTAATCGATTAGCTCAGCTTAAATTGATTAATCCGTTCGAGAATGATTATGCCGAGTTTATTCAGAGGAATTTACGTCGAGAAGTGTTATCGAAGACATATTCTAAATTGAAACCGACGTTGGGCACTCGGTATACGTGGAAAAAGAAGATTGATCCAGTCACCAGGAAGCCTATGGTTAAAATTTACTATCCGCCTGCTAACTGTTTGACTGAGATACCTTTGGAACCAGTTCCTTATTATTTTCTGAGAAGACTTGTAAAATGGGAACTTGATTCACAGACTGGTGAAGCGGTTATTACTTTTGTACCAGATTCAGAACCGTGGCCAGAAGTTGGAGGTATATGGAATTTGAAGCAAGCAACGTTTAGACTGTATGATCCGATGAGTTTGATTAATTTTCATGAAAAAGATTTAAGAAAACTCTATGATGATCGGATTCGTGTTGGTCAGAAGAATGAGTTCAACAGACGTTTAGCCGAGCAGTTTTACAATGTTGTTACTGTTTGTGTGGCTAATGGAATTCATGCTGACGGCCAATTTCCTGCGGGCTAGGTTTAAAGAAGATTTTTGAAGACCAAGCTGAAGACACGGGGGAGTTTGTTGGTACATGTTTGTGTCTGTCAGTTGGTCTAGCTCGGGTTTTGTAATTAGATTTGAGTTTCCTGATTCCTGCGACGTTGTGCGTAACGTCGCAGGTGCGACGTCAGGTATTGGGCCTGCGACGTAGTCAACGTCGCATGGGCTTGGGCCTGCGACGTCGTGTGCGACGTCGCAGATGCCAGATTTTGTATATAAACGTTTTACGTTTTCTGTTTTAGGGTTGACGAAACCCTAAACGCAATTAGTCGAATCCACCTGTAATCTGATCGGTTATAATCAATATACAAACGTTTTATTCTTATTCTATTGTGTTTGATTATTCATTGTGTTCGAGTTATAACTTAATCGTTGATTCCGCAAACGATTGAGTGACTCGGTTCTGTTAGATCCTAGGTACGGGACAAACACCTTTGTTCTAGATATCATATGAAACTGGGACATAGATTTTAATCAATCTCCAGATTCAAGATTATGTTTTTTGATTTCTGATCAATTTTGACTATATGGGACTACAGAATTGAATACATCAATTCAATTTAGTCATGGCTTGGCCAAGCACTTTATGAGTCAACATTTAATCATCAGATGGCCCATAGATATCACTTTTCCATTTAGGCAAAAGGAACAAATAAATTTCACATACATGGCTCTAGTTAACTCATCATATCATACCTAGTGTATCCTTTTTGACTGGCATTTACGCACAGCGTTTGAATAAACTAAAGTATAAAAGATTTGAAAAACTAGAAACTCAATGTATCTCCATTTTAAGAATATAAGATATTATCATCTCAGAGTTACTCGTGATTTATATCCATTAACTTCCATGAGCACGGGTCTTTCCTATACTTAAATTCCCATTAAGTACCCATGAATGTTGCAGCAATCTCCATGCAATGTCTAATCTCCATAGACAATCTACTAACACTCCATGACAGTCTTAATTCACCACATACTTCCTATAGTGTGATCGACTGAGGAGGTTTGAGTAAATCTTATTACTCTGGAAGTGGTGTCTAAACATGCTAAACTTGAAACACAATGATAAACAATAGTAAATGGTAGAACTCCTTCCAATAAATAAATCTCCATTATTAAATCACCAAGTCTATTTCAGTTTTCATCATTGTTTGTAACGTTTCAAATCAAACTAACAACTAAAACTTTATGTTACCTTGTAAACTCATGCTCTTAGCAAGTTTACTGTGTTGGACTCAACCAATGACCTTGTGAACTAATCAGCCGGACTATCCTCTGATCTTCACAACCATGTGTCCTTTATGCTCCTAGCGGTTTTCTTGTGTCTGGACTTAGTCAGTGTCTTTGTGAACGGATCAGTCAGACTATCCCCTGATCTTTACAATCACTTGTCCTTTTCCGAACAAAATGGTATTTCTTTTCAAAATGTTTTGAATTTCCGTGTCTATGCTCCTGCATTCAGCAAGATTTCCTAACCAGGTTGTGAACGACTATCATCTCTATCTGTTTGGAAACTTGCGTCACTATGACCTGTTACTCTGAGTTCATTTTCTCCACTAAGAACCGATCTTCAGTATTTCTCAAATACTTCAGAATGTTCTTTACAGTTGTCAAATGACTTTCACTAGAATTTCGCTGATGTCGAGTCACCATGCTCAAAGCAAATGAGACATTAGGCCTTGTAAACATCATGGCATACATAATCAATCCTTTAGCCGAAGCATATGGGACTCGATTCATTTTGTCCAATTCTTGCTTAGTCTTTGGACACAGATCCTTACCAATCTTTATGCCATGATGTAAGGGTAGATTCCCTCACCTTAGAATTCTCCATTTTAAAACCTTTCAAAATCTTATTCTAAGCATATGTCATGGCTAAGTCATCTGAGACATTTCGACATATCTCTGTAAATCTTTATACCAAGAATATATTGTATCTTCCAAATCTTTCATAGAAAAATATACTCCCAACCAACTCTTTATACCTTGTAATGTTGGGATTACATTTCATATGCATATTATATCATTCACATATAATATCATGAAGACTACAACACTCCCACTGACTTTGACACATATGATGGACTCATCTTTGCTTCTAGAAAATCTAAACTATTAGACTTTCTCATGGAAGCATAGATTTCAATTACGAGAAGCCTATTTAAGTCCATAAATTGGCTTATGAAGCTTGTACACTCTATTAGGATACTTTGCACTTTTAAAACCTTCCGGTTATGGAATGAACACATCCTCTATCAGTTTCCTGTGAAGGAAATCAGTTTTGACATCTATCTGCCAAATTTCATAACCATGAAATGGAGTTATCGCAAGCATTATCCTAATTGACTTAATCTCAGCTACTGGTGAGAAGGTTTCCTTATAATCAATCTTTAAGTTTTGATTATAGCCCTTCATTATCAACTTAACTTTATAATTGTGTACTTTCTCATCCATGTCTGTCTTCCTCTTGAAAATCCACTTAAATCCACTTACAACTTACCATCTAGTGACTGAGTGTATGTCAATCAAATTCCAAACTTAATTGTCAGACATAGACTGAATCTTGCTTTTCATAGCTTCCTTTCACCTTGTAGCCTCAGGGCCTGCCATCGCTTCCTTGTAGTTAGCAGACTCATCCAATTCATTTAGTGTACCATCACTAATCTTATCATGTTCTTCTATATGGATACCATAATAGAACCGAGGAGGTTTGCTAACTCTACACCTGCGAGCGGGAAAGGATATGTCATCAAGTTCAACAGGTGTCACCACCTTTTGTTGAGTGTCAGTGTTTGCCATAAGCTTTTCATTGGTAGATCCTTGAATTTCTTCAAGATCAATTGTACTCTCACTGTCCTCTTTAGATATAATTTCTCTCTCAAGAAACACTCCTTTTGAGTAACAAATATCTAAATGACTACTGTGGTTAACTGATGAAAAGATACTTTTCAGACCTGGCTTCCAGTCTATGCTAAGTTTCTCATCCAATGATAACTTCACAACCTCAGATCTGGATGTGCCCAAGAGAAGAACTTTTTTTTCTTTTTCACATCTTCTTTCTTGGTGAGTACTAGATTTAAGATATATGCGACTGACTATAATGCCTAACCCCATAAGCTTATTTGAAGTGTTGCCTGACTCATCATAGATTGAATCATGTCTAACAGGATTCTATTCCTCTTTTCAGCAATTCCATTAAGTTATGGCGTTCAAGGAGGAGTCAACTGTGAAACTATTTCACAGTCTCTAAGATGTTCAAGAAACTCGATACTAAGGTCTTCTCCTCCCCTTTCGGATTGGAGTACCTTTATCTTTCTGCCCATTTAGTTCTCTATATTTCATCCTAACACCTTTTGAACTTTCCAAAATGTCTGACTTATGTTTATTCAGATAAACATATCCATGTCTACTGAAGTTATCAGTAACATAGTGACAATTTCCATCTTTTGTGGCGTATCGGAATGGTCCGCATATATCTATGTATACCAAGTTGAATAATCCATCAACTCTTTCACATGACCATGTGAATGGTGATTTGGTCATCCTGCGCGATAAACAAGATTCGCATACATCATTCGACTGTGGTAGAATGATTCCAACACTCCATCTACTTGGAGTTGGGCGATGCATTTCTTAGTTACGTGCCCAAGACGAAAATGCCACAACTTGGATTTATCAAACTCTTTAGACGAACCAATATTTAAATAACTTTGCTGACATATTCAACATTTTTATATATATGCCTTTGCAAGGAGAAGCTTTATCACCATTCTCATTATCAAATGAAAAACTGATAACCATCCTTAAACAAGCATGAAATGAAACTATGTTTCTTGTCATTTCTGACAAATAACAGCAATTATTTAAATATATCTCTAGCTCCAGATTTAGCATGAGCTTAAACTTTCCAATGGGAATGATTCTCTAGTCTCCCATGACTAAGTTTGGGCTCTCCATGCTTCAAACTCCCACTTTCCTTTAGATCTTCTAATACATTGCAAATGTGAGTAACACACCCTGTATCCAAGACCCATGAATTAGAAGTTATAATAATGTGGAGTTCGATTAACTATAATCCTTTTATGACCTTACTATCTTTAAGGTCCTTCAGATATTTTGGGAGGCAATGCTTCTAGTTCCCTTCTATGTTGCAGTAAAACACACTGATTTCTTTGGATCACTTGGTAGGTGCAATCTTAGATTCAATCTTTCTCTTAGCCCTACGATTGGTCCTTTCATTCGTAGCTATTTCAGATTTCATCCTTTCTTTGCATCACGACCAATTTTACAACACAGGAGCTGCTGAGCAAGAGGGGAAATCCTTATTGATCCCTCGCTTAGCGGTTTGCTATAATTTTGGAGTTACATTATAGAGGTCTTTTTCTCATTCAAATCTATTTGACATGAGATTACAAACTGATTGTATACAGCTGGTAGATCGGATAGAATTATGGCGATTGAAAACTCTGTATCAAACATCATATTCAATGATTTCAACTTATCAAAGTACCCTTTCATCTCCAAGATGAAAGCACAATCAGAGGTTCAAGGTTTAGATTTGCAAGCCATGAGGGAACTAACCACATCAAGGCGTTCTTTGCTTGCCTTTGCCTGAACCGTTTCTTTTGACTGCTGGTTCATGTCATGAGCTCAAGAATTCTCAAAAGTCCTTCGCAATTCAGGTTTCATGGAGGATGCTAGATACTTTAATCACATCATCATAATATTTTGGGTGAACTTTAATGTCCTCTTGGGTTGCATCATTATCAATTATAGGAATCTGCTCATCGAGAACATACTCTTTGTTCTCGTATCTTAGGTTGAACCTATGATTCGCATCCAGCCCATAAAGTTTGGACCGGTTAGTCTTTCCAACCCAAGAACTGAGAGTAGTGAGAAATTCGAGTTGTTTGCAGAATTAGGAAACAAGAGGATTATTACCATTCTCAGTAGACAATTATAGTGGGAAAAACAGTTTTAGTTAGTTTGAATATTTCTTAACTAAATTACCCAAATATCAAATTAAGTCTAGGATCCATAGTTTAGATTCGTTTTATGAAGAGGTTTGCCATAATCATATCGTGAATTTATTTTAGGTAGACAATGCTTTTGTCAATTTCATTCTCTATGAAATTCCTAGTTCTTTTGAGATTTATTGATTTCCATCAACGGCATGTTAATCTCGGATATGCTCATCTAACATTCATGACTGGTATACTGAGGATCATGAACAAGATGGTGAACTTAACCATGCAAAACCCGCGTTGTCCCCGGCCCGAGTACGCTCGAGAATCGTGAGTTCCACATCACCTCTCAATATGTTCTCACATTAATGTGTCGGTAAACCACACACGCTCCATTAACAGACCATACGAAAGATGTGCGGTTTTCATGGGTTAGCATACTATTCACATTTGCTATATCTAAACGGGATTTTTGTTTTAGTACTTTTAATCCATACTTTTGATTTTAACATCATCCTATCAAAAGTCCTCGGTAGCTCCATTGAACGTACAAAGAAGCGGAGAAGCAGGTCAGCGCGAGGCGTATTAAAAACCAGACTTCTTTAGGGAATCAGAAAGACCCGCCTTATACCTCTCGTATAATTTGTTCACTATGGGTGAGCCGATTTATCAATTGACTTACGATGTATATCATTTTAATGATGCACATATATAACTCATATTATATATAAGGTCTCTTTCTTAAACTCTTAAGGTCTGCGGTCCTACTTTAAAACATTTTAAAGTTTAAGGGTATATTTTAAAACAATTCAAAATATAGGGTCTAAAGTATAAATTCATTTGACCAATTTAGATAATCTATTTTCAATTTATCTTTACCTACATACTATTGCAGATAATTAAATGCTAATATTTATCAAGCTAACGCTCTGATACCACTGTTTGGTTTTCTATTCCCTAACTAGATTAATATACGCAGCGGAATTATAACAAAAATTAATCTAAAACAATTAGGAAACTAAACCCTAAGGATCTTAACTTGAATAAATAAATGCAATAAAATAAATAAGATAAATAAGAAATTACTAACCTTGAGAAAACCTTTGAGGAAACTAAACCCTAAGGATCTTAACTTGAATAGATAAAAGCAATAAAATAAATAAGATAAATAAGAAATTACTAACCTTTGAGAAAACCAATTTCTCATGCGCAGACGATCTTGCAGAGCTTCCTTACTTGGAGGCGAGTGCCCAAACTAGAACACCTCTAATGGCTCACACCCACGAACCAAAGAGAAATTCCAACTCCTAAGGTCCCAATACTAGTCGAGTAAACTCTTACAAGGAGTATGAAATGAGATAAGAGAGAATGTTAAGAAATGGTGCACATTAAGCCTTAGCATACCCCTCTATTTATAGGGTGAGATAGGTTACTTCTAGGAGCCTTCTTGGAAGTTGCTAGGTTCCTTCCATGAGCCTTCATGGAACTTGCTATGCTCATTTCCAGGAACCTTCCTAGAAGTTGTCATGCTACTTCCAGGAAACTTCTTAGAACTTGCTATTTAACACAAATTTGTATTTGTGCATATTTAGTCCTTACTCTTTATAATTAATTATTCAGCTTCTAATTAATCTTCTAACTATAGTAAATTAATAAACCAATTAATTAATTATTTATATAATATTAATTCTAATTAATATTATCTCTCTTTTAATTATTTCTCTTAACTGTTCATTGAGGGTAACCCAAAAAGGACTCTACTTTTAATGATAGTCTTACCAATTAGTTATGACCTTGGACACTATATCCAACACTTATTACCAATAACAACTAATAACATCAACCAACCATCTTTTATGTTCTAATTTCACATAAATTTATCAACATATAGCAACTTCACTAAAATCATATTTCTAGGTTAATCTTAAAAGAATCAAACTTACCCATGGATCATGATGGAGATGAACAGGAGGAACTAACATCTAAAATTCTAATTGAAATTAATTGGTTTCTTGCTCCTGGTATGAATCGTTAAAAACCACAGGGATGAATTGTGTTTCTTTTTGTTTTATGGAATAAATGAGAAAGGGGAAAGGATATATACGTACATATATGTGGCGGTGTATTCTAAATTATATCCCCTATATTACCTATTGTTTAAAACTTAAAAATTATTTGCGATTCCAACTATTTTTTTATTTTTCTTTCAGGTATATTAATTTAAAACAATTAATTATTTACTAGTCACAATAATATTTTAGATTTTAGGGTGTTACAACTATCTCCCACTTTATCTCATTCGTGTCCTCATGAATGTCGGTTAAGTCAGTTTGATCTTAATGCTGTCTCTAACAAGTTTATCCTACAAGTACAAAATTTACTATAAAAGGTTACTAATTTTATTTATATCACTCTTATCCCATGTTTATAACTTATTGCTTTCCATACTTATATCATAGCTTTCCGGTTATATATTTCATTTAATTCTTTCAACTTATACAACTTATCAACATCACATATCTTAGATACTTATACTATAACCAATATATATATATATATATATATATATATATATATATATATATATATATATATATATATAGAGTTTGGGATCTATGGAGAAGCAAATTATATGAGAGAAGGGAGAGAAGGGATCTAGGCCTTTAATTAAATTGATGGCATTATTGTAAAATTTAGCAAAAGTAATTACCATTAGAGGGGTAATTTAGACTTTTGTTATACTTTCCTATTTAAAAATCGTTGACTGCTTTTAATGCTTGGGAGGTTTTTTTTATTTATTTATTTGTTTTATTTTGTTAAAAGGAATTTCTTTCCTGCAATAATGGATGTAGTTGATTATGATTTTTATATGGCTTTATTATGAATTTACATTTACACGAGGAAATAAAAAAATATGTATGCTGCTTATGTAAAATAAATAATGTAATTCCAATTAAAATTTGCTGAATATATTGAATGTAATATGATTCAGGAATTATTGGCATATTTTTTGAATCTATATATTTTCTGAATCATTGTGATAAATTTGACATGATTCAATGAAATAAACTTGTGAGAGAAAATTTTCAAATTGATGGTAAAAGATTTTTGAATCAGTGTTGTAAATCACGATTCAATATAATGTTATTTTTTGTTGAATCAATGTTTAAAATTTCTAGAATCAATGTTATAAATTTCAGAATCGATGTTATAAAATATGTTACTTTGATAATTTATGAATTAGTGAATCATTGTTGTGACCAACTATCGAAATGTGAATCATTGTTTCATAATCATCTAAATAATCATAAAAACAAATAAGTCTTAATAATAATTTGGTGAATCAACACGACAACAAACTACAAACATCGTTTTGTTTTTCACGAAACATATGACGAATTAAATCTTGTTATGTTTATTTGAATCAACAACACAAACTATTATTAGTTACAAATCTAATATGAATTATTAGTTGAAATTCTAATTATGATTGATCCAATAGGTCCCACGATAAATAGAACAAACGTTTACACAAAAACAAAAAGTAAAATCGAAGAATATGAAATATTTGGGCAATTGAATCATAACTGTAAAATAATGATTCGTGATTATAAATAAAAGAATCACAGCTAAAAAAACTCAAAATCATATATATATATATATATATATATATATATATATATATATATATATATATATATATATATATATATATATGTGCAAATTATGAAATACGAAAACTTGAATCATAATTAGAACTCTTGTCAAACAATCATTAAATGCAGGAGACAAAGATTAAAATAGATGAAATAATTAATGCTCAAGAAAAATAAATTTGTATGCTTTGATTTTGAACCCCGAATAATATATAAATTAATAAATAAGAACAAATGAAGATAGTGGAACACTCCACAAATCTCGTAACAAATATTCAACCGACCTGACTTTCCAAAATTATTTAATATTAGAATTATTTAAAATTACCTTGGTGCCCTTATATATATTTCTATACCTCTTTATCTACATAGCCCAAGATGTGCATTTAAACTCATTGACTACGTAATCATGACTAATACACATAACCTACGTTACACCCTTGAGTAACTTATAATATGTATACATGTCTTCAATTCTTTCAACATGTACATATCTAAATATGTAGATGCTTCTATTTTCACCCATGCACATATACTGTGCATAAACCCTATTCTCATATACAAACCGACCACTCGCATGAACAAGTTATAATTGGTCACGTACATACTTTTAATACGCCTAATCATTTAAAAAAAATGAAAATAATAAGTTATAATACTCCGACAAATCAGAAACTAACAACCTGCTAGAATCCCTAAATCAATTTAATTACTTATATATTTTTAACAACAACAGTGGTTATAAAAACCACAATACATGTATCAATAATGGGGCTTAGATTCAATTCATAATTAACCACCAGCTAGTATCCACACATTACTTTAACCAGAAAATGCTAAAAGTCTTAACTTTTTCAATTAGTTAACACTTAATCAGACTTGGTTATAATAAACCTCTTGCTCAGAATAAATCTGAAATCTTATAATCTGATACACATATTATTTAGTAACATGTAGAGGTCAAACTCTATAATTAACCCATAATCACATTATCAATTAGCACCAAATCATATCAAAATGGATGCCAAGTTCACATTACTTAATACTATGCTACATCAACATACACATCATAACATCATAGTGTGCTATTTTACAAGCACATTCTTAACAATATCAAAACTATTTTAATCATATACCGTTGACCCCTGCATTAGCTAAATCCATCTTGTAACTCTTTCTAATTACAGCTTATTATTCCATCCAGTCTTTAAGTATATAACAACATTATATAAATTTTACATTTTCCACCATTATTGTTAGAAACATTTCATTACTATCCTTGACATCATTTCCAATCATTTCTTCAAAATAGGTTATTCGGGTTGTTAGAATCCTCATTTAGTCTCTATCATCAAAATTTCATTATTATAATTCCAAGTTTGATTATATAACAACTAATTACACAGTTATCGTCATATGATGTATATATCATTTAATCGAAAGTTTATCCCTCACTTTAATTTGTTTCACTATCTCTTTTTAAAACAATACATAAATGCGCTGTCTTAATTACTTTTTCAAAATCTTAACACCCGTAATTCCACTTAACCATCAGACTTACACACGATTCGTGCACCGCTTAGTTCTAATATGAGTAAATATAACGATGAATGAACTAAACCATAAGAGACTGAAATCAAAATTCTGACCACACCAAGTCGTGTCGCGATATTCCCACAATCGCGTCGCGATCCAATAAAATTCGCATCGCAATTCTATTTGATCATGTCGGTATTCAGACCTGCACATACTTAGTTTTAATTTCTAACTTCCGACGCACATAACTTTTAACCCAATGAGAATTTTAACCTAAAATTTTGCATGCACATCCACAATAGCATAATAAAGACCTTCCTTTTTACACTTTTTAAATTTACGCATTTATAACAGATTTGAACAAGTAACCAATTTGTGACTATTTTGACCATCATTTGGTGACAACCTACATTACAAACTAGGGGTGGCAATTGGGTCGGGTTGGGTCAACCTGATTCGGGTTGGCGGGTCAGAAATGGCCAACCCAACCTGACCTGATAATAGTATCGGGTTGGAAATTTTCAACCCAACCCAAAACCCGATAACCCTGACCCAACCCGAATAACCCGATTTTTTTTAACTAAATAGGTATTCGGGTTACTTTCGGGTCAAATGGGTCGGTTTTCGAGTTACTTTCGGGTCAAAAGGGTCGGGGTCGGGTCAAATGGGTCAGTTTTGGGTCAAATGGGTTGGTTTGCGGGTTACTTTCAGGTTAAATGGGTCAGTTTCGGGTCAAACAGGTCATATGGGTCGGTTTGTTTCAGGTCAAATGGGTCATATGGGTCGGTTTGTTTCGGGTCAAATGGGTCATATGTTCTATATATTATAAAAATTTTAAAAATTTAATTTATATTTTTAGGTTTCGGGTCAGCGGGTTGACCTGATGACCCATCGGGTTGACCCGAACCCGACCTGAAAAAAAATCAGGTTGTCGGGTTTCGGGTTGGTGGGTTGGCAGGTCAGAAAATGCTGACCCAACCCGAAATTTTTTCGAGTCGTGTTCGAGTCACTGGGTAAATTGCCAGCCCTATTACAAACCACTTGCCTATGAGTCTTAACCTTTTTGCACACTCCTTTAACACACTAAGACAAACTCGAGGCAATTAAACAGAGTTCCGTAATCGTTAAGTAACTCATTTAACTTATTTGGTTTATATATGACCCATTTTCTCACTATTGACCCGTTTGAGAATTCAACTACATTTCAAACAAAACGTTACTAACTTTCACTCATAATTGACTATTTCAACATTGTTGACTATATGTCAACGTCAAACTCAATCATCCAACCAATAGTAATTTCTAACAATTTTCCCACAATTTTGATCTGAACTAGAAGCAATCATAATCAACTAATTTCATATCTTTTCTACACACATATACTAGACTTTTTGCTCATGGTTAGACTTTCAAAGTCAACACCACCACTATATTATTAACACTATATTTTGAGTTTAACTTCAATTCATATTCTTTTTCATAAACAATATTTCCACCTTACCATTTACCCATTAAACAATAATGGAACCAACACCTCCTAACCCTGACTTATTTTAAACCAAAGAGTCATTAGCAGCCCGTTTGGACACTATATGGCTTGTTAATAACTGTTCCACTTATCATATATTTGATATCGCTCATTTTGTATATACATTTATTTTTAGCGATATCATTATTTTTGTATTTGTTTTGAGTCAATTTTATGAACTTTAGATACTTATTTTGTTGAAAATTGATTTCAGGTGCAAAAAGCTGAAGAAATGAGCGAGAGACACAAAAACAAGCAAAATACGCGATTCCGGAAATAATTTAGGATCACGTACCAAAGGGCAATATGGTTACCGAAGCAAAATAATACACATACGCGAATACGCGATCCACTCACCAATGCTGGGATCGCATATTCAGGTCGGCCAGCAAATAAAAACACTCAGCTCAAGCGTGCATTTAAATAATATATATATATATATATATATATATATATATATATATATATATATATATATAATCATGGAGACCAGCTATGGGGACTACGGAGTATCATTCATCATTTTATTATTTTTAATTCTATCATCAATCAACATTCACTTTCCACCAATTATCATTAATGCTGTGTTCTTGAGTTGTTTTTAGGGGAGAAAAGAAAGAATGGGAGGAGAAACTAAAATCAAATTGTGTTCTTAAGTTACTTTTTGGGAAGGAAAAGAAAGGAAGGGAAAAGATTGGGAAGGAAGCTCCAAGCTTGTTTTTCTTATAAAACTTTCCTTCAAAATATGGGACGATTTGGAAGGAAGTGTTGTTCCCTTTCTTTTCCCTCACACTTGAGAACACAAAATCATTAATACATCTTCTTTTATTTTCTCTTCTCTTCTTTTCTCATTTCTTCTTTTCTCTTCTTTTCCTTCTGTATCATTATTTACCCAAAAAAAAAAATTACACACTATCATTATCTATCATCACTATTCTTGATCCTCTTTTGGAGGAGTCTTTTTGACTCTCTCTCTCTCTCTATCTCTGTACACGAAACATAGGAACAAGAACAGGAAAATTTTATTGTTTTGAAGATTTGTCACATTGGTACTAGCTTTCATCTATAATAATTTGGTTTGCATTTTTTACTCAATATAATTAATTATGTTTAATTTGATTGTGTATTAGAATACGATTATGAGTAGCTAATTTTACCATTACTTGCTTGGATGAAATAGTTAGTGATTAGGGGTGTTAACCTTTTGAGTTTTATTTTAATTAATTTATTTATTAATCTTAGATTTAATATACTTGAATTTAATTTATGGATTTATCTTATTGATGAATTAGGATTATGATCAATTTAGTGAAAGCTTTTTCATATTACTAATTCATTTTACTTACTTGTCTATGAATAACTAGTAATTAATTGTGAAAACGAGATTTTAAACAATATAATCCATTAAACTCAAATATGTTAAATAACAAATTGACGAAAGTAATTTGTAGATTAAATTATAAATTAATTAAATAAGCTTAAGATGCGAATTTGAGTTTTACATAATTCATTTAACTTGTTGGTAAATTATTGTGTAATTAATTGACGAAAGTAATTTTTACATTAGTAATTTATTATAATTATTTGTCTATGAATAATTGTCTAATGATGGCTAACGCATATTTAGAATAAGTTAAGAAATTTAAACTCAATCGTGTAATTTAGTAAATAGACGAAAGTTATTTACTAGAATAAATCTTAAGTTGGCAAATCAATATTAAGTTTAGGTGATAATGAAAGTCAATCTTAGCTTAATTGAGATTTACATAAACTGATTTTAACAAACACCTCGAAATCACTAATGAAATAATTCAAGCAAGTATATTTTTAAAAATCCAAAAAGAAACAATAATTCAACTCTGTTTCTTCGGAATCCACCTGCCCTAGTTTTAGTAAAAAGTAGTTTTATAGGCAACGTGACAATTCGGTCACACAAACCCCCACATTTACTTTTTCTGTATAAATTAGTTGCATTTAAATAAAGTTCTTAGAATCACATTCCCTGTGTTCGAACCTGGATTTACCAAAGCTATACTACCACACGATAGGGTCCACTGCCCGGTTGTATTACAGTCTAAACCAAGGTATTTTCTAATTCACTTGCAACGATAAATTTTATAACTGGATTTAACACATCGATATTCATATCATCATAATTTATCATATTGGCAAGCATTATATACACTTGCACTTTTAAAATTATCAATCAACTTTCTACTTAATAATGACGTTTAACATACTGATACAGTAGCATATCTAGGCTATGGGTACACTAGTGACCCGTACGTTTAGGCACTTTTGACCCATTAAACATAGCTTCTAATCATTAACCTTTTATTAACTTTATAGTTCAAGTTTCCATACACTTTTACCATTTCAAGAAACGACTACATGTCATCACCCAATTGGATTAAAACTTCAAATTTCCACTTTATCATATATTATAGTTCTATACAAACAACGAATGGTAACGGAAATCATTTAAATATTTTCATACTTTAGCAACTCACATAATCATGTACACGTATGCATTCAACTTATTCATGTTTTACTCAATACAGAGTGCCTACACATCTATCACGTATCCACAACATAGTCACATTAAGTCTCTCTGATATTTGGTCTCCTCAAGAACTTTAGATGACATAGCATAATATAACTACAGTGATCATGCATAGCTAGATTATGTTTTTCACACATCCATCCTCAGGCCACTTCCTATTTCACATTTATACAAATACACACATATCAATTGAACAATTTTAGAAATTTTCCTGGACTCTGCCCCCTTAGTACCCCACCCCTTGGGTGATAACATACTAAATCATTTATACACCGCTAATTATCTACAATTAACCTTACTATCTGTTTACCAATTACTGACCATGAATCATATAACATCAATTGGGACTATCCATTTATCTCGACACAAGTCCATTTGCAAATTTCTACAACTCTCAATTCACACATAACACATAATTAATTTACATTTTTCATGAGGCATTTATTAATGCATCTCCCACTTTATCATTCGACATATCATTCTTTACTTAACAACTGACACCAGTCAGTATTTCTCATCTTTTAGATTTATTATGCCCATATAACACATATCATCATATCAATCGTAGTTAACATAAGTTAGCAATTCTTTCATCTAAACTTTTAACAGATTATCAATATACATATTAGCAATTTTCTATATATTCACATATATGGCCAACTTAAGTTAGCCTATCTCAACATCTAAATCTGACTTAACTTTTATACATATACTAAGCACATAGGCATATTTTCGTTCAACTAGAACTATTCGGAATACTAATACTTCATTTAACATTCTGCTATTAATTTGACACATTTAATCTTATAGTAGTTCACTACAGGGAAGCATATCAGTTCAGTCTACTATACTTTACTACTGTACATAATCAGCATAAATAATGACAAATTTCATCTTGGTTTAAGTTTAGGAAATCCTATCATGGGTATTTGGGCCACCCACTGGAGCCGCTCCATATTTTAATGGAGCACGATCTAACCCCCCACAAGGTCCAACATCGCCAGGCAAATCACCTCCATCACATATACCACAACGTCCGAGCCGAAACTCGCACCGACTAAGCATTAACGTTGTGGGCCATGCGCTTCATTGGTGGTAGGTACCTTTATGATAAATAATACCAATGGCAGGTTTCGAACCCATGACCTCCAGGAAGTCATGGGCTGCCCTTACCACTAGGCTATTTAGTCATTGGTCACAGGAAATCCTATCATGATTACCTAATTCTCTTAAATCATCGTTCTGATACCAACTTGAAACACCCTGATTTAAAATTTATAAAATCATAACCTTTAGAATATAAATTATTTGTTTTAGGTCCCTTCCGAAATAAATTCAGATTTGTATTACCTAATATAAACATTGACATCTCGTTTGACATTAAAGTAACCACAACCTTCAGTTTATCTTTTTAACTTTACAAAATCAATACATATTAATACAATGTTTACAACTGATAAAAAAAATACTTGACATAATTTTACAATACTTGGGCGATTTATACATATGTCATCACAGCGATAATTTAAAAGAAAAAGAAGCTAATCTGACCAAAAAGCAAGCTTCTAATATACTTCTTACCCAAGCCTCCCTTCCATCCAAGCGATATACCTAAAAATGTTTATAAATTCAAATGTAAGCACAATGCTTAGTAAGTAAACGAAGTACAATCACACACCATTATTTGATTTTAGCTAAGGATCCTTGTTACCCATGCTAGTCGTATACTACTAGCAATCACACTGTAAGTCCCCTAGTTTTAGGATCGATAACTTCGTTATCTGTAGTATTAAGGTGCGGAAACCCTCAATACGGTGTTATCTTACTAACAACGAGTACGTTCGTAATTGCGTATACTAATACTTAGCTTTAAACGGTTAACCGTCAAAGCCTAGCTGTTAGGTTTGTTTTTCTCTGGGTTTTGTGAATTCGCCGATCAGAAAGAATGCCAAAAGTTGTTGTGTTTTTCACGTATGAAAAACAATATATAGTCTGGTCTCGGCTCGGCTCGCATGGGCCTGCGAGTTCGGTCCAACTCGCAGCCCAAGCCCAATAAAGAACTCGGCTCGCCAGACTAATGCCTCACGAGTTCAGATCTCATCTCACAGCTCAACTCGCTGCGACCTGAGATCTCGACTCGCCTCGCATTATACGTCTATTATTTATTTCGTCTTTAAACATTCGTCTAACTTAGCACAATAATATGTTTAACGAATATTACTAACAAAACAAATATTTATTTACAAATCTAAACCAATATACAAACGTAATAATAATTACACCAGTCCTATTTCAAGCTAGATCTGTTGTCACAATCTATGTCCCAATAGACTCCCCCTTGACAATAGCTCTAGCGTCTTTATCTTCACGCTGTCTTTGGTCTTCATTTGTAAATCTTACTTCCTGTAAAAATTTTAAGCTTGATGCATGTTTTAACCATCCTGTGATAATCTCGTGCTAAATCACCCCAACCAATAGTAGATTTGATCTTGTTCTTGTATAACATAATCAGATCTTCCTTTGATAAGTTCATCAGATGTCTGTGATCATATACACGAAGAATCTCTTTTTCGCCATCAGGATAATCATCATCAGCTTCAATCATAAAGGCTTCTCCTGTTCCAGCATCTACCCCCTAATATTTCAATTTTCCCAAAATATTTTGAGGCATAGTCTTCATATGTATTTGCTTAATACAGTTGACCGCTGGATAAACCTTCTTCCTTCTTCTTCTTCCAGTTCTTTGACTGAGTTCGTTCAGCTTTATCGTTTTACCTTTCCTTGGCTTAATCTTCGAAAACTTCATAGATAATACTTCAGTCATAATGATACGCTCAACATACTTAGCATAGTCATCATCACTTGAATTTATCATATCTAATCTAGCCAAGTCTCGAATCTCATATCGAGGCAATGAACTAAACACTGCAAGCTTCTTCTCAAAATATTGAACCCCGTCAAACCTTTTGATCGCAAAGAGCTTCAGGTCAAAGTCATAATACCATCCAATAATGCCAGTTTTAAGTACACGCTTTCCAGTAATATCAACTTCTTTCAAAATGCGTGGCTTATTTTCCTTTTTCTTCTTAAGCATTCCTTGGATAAACATTGGATTACCAACCAAATGTTTGTATTTGTCCTCTATTTCTTCAACTTCAGTATCCGAATCTTCAGAAGCATTCTCAAAAGCTTCTAAATCAATAACTGATTCTCCTTGTTCATTTACAAAAACAAATTCAGTCGTTGATGGATTCACAACATGTTCATCTACATTTGCATCCAGATCAACACCTTCATCTATCACAGATTCAAATACTGCAGTCCAGTCTTCAGGAAGTTTGAACTCTCCTTCTTCAATATCATAATCAATCTCTTCATCTATCGCATCCAAAATATCATCTTCCGAATCTGATAGATTAAGCATTTCCATTTCTAGAGAAAAATGTAAATACAAATATATTAATAATTCAAATTCATCATTGATTTCCCTGAACCAATCTAAGAATTTCTTTATTAATTCTTTTGTATATTTTAACCTAACATATAAACGCAATTTACATATAACTTATAAAATCTTTTATTGATTACCCTGAATCAATCCAAAATCTCTTAAGTCTACTTAACAAATATTAATTAACTTTAAATTCTAATGCATTGTGAATAATCACCAAACATTTAAATTTACTATTAATTACCTTATATAATTTCCAAGCGTTAATTGATCTCCTTCATTATCAATTTAACCTTTAAATTATATATCATTTGTCTAGTTAATACAAATACATTTTTAACTTGTTAATAACTTATATACCTTACGGTCTTAAGTCCATAATCAAATCTAAAATGCATATGTTATCATAAAATTTTGACCGCCGAAATTAATCGGAACACGCCGCTCGACTACTCAATGAGTCGGAAGTCTTTCGATCACTATTTTATCTTAACATGATTATATAAACTTAAATTACATCAAATATATTTTACTTAAAATAATAATAACCCTAAGCCGAATATATTTACACAATAAATTAAGTTTACATTTGTTCACTACAAACTATTACAAATATTACAGTACTATGATAATACTAAGCTATCTTACCAGCTTCAGTATCACCCGGTACAGTCTTATCTGCACTTGTATCCACTCCAGAACCACTAGCACCAGCACCAGACTCCCCCTGAGTTGTAGCTTGCTTACCAGTCTTTGAAGGACCGGTCTGCTCACCACTCGGTGCATTGGGATCATCTTCCTTGTTAGAGTCTCTCTTCCTCTTCAGCTCATCCTCTCTGCAAGACTCCAGATATACCAATATCTCCCCCTGAGTAGACTGTCCTGAAAGCGATTTCAAGACCAGACTCTCCAAAGAAGATAACTTCAGTCTCTGTACATTGAAGTCCGCAAGCAAAGTCTCATGAGTCTTCATCAACAGATTGTACGATTGACTCGGCTTGAGAATCTGCTGTGAAAGAAGAAGATTGCTCGACACCAGCTCTGGAATCTGAGAAGTAAGCTTCTCTAAATCCTTTACCCTCGACTCTAAGGATGTAATCCTTTCAGCATCAGTCGTTGGAGTAACAGGTATTGTCGTTGGTCCAGGCGGTGTAAGAGACTCAATATGCCAGTCTCTGGTCAGCGGTGTATGAGGTTGAGACAAAGCTTGTGTAAGCAAGCTTGTCGCAAATCTAGCTGTTTTGTTCGTCGGAAAATTAGCTCCACGAACTAGATCAGCAACCTCATGCTGTAAAGTTAAACACAATTAAAATCAGTTATTGTTACAGATTACTCTGTCTCCAACTCTAATCAATTGCATAACACTTATAGTTATAGAAATTATATCTCATACCTGAAGCGGTAAAGACATCGGTTCAGTAACCACCGGTGCATCCATCTCCACCTGCGGTGTATCCTGAGCAACTGTATACAGAATTAACTGTCTCAGTTTAACTCCTGATAAACAACAAGTTAAGATTATTTAACTTTTATTATCAATACTAACCTTCTCGAATAGTCAGCGTTCTCGGACGCTTCATCAAAGGAATCTCAACTTCCTCAGTACCTGCCTCCATAACACTCTTACCTTTTCTCTTCCTTTCAGAGATAGATGGAGGAGGAGAAGGTGTATTCTCAGAATCTTCATCTGAAGCCGTCTCACCATCACGACCTCCAGATGATCTAACAGGATCCTAAAGTTTAAATATATTAAACATTTATGATTAGCGTAAGCTCTATCATACAAGTTCTATATATTTAAGATTAATCAGATATAATACCTCAGTCGGTACAACAACTGATCCATCAAGCTGTGTCTGCTCCCCCTCAAGTAATATAACTTCTGGGTTTGCAGCCTCAGCTTCAGCTTCCTGTTCATTTAATAATATTTATATTTTAAAATCAGAAATAATATCCAATTTACTAAATATCTAATATCATAATCATTTAGATAATAATATTATGCATCTATGATTAATAAAACAATCTATCAACTAAGCATCTATATTATTACATAAATAAAATAAAATTTTACCTCAGGTGGTGCTAAATAACTCTCAATGTCTTGAAGCAAAGGATTTGTCGCATCGTCATTCTGCTCCAAAACCTCTTGCACAACCTGTGCAGCAACCTCTTGGTTCACTTGCTGATCAACCTGACCAGCCTGAATAAGAACATCCTCAAGGAGCCCTTGTGGATCTTCAGGTTGAGCTTCCTCAGCTGTAGGTTCTGGTACAACATCAGCATCAGCAGGAGCAGCAGCAGCAGGAGCAACGTCTAACCACCCATGATTTGGCGGTGCAACGTAGTTCGGGTCAATAACATACCCAAAAAGTGGCCTAACTTCCGGTTTCACCACTCCCTCTTTCCTAACCGTCTGCATAAACATGGCGTTATACCCACGATGGTCAATCGTATTAACCACTAGATGTGGTTCTGGTATAGCCAAATCCGGTAGACGCGCACGGATAATCAACATGCAAAATCGCGGGTAAACCAAAAATCTTGATCTAACAGACCCCGATATCTGTTTCGCAATCTCACCAAAAATATAGTCACAAAAACTGTATGGTTTATTATAAACCAGTGACAGTGCAGCCGATAGAATTGCAGGGCTCAACTCATCAAAACCACCCTTCTTCGCTGCAAAAACAATATTCATCACGTGCCAAAGAAACCTCCACTGACCAATGACCAGAGGTTTCTGGAACTGACGTCCACGTCTGTCTCCTGTATAACCCATACGACCTATCGCACCCTCTATAAAATCCATAGGGTACTCCGTATCTCCATTCTCCTGTTCTACTGTACCTAGCTGCAAAATCTCACGGAGATTACCAGCTGAAAATGTAACAGGCTGACCACTAACCGTAGCTCTAATCTCTGGCGGGTTGACAGATTCGTCATATACTATATCCGTCCATAATTAGTTCAGTATAGCCTGAGATATAGGAGGATTGGCCGTAATGGCGTATCTAATCCGTGATCGTGCAAGGAATCGTAGTATATCAGCAACCCTATCAGCCCGCTTGGCTTCAAGGTTCAGATCAACCAAAATGTTGTGACCCTTGTCAAATGCTCTAGCCATATCTGTAAAATAAACACAAACAACAGATATAATTTAATGCACGATTAAAAATATTTAAACTATTACGTATTATGAATCGAGATTCATCAAACATCTTAGTTTAAAATTGAAATTATATATAACTTGTTATAAAAATAGTCTCAAGTCGTATATAAAAATTTAACTTATAACTAAAAGTCTTAAGTCTAATTTAAATTAATTATATAAAAGTTATTACAAAAAAAAATTAAAATTTTTGTAAGTTCTGGACTCGCATAAACTGGCCTAACGAGTTGAGGTCAACTTGTTTTGCTTATCAACTCGCTACATTGATCAACTCGCTAAACTTATCAAGCAGCTATTGAAGTGAACTCGCTAATCACACCGATTCGCTAGTCAACTCGCTGCGAGTTGATTCACAATGTCAACTCGTTCGATGAACTGCCGTCGCGAATTTACACTTAAAATCGATTAATCCGTTTATTTTAACATGATCTATCGATTGATTTACGTTCATTAATTGTCGTTTAACATAAACCCTAAAGATCTATGTCCAATAACATCGTAATCGACGCAAATCGATTAGTTTATAATCCGAAACCCTAAGTTTATAAAAACTTTGATTTCTCGTTATTTACACGGTGAAATCCGTTGATATATACCTCAAAATGTTCGTAAATTGAAGGTGTATAAAGTCTACGGATTGAAAAACTCGTTCCCGTACTATAAAAATCGAAATCAAGCGAAAAGATAAAATCGCCTCGTTTCGCCTGTGTGACGGATTCGCAAAGTTTTACTGAACTCGCGAAGTTTGTGGGTTCGGTGGGTGAGCTTGACTCGTTTGACCCCCTTTATACTTTGTATCCGATTCGCGAGATTTGAAGCGGACTCGCAAGTCGATGTCAACTCGCAGAAATAAATAAAAACGCGAATTTAATTCTAAGTATAAATAAAAACCCGATATTTTACAAGTCTAAATTATAATTAATTTTCACTTGTATTTGTCACGTTGTTCAACTCAAAAATATACAGTATAATTTAATTCCGAAGGGTAAATTCAGATAAACATAAAAACTGAAACAAATAAAAATACAACGATATAAACATTGGTATCAAGTACCATTTTATTAATCACTTGATCAAAATAAAATACATAAAAAAAATGAATAAGAATTTATCTGCTTAGGGATCATATTAGAAAGAATAAGCAATTAATTATATATTTAAAAGTCTGAGCAGATTGGTAGTATACATACCTCATGAAATTCAAATAAATCACGGTAAAATTACAACTAAATTTATCATATATACATTTATATTTATGAAACTATATCTTAGGTACCTTTATCCACATAGCATAATTAATAAATGCATTACTCACATAAAGTGAATATTTTATTATAGACAGTCCAAGACGATTACCGGTATTATGATCCACATTAACAAATTATACTCAATTTTCTAAGCAAACACTTTATTGTTAGTATGAATATTATCAAGTGCTTCCTATTATATGACATACTGAAGAATTCAAGTAACACACATAACACTGCATCACTAAATTTCAAGGTAGCGGTTACTAAATGATGTATCTTTTCGAAACATATAACATACACTTGAATTTTAAAGATTAGACAAATATCAAACATATTTTGAATATGCTATGTTATCTAAGTCTGTACATAGTACAACAGAAGATCCCTTCTAGCATAATTTAAAATATATTTGAGAATATTAATTTTAATTAAAGGTTTCAGTTCTGTACTTAGTACAACAAAGTTACCAGTAATTAAGTTAATACCCATATTACTACTATTTGTCACTTTAAATTAATATGCATGATAACAGTGTATGGCAATACCTTCCTTCAACAATTAAGACTTGATGTCATACATCATAGAATAGTAACACAAGATAATAAACAAGTAATTAATTAACTTTTTAAGGCTTAAAAAATTTCATATAATTTGCCTACCAGTACATCATATGATGAAGCCATCTAAAGTTTTCACTAAAAATAGACAAATTATAACTTGTGGATATAGGTGTATAATCAAATAAATATAAACACATACCTGATAGAACCGTTGTAGTTCTAAAGCAACTTTATTTGAACCTACTACCATATCATACTTAGGACTTAAGCTTATTATTGTAAAGCTTATTCTCCTAATGTACTATCATTTCCCTTAGTTTTTGCAAATAAAAACTTAAATGAAGGTGATTCCCCTTAGGTAACAAGCAAATGAATGACATACGCTTTTTTTTTTTTAAATGAATACAGAAATACTAACTATTACAAAAATACCCTTGGAAGACTAATCACTCTGGATTTCTCATTCCGTTCAGTTGAATCAACGTCTCAAATCTTGCTCTGTCGAACGCCTTTGTGTATAAGTCTGCTAAGTTTTCCAATGATGGAACCTTAACTAACTTTATCAACTTTTTCTCAGCACAATCTCTAATAAAATGATGTCGAATATCAATATGCTTAGTTTTACTGTGCTTCACCGGATTATTGGTGATCGACATAGTAGATTCGTTATCAATCATCATACGAGTATTGGTTATATTTAACCCGTAATCCCGCAGTTGCTGTTGAATCCAAAGTACTTGCGAGCAACAGCTGCCAGCTGCAACATACTCAGCTTCACATGTAGAAATGGCTACTGAGGTTTGCTTCTTGCACTGCCAGGATACTAATCTACCTCCTAGGAATTGACATCCTCCGGTTGTAGATTTCCTATTCTGATTGCATCCTCCGTAATCCGAATCAGTATAAGCTACGAGATCTAAGTCTCCATCAATCGGATACCAAAGACCCAGCTTAGGTTTCCCTTTGAGGTAACGAAAGATTCGTTTAACAGCTTGCATGTGTGACTCTTTCGGATTAGCCTGATATCTTGCGCATAAACAAACAGCAAACATTATGTCAGGCCTAGAGGCTGTAAGATACATTAGTGATCCGATCATGGCTCTATAAAGAGTTGGATCCATATCGCTATCACTCGATGTATCTGGACCTAGTCCATGATTGACTGGAATTGGAGTATTGTAGACCTTACTTTCATCCATCTTAAAGCGTTCTAATAGCTCGTATGTATATTTAGATTGATGAATAAAGAATCCATCCTTCTTTTGATCAACTTGTAATCCTAAGAAGAAATTCAACTCTCCCATTGCAGACATTTCAAACCTTTTTCTCATGACTTGCTCGAATTCTTGACACATCTTTTCATCAGATGATCCAAAGATAATGTCATCAACATAAACTTGCACTAGAAGAAAGTATTTCTTTTTCCACTTCACAAACAGTGTACTATCAATCGATCCTCTTGTAAATCCATTCTCAAGTAGATACGTTGATAGTGTTCCATACCATGCCCTAGGTGCTTGATGTAATCCATATAGAGCCTTATTCAAACGATATACTCTATCTGGATACTCAGGATCAGCAAACCCTGGCGGTTGTGAAACATACACCAATTCTTCCACTTTGCCATACAAAAAGGCACTCTTAACATCCAACTGATACACTTTTATACCAAAATATGATGCAAATGCTAAGAATACTCTAATTGCTTCTAGCCTAGCAACTGGTGCAAACACTTCATTATAATCTATACCCTCTTGTTGATTAAAACCTTGAACCACTAGACGAGCTTTATTGCGAGTAACGATTTCTTTATCATCTCTCTTGCACTTAAATATCCATCTAGTTCCAATTGGATATTCTCCCTTTGGTAGGTCAACCAACTCCCATACTTGTAATTTAGAGAACTGAGATAGTTCTTCTTGCATTGCTTCTACCCACGAACTTTCTTTTAAAGCCATTTGAACATTTTTAGGCTCGATTTGTGAGATAAAGCATGAATATAGACATTGATTAGGAATCCCTATCTCTTTCATTGCAGTATACAAGCTTTGGTATTCTAAATTCTCAGATGTACTAGCTCTGGTTTGATGTCTAGTTTGAACCGGAGTATTAATATCACCGATGATGTTTTCAACGGGATGATTCTTACTCGTTCTAGTTGTAGTAACTGGTTCAACCGGTATCTCATCTTCCAAATTAGTACCAATCTCTTCCAATTCAGGTACATCTTCCGTACGTGCTGAAGATATCCTTAAATGTTTCAAAGGAGTAAGTATATCATCAAACTTTGTAGAAAGATCATCAGGATCTTCTGTTTCTTGAGACTTATCCTCTGAAGGTTGTTGTGACTCACTTGTGGAAGCTTTATCTGAGTCAACATTAGTCTTAATTCCAGACTGCTTAACACTTGATGTTGAAGCGGGACCAATATTCTCATCTTCAAACAATAAATGTTCAGCTATCTCTGAATCACTGACATAGTCACTAATAGGAACTTTAAATGATGCAAAAAGATCAGAATAATCAAATTGCCAATCTAATCCCTTATGAACATCAGGTGAGTAGCTCGTAACCTCAATATTATAAACTACCTCCAAACGTCCTGTGACTTTATTAAAGACTCTCTTGTTTGGCGAATTGGGCATATAACCTAGAAAAAATCCTTCGTCAGCCTTCTCACCAAATTTTGCTTGATGTCCAGTCTTTAATATGGTGCATGAAACTCCAAAGGGTTCAAACCCTTTTAAGTTAGGTTTCTTATTGTTCAAAAGCTCATAACAAGTCTTGTTATGTCTCTTAACCGTAAGAACTCTATTAAGAACATAACATGCCGTATTCACTGCTTCTGCCCAAAAGATGACCGGAAGCTTTGAATCAGCAAGCATTGTTCTAGCAACTTCAATCAACGTCCTATTTTTCCTTTCAGCAACACCATTCTGTTGAGGTTCATACGGTGCACTGAATTGATGTAATATCCCTTTGCTTAAGCAATAGATATTCAACGTTGAATTCTTGAATTCTGTTCCATTGTCACTATGAATACGCTTAACTCTCTTTTTATAGACATTCTCTACTAGATCAAAGAACTCAATTAGAATTCCAGGAGTTTCATCCTTTGATCCCAAAAAGAATACCCATGAGAATCTAGAATAATCATATGTTACAACTAAACAGTACCATTTGCCACCTAGACTTCTCTTGCTTATAGGGCCGAAGAGGTCCATATGTAGCAATTCGAATGGCGAGGAGATAGAGTTTTCAGTCTTAGGTCTGTGTGGTTTCTTGTGCTGCTTTCCTTTCATGCAAGGAACACACTTATCCTCAGACTCGAAACGTTTATGTGGTACACCTAGAACCAAACCATTTTTGGTTATATAATTCATTTTTCTCCAGTTCAGGTGTGCCATTCTCCTATGCCATAATAATGCGTCTGTTTCTGAAGCCTTGGATAATAAACATGTAGATACCATTGAAGAATTAGGAACACCCATGTTAATAGCATAGATGTCCTTCTTCCTTGGAGCCCTCATCAATATCCATTTATCAGGAATTTTAAAACCTGGCTTCAGGACTAAGGCTTCCTTTTCATTAAAATAAACTGGATGACCTTTATCACAGACTTGGGAAACACTCACTAGGTTGTGAGTTAGTTCTTCAACATAGTTCACATCCTCAAGAGTCAAAGTTCCATTTGAAACTTTTCCTTTTCCCGAAATTACTCCTCCTTTATCTCCTGCAAAGTTTACTTTTTGCTTGAGACTCTCCTTGAAGTCCTTCAACAGACTTCTTTCTCCGGTCATGTGCCTTGAGCATCCACTGTCTACATACCACCAGCTGTCCTTGTTCACAGCATGCTCCTGCACATAACACAAGATACGATCAGTTATCAAGAGGGACCCAAGCCATTACGGTCTTGGTTTGTCCCTTATCATCAACAAACTTAAGCTCTTTAAAATAACCATCCTTCCCATCAGGAGCTTTGGTTACATTCGAAGTAGCTATAGGTTGTGGACGATCAGCCTTAAGAGGTGAATTTGAGGAGAACCTCTTAGGCACATAATTATGAGCTCTATGATTATAATTAAACTCATGTGATCGCGAAGTAGTACCACTCTCATAATGACTATGGCCTCTACTTGGAGTTCTAAACCTCGACGGTGTCACATCTCTAGACTTATAGACAGAATTATCACCTTGAGTATATGGTCGTTTAGGTTTAGATGGGGAGACACTATGTTTACCATCTATTTTAAGAATGTTAACAGGTTTATTACCTAACTTAGGTTTGGTATCTAACCCATCTACGGTCATACTAGAGTCGGTCTGTGTCTTTTCATCCATCACAAGCTTATGTGGTGTTTCAGGCTTTTTGTTAGGACAACACGAAGCCACGTGTCCCTTTTGATGACACTTGAAACATGACATCTGCTTGCGTGATTTACTCACTTTTGCTTTCTCATCCGGAGTCTTAGGCACTAAAGGTTTAAGTTGTTCCTTATTAACCTTATCATCAGTCTTAGCATCGTTAATCACTCCACCCGATACAAATTGTATTTTGGTGAAATGAGAAGCCTTGCTATTATCTAATGATACGTTCTTAATAACATCTTTCTGTGCCTCTAACTTTTCCTGATCATTAGTTACTGAAATTTCAGGAGTAGCATCTGTCATTTCAGAATCTTCAGGAATAGGAGTGTAATTGGCATTAAAAGGTGGGGATACATCATTGTAACCTAACCCAGTCTTGTCCTTTACACTTCGTTGAGCATCTAACATTTTGTCCATTTGAGATGTCCTATAGTTCTCAAGTTTACGATTTTGCTCAATTAACCTTAAGTTAAGGTTCACTATTTCCTGATCCTTACTAGCAATTGTCTCATTTAAGTCTTTGATATTCATATAGAGACCATCTATGACAACATATTTTTCACTTATGGTATCTCTAAGTTTTGTTCGTTCCGAAGCATCAGACTTAATTTTATCTTTTAAGACTTGTTTATCATCACTTAATCTACGAATATCCATAATAGCTTGATCAAGTTCAGATCTAACAGTCTTATAGGATTCCTTATCCATATTTAATTGTGATGACAGGTTGCTATTTGACACAGTTAAGACACTATTCTGAGATTGTAAATCAGTAACTAAGTAACAAACATCAGCAAGATTAAGAATATCTAAACATACCTTCTTCTTGTCAGTTTGTAATTCAGCCATGCGTGCCACGAATTCTTCAGGACTCATATCTGGAGCTGAATCCATATATAGCACGTCATCATCACTTGCCTTCACTTCAGACTCAGGCACCTCTACTTTCTGTTCCATATCAGTGGGCATATAGGACACTGATCCAGCAGTTGTCTCTTCGATCTTGGCCATCAAAGCTTCCTCAGAATGAGCTTGCCAATCATAAGAGCCATCCAACTGCTTCACCACTAAGGCTTTGGAAGCGAGAGTACTTCCCGAACCTTGTTTTCCTTGTGCTTCTACTTTAGGTCTTTGGCATTCTCTAGCAAAATGACCAATACCCTGACAGTTAAAGCATCTGACCTTGGTTTTGTCAAACCCTGATCTATTGCCCAATACTTTTCTACCAGTTCTCTTGAGGAAATTCTTCACCTTTCTAGATATCAACGCTAGTTGATCTTGAAGCTCCAATTCCTCAAGATAATCAGAATCTATCTGCTCATAATCCTCATCAAACAGAATAGGATCATTGATCTTTCCCTCTATGTAGTTCTCATATGATGCCACAAAGGAAGCAAGAACAGACAGTTGCTGTTCAGCAGATTTCACACTCATCGGCATCTTCTGATGCTCTTGAGGTGACTTCTCAGAATTCTTTCCCTTTGTCTCATCACCAGAGGAGGAAATAAAGCACAGATCTTCAGTAATCATTTCTCCATTTTCACTAGTATCACCAACTAACAGTGCAGTGGTCGAACTAGATGACGCAGTCGAAAGACTTGACTTTCCATGATACAACCCAGGGTTCTGAACCTGATCAGAATCACTATCTCTTGACTTCTTGGAGAAATCATAACCTTTCAGCTTGTCAATGACTTGCTCTAAGGTCATAGTAGAATACCTAGTTTCGTTATCCTTAATCATAACGCCATACATTTCCCATTTAGAAGGAAAACCCTCAAGAAACTTGTCGGTTTTAGCTACTTCTTCTTCAACAATTTCATGGTATTCCAGTTCACTTAGTAGATGGTAGAAACGCGTGACATAGGCATCAAGATCTTCTCCTTTTAAAGCTTTAAATATAGTAAACTGCTTTTTAAGAAGACTCCTCTTGCCAGCTCTCACCTGTGGACTTCCCTCACCTCTTTTCTCTAGAGCTTCCCAGAGCGTTCTAGCAGTATGAAAAGACTTCAGTTGATGAGCAATCTCTTTAGGAAGACACATCTTTATGCATGAATGTGCTTTATTCTCATTTCTGTAAGCTTCCTTCTCTTGATCACTCATGTTCGCATAGGTAAGAACCAAAGTGGCATTCTGAACAGTTTGTGTAGGTGCGGTGTATCCACTCTTGATACACATCCAGATTGACAGGTCATGGAATCTACAGTAAGATTCAAATCTGTCCTTCCAGTTGTAGTAATCCTCGATTCTTAACAACTTAGGTGGAACGTTTGACTTTCCCACCTCGTGGTCCATTTCGATCATTCTACTTAAGTCAGACATCTTAAAAACGTAAAATTAAACTGTTTCAGCGAATTCAGAAAACTCAACTCGCAAGACTCAGCTCAACTCGCAATCTCAGCTCGACTCGCAGAATACGTCGATTCGCAAGCCTCAGTTCGGATTGCTAAAGATGTCGATTCGCAAGTGATGTCGATTCGCGAGGGATCTCGGTTCGACTCGCAAGCCTCAGTTCGACTCGCTAGTTCAACTCGGTTCGCAGGCGACGCTGGAACCCTAATCTCGACTCGCGAAACGGCTGTTAAACCCAAAAAACGAATGTTAAGGTATTTTTACGACTGAAACTTAAAATTTCGACCGTAAACAAACCCTAAAACGTCCAGAGAATGATTTTGATCGTTAGTATTGCAAAAACGCACGTAAAAACGACCCGAATCAAAAACGCAATAACACTAAAACTTATGAACACACTCGTATTTAGCCCGAAAGCTCTGTTACCAGATGTAAGTCCCCTAGTTTTAGGATCGATAACTTCGTTATCTGTAGTAGTAAGGTGCGGAAACCCTCAATACGGTGTTATCTTACTAACAACGAGTACGTTCGTAATTGCGTATACTAATACTTAGCTTTAAACGGTTAACCGTCAAAGCCTAGCTGTTAGGTTTATTTTTCTCTGGGTTTTGTGAATTCACCGATCAGAAAGAATGCCAAAAGTTGTTGTGTTTTTCACGTATGAAAAACAATATATAGTCTGGTCTCGGCTCGGCTCGCATGGGCCTGCGAGTTCGGTCCAACTCGCAGCCCAAGCCCAATAAAGAACTCGGCTCGCCAGACTAATGCCTCACGAGTTCAGATCTCATCTCACAGCTCAACTCGCTGCAACCTGAGATCTCGACTCGCCTCGCATTATACGTCTATTATTTATTTCGTCTTTAAACATTCGTCTAACTTAGCACAATAATATGTTTAACGAATATTACTAACAAAACAAATATTTATTTACAAATCTAAACCAATATACAAACGTAATAATAATTACACCAGTCCTATTTCAAGCTAGATCTGTTGTCACAATCTATGTCCCAACACACACGAGCCTATGGCAGCAATCATTTCCCGCACAAAACCACCAGCAAATGGCCGCAACCATTTCTGGCAATCATGATCATGTAATCCAAGAACTTACCTGATAAAGGGCTTAACGATTTACTTGTAATACTTCCAGCTTCTTTATTACCTAATCACATAGGCACATAACACAGATTACAAACAATATTATATTTTTAGTGATTTATTCCTTAACGTTTACTTTAATCCCATTGATATAAGATTTACCCATACTAATTAAAAATTTGTAATATACACATTAAAGCAATCAACACATTTAGTAGCTTTTAGTAGCTAATAACCATCATATTAAGTAATTACTGCCATCATATGTAACTAATCATGATCAATAATCTATAACCCTTAGGAATCTTTCAAGTTCACACCTTTAAAATGATCATCATATATCATAACTAACTTTAGGAATAATTTTGCTAATATATTTTACTAGCATTTACTTTAACGCATTTATCATATTAATGTATCCTTAACTTGGCATTTATCTATCAATTCAAGTCACACTTTTGATAAGTATTACAACCCAAGTACTTCATCACACAAATCCTTACTAAAATTCTAGTTATTAATCATTATTCACTAATTTATCGATTATACTTTCATTCAAAAACCATGAATGCATTAGGTGATTTATTATTCCAAACCCCCACTCAATTCTTTATCCTAAGTCATCACTATAATTTGTTATAATTTCTACTTTACCCTTGGATACTAATAGCATGACCTGAGTAACAAAACATAATAAATGAATCTGGGCAACAAGAATCGTGTCACAATAATTAGGGAATAGAGTCGCGATCCTAAAGAAATCACGTCGTGAAATCAGGGAATCGCGACGCAATCCTTTTTGTTACAGAACCTGCAACTTCAGCCTAAACATGGCTGTACGAATTTCAGCATAATAAACCTCAAACCCAGGTTTCTTATTACCAATAACAATTAATAACATCAACCAACCATCTTTTATGTTCTAATTTCGCTTAAATTTATCAACATATAGCAACTTCACTAAAATCATATTTCTAGGTTAACCTTAAAAGAATCAAACTTACCCATTGATAATGAAGGAGATGAACAGGAGGAACTAACATCTAAAATTAAAATTGAAATTAATTGGTTTCTTGTTCATGATTTGAATCGCCAAAAACCACATGGATGAATTGTTTTTCTTTTTGTTTTCTGGAATAAATGAGAAAGAGGAAAGGATATATACGTACATATATGTGGCGGTATATTCTAAATTATATCCCCTATATTACACTAATGTTTAGATCTCAGATCGAATGTCACATATTCGAGTCCGAGCACTCAGTATTACCATTCATAATGATTTTATCGTTTAAATCCTCGCCGCTCAATTCGAAGCATTGAATCCTGAGAACCTAAAAAATGAGGCCTTTCACAACATGAAAAAACAATTCGAAACCAAATCCAATGGGGTCAAGTACTTCACTAAACGGATCTGGTTGCCTTATTTCGAAAACTTTCGAGACTTGGTGATAGATGAAGCTCACAAGTCCAAATACTCTATACATACTGGATCATATAAGATGTATCATGGCATCAGGGGGTTATGGCATCAGGGGGTTATGCTGGTGGCCAAATATGACAGCTGAAATCGTGACCTACGTCAGCAAGTGCCTCACCTGCTCTAAAATCGAAGCTAAATATCAGAAACCCTCCGGCCTACTTCAAAAACCGGACATCCCTCAGTGAAAATGGGAGCAAATTGCTATGGATTTCATTACTAAACTCCAAAGAACATCAAGCGGTTGCGATATCATTTGGGTGATCGTCGATCAGCTCACAAAATCTGCTCATTTCCTCGCCATAAAGGAAACTGACAAAATGGAACACCTCACGCGGATATATCTGAAGGAGATCGTATCTCGACACAGTGTTCCTATCTAGCTGTCAACGTTCACAGCTTGTGAGCTTAGGTGACCATTTCAAGAAACACGTAGTTTAAATCTTAAGATTATGTGCTCTTTCATAATCTTTATAACTTTTTGTTCATGAGATATATGTGATGTTCAGAAAGCTGAAAACTTTATTTTCTTACTACGGTTAATCTTGAATTTTGGTTATTTATCATGTAGGTCTTACTAACAATTGTAAAATATTTGCTAACGAGTAAATTTTACCCCGCCGTTGCGGCGGAACAAAAATACTCATACTAATTTACTACATAATTTGGTATTTATGCAAATTAAAAGTCAGTGAATCGTATTTAGTAAAATTCGAGTATTTTCGAATGATCTAAGGAGCTATGTATGGGTATGATTTTAATGTTGAGCGACCCTTTTTATGGCGTGGTAATAAAAATACATTTATAGTCTTTACTTTATAGTTAGATGTTATAGTTTTAATTTGTTGAATATAAAATTAATTTAAATTCGTTTAATGATAACATGAAAAAACAAAAATCAAAACTTCTTTTTATTTGGTCATATCGAGTTTAGTGATTGATTAATATACAATGCAATTTACAAGGCATATAAGTATTAAGAGTTATAAGAAAAATAAAGTGCTCTGTAAAAAATTAAAATAATATTTATAACACTATCTATATAACTTGAGGTTAAGTTTTTTCTTTTTTTAACTATTTATAAAATGGTAGTAACTATCTATATAACTTAAAAAAAAATTAAAAAAAAAAAAGACTTTGCACTATTTTGTAAAAAAAAATTTGAAAAAAAGTAAAGTGAAAATATTTTTTTATAACTTTGTTGTTAAAAGACAGGGTAAAAATAATTTGTGTATTGAAATGATCAATTAAGATACTAAATATTATAAATCAACACAATGTTATTAGTAGAATAATTTTGTTGATAAAAAAAAATTGGGAAAACACTGTTTTTATTTTTTTAATGCGGGATTAAAAAGTACATTTTGAACTCAAATATGAATTTCATAAGAAATTTTAACTTAAATAAGGTATGATCTCTATATGGTTAATTTTTTTATTATACTAATGTGTATGTATAAATGAAAAAAAAAATTAATACAAAATTAATAGAATACTACATCAAAAATGTTAAGTTAAATATCGTTTGCAATTATTAATATAATTTTATCATAATAAAAATTATTATACAACTTTGTTAAAAGCAAAGGAAAAAAAATTGTATAAGTTTATAGTATAAAAAAGAAAGGAAAAAAAAATGAAAAAATAGAAGAAGAAAAAAAAAAGAAGTGGGAAATTCCTTTACATACAATAGTAACATTGAGCACTTCCTGCTAAATGTATGCTTGCTAAAGCTGTGATTAGGTCTACGCGCATGTTGCTACTGGATTTGCAGACCCATCTTCCGTTCTGCGTTACGTACTGAGCAGACTCAAAAATCCGTGCTTGTTCTTGACTCCAAAAGTATCTTCATATCTCTATATCTCGGTTTGCATCCTAACTCGTTGCTTGGTCTTGATCAATTGTATATTTTATTCCTGTATTATGGTGTATTCGTACTACATGTGGGTCACTCTTGAAATATTTTTCGTGACTTGGGATAATTCTTGGTTTGCTGATAATGTTCATATCCTTAATTTACTAGCATTCTTGTAAGAATTATTTCCATTTATTCAAACTACACACTTCCCTCTACTATTAGCGTATCTGAATGGGTATATTATATACTCCAGTAGTCTAGTGACTTAACCTTTACTTTCATTTATGATGCAGGTGGATGAGGAACTAGGACCAGAAGTAATACAACAATATATACTTGTCAGGATTCCAGCATTTCTAAAAGTGGAGTAACGGTTTCAATTATTCATGGCCTGGGCCCCCGTCTAATCCCACTTTTATTCATGCAACCCCTAGAGTTTAGTTGGTTAAAGGAGGCGATTCTTTAGGCCAGCAGTACAATACCCCAAAGTACGTAAGTGCATTTAGCTCCAGCTAAGTATATCTTTGTTGCTCTATAGTTTATTTTTTGATGATCTATAGTTCTATACTTTAGAAAAGTTTAGTAGCTACTATATATAAATAGCACATAAATGTTACGGTAACTTACTGGATAAGAAATAAGAAAGTGGGATAGTGAACTTACAAAAATAGCCCACATATGCAATAATATGCGACAATACACATGCTCACGAACAACTTTTTTATTTGGTCACTATAGATGTAGAGGCCTGACGGTTACAAGGGAAGCAGAAGACATCTGGATATGAAAGCCAATGATTTATAAAATAATCAAAACGTAATATGCTACAGTTTAAACTTGTAGATACGAGGGTTTAAGACGCCGAATGGTTTCTTTTCTTGTCGATCAAGATTCCGGTAGTAATGTATATGGGTAAACTGTGTATATATCAGACTTTTGGTGCTGTTTGGAGTTAGATTTAATTTGCATCATGTTAATGAAATCGATATTTTTTTATTATTAGATGTCATAAATCATCATTTTAAAAGTATAATTGCAAAACAAATATATGTGAATTTTAGCATTGACGGTTGGTATATCTTATCACAAGTGCCTTGCTTTCTTTGACACTAATCACCAATTAGTCACGCATTTGGTATTCAGTAATTTTCATCTCTAATGTGATTAATTAGTGCCGCTTTTGGTGCATTCTAGCTGTTGTCACCAATATGATCAAATAGTGATGAAATTTTAGTGACAAACCCTGTCGTTACAGATATAGTGACAACTCTTGTCCTGAGACTAATCAGTGATGAATTTCAAATTCCATCACTAATTAGACTTTGTGACAGACCTATAGTGACAAAAAGTGACAACCCGATTTTTGTCACTAAAGTACATTAGTGACGGCTTTTCTTGTTTTAGTGACGATATTTGAGATGTCACTACCCATATTTTCTTGTAGTAATTTTGACCCTAATTCGATGCCAGGGTTTACTTTGAGATAAAAACAGAGTTTGATTATGATTCTTGCACCAAAAATAATAATCATGTTTTGTTCTTGTGTGTATGAGTTTTAAAAACTGTAAGAAGACAACCAAATATGACGGTTTCATTAGATAGTTTTCATTAACTGTTTTCTAAATAAATTAAATCTAGACACTTTTTCATATACACTACACTTTTCTGCAGTCAGGTGCTCTACCACTTGGACCCCACAAGGAAGTGCGGGCCCCTTAACCGCTGTAATTTTAGTTGAGTCTAATATTTAGTAACATAGCCGGGTACGCATTCTGCATCATCTACCTCGTGTCCACTAATCCGTCAATGCACTAAAATATACAACAATATATAACCATAGTACGTGATCAAGCTATAACTCAAGTCAGAGTCGTAAATGACGAAAGATCACATGATGTCTTCTGTGTTTTTGTGAACCTTAGGTTAGGTTATATATATATATATATGTATATATATATGTATATATATATGTATCTATATATATATCCGGTGCGCATTCTTATATATCACAAGTACTACCACAGTTTGTGCTTGATATTTCCTAAAACTATGATCTATTTGGGATCGATATCTAGCTATTAACGTTTTTGTGTTACTATTAAACATACAAATGAGTGAATGACTAATTATCATCTTAAATCAAATGTTTATTTATAAAACCAAAAAAGTAATTTAGTAACTGATGCGGGTGTGCCCTTACATTTTTTAAGGTCCATGATGGCGTAACAAAAGGACCTTTACTGAAATGGTCATATCTTGGGCTATGAGGTTCCGTTTCAGGCTCATAAATTATTGAATCAAAACTTGAAACGAGGAGCACAACTTACTAAATTGATGTATACTAACTTATGGGCCGTTTTATGTTTTTTATGTTTATTTTAGGCTTTTGTTTTTAACTTTTTGTTCGGCTGTTGGGTCTTTTAAGCCCGTTTTAAGGTTTCATTGTGTGATGAACATTTGAGTTTTGCTTTTTATGAAAATTGAATTTTGTCTGTGGTTGTGATCATCCATCGAGTTGAGTTTGGCCTAACCACAATATTCTTTGAATCAATGTGTTTGGAGAAATTATCCTGACTACTATAATTTGAATCGACAGGTTTAATGATCGTTAGTTTATTTATTCACTACAAAAGTAACGGAAATTTACTTTTGTTGTCATATAACGTACAAAATAATAGTGGTTAAATATTGCATTTTCTCAGAAGATGTTATAAGAAAAAGATGCATATGGGTTGTGGGCACGCTTATATATATATAGCTATATAAACGTAGGATAAATAACTCATCACATAACTCACAAACTTGGAACAAAACACCAAACATAAAAAGCCATGAATATTATTATTATTGTTATTCAAACATCGGCAATACTTTTAATGCTCACGTTTACAACATCTGATGCTAATACCACTTCACCTCCAGAAACCTACACCCTTCAAAAAGCTGTTACCAGAAACTTATCTGCAGTAAAAAATCCAGGCTGCCAAAGCCGATGTGGAGACTTAATTGTTCCCTACCCTTTCGGCATTGGTATCAATAAAAATTGTTCTTTAGGGCGTTGGTTTGACATCTACTGCAACACTTCTTTCAACCCTCCAAAAGGCTATCTTGCAGAAGGAGATTACACGTGGATCAAAGAGATATCTGATTCTAGAGTCCGGACATCCACTATGTTGGCTAGGAGTTGCTATTCAGAAAATGGCACAGAATTAGAATATAGTATTACCTATGCAAATTACTCCAATTGGCCATTCACTTTGTCAGACGCAAATAAGTTTACAGTCGTTGGTTGCAATGACTACGCTTGGTTGACCTCCAGGACAAAGTCTAGAAACGTTTCTATTGGTTGTTTAGTATTTTGTCCTAACAATGATGATAGCAAGGAGAAGCCTCTAAGTTACCAGTGTGAAGGCAATGGATGTTGTCAAACACCAATACCTCGTGATATTAGATACTATAGACATCAGCTTGGTCCCATGAGGAACAATACGCCGATTTCTTTAGAACGGTGTACGTATGCATTTGTGGCAGAGGAGAATGCTTATAAGTTCAAAGGTGAGTCGGATATAAAGGATCCTAAATTTAAAGCCAGGATTGAAGATACTGTGCCGCAAGTTCTTGCATGGGCTATTGGTAATATAAGTTGCGTTGAAGCCGAAAAAAGTCCTGATTATGTCTGCCAAAACAATAGTTATTGTGTTAACGCTACAAGGGAATCAGGAGGGTATCGTTGCGCATGTAAAGAAGGGTATGAAGGAAACCCTTATTTGTTTCCTGGCTGCAAAGGTAAGATTTTAAGTTACCAAGTTTTCTTAAAAGGGTTAGTGATTAATACTTAAAGTTTCATTTTCTTTTTATTCATTTTAACCACTTAAATTATATATTTCATTGATTTATAATTTTTGATTTATTGGTTTAACCATTCAAAAGTGTTAAAACATTAATTTTTTGAAAGTTAAATTATTAAACTACGAACAATTTGAGAAGGAAAAAAAAACAGCTAAACTTTTTGTATTAAACTATCAAAATTTTGAAGTACAAATGGCTTAAACCTCCCAATTTTGAAACTTGAAGGACTAAATCTAAAGAAGAAAACTCGGAGTTGTTATTATGTAAAAAAAGGTGAAAATTTGATTATTATAACCCTAATTTAAATCGGTACAAAATAATTTTATCAATACTTACACAATTGAATCGCTATAGATGCAAAGAATGAAAACACTAGCAACCTAACCGTTTTAATTTAATTTATACAAGCCTTGTTCCATGATCACAAGTATGCCGGTTTTATAAATTTCGATGGCCCTGTTCCATGACAACAAATAGGACGCTTGAAAACAATTTTTTGACGAGTTATGCTCAATTGTTTTGTAGTGTATACCTTTTTCTTTTATATATGTGCTGCTATTTTACGACATCTATACTCTATCCCTTTTTGCATCAAAATATCGTATGCTGGCTAGAAATAATTCATATATCAGAAGTCATGTTCCTGCAAATATTCTGTTTTTTCATCACACAAATCATAGATATGCCGATGAAATGTTGAATACATTAATATGGATTTAATGCTTACAGTAAGGAAAAACTCAGATTTGCTTACTCGAGTTAACAGTTTTTAGTTATTTCCTTCATTTCTAGATATCAACGAGTGCAATAAACCATCGAATTATACATGTGACGGAACTTGTGTGAATACTGAAGGCAATTATACATGCACATGTAAAAAAGGGTATTCTGGTGATGCCAAGAGTAAAGGTGGCTGTCAACATGATAAACCTTCCCAAAGGCTCCTGTTTATCTGTCTAGGTAACCTCGTACCGATGACTTTCTATCTGAGTCTCACCTGAATGCCTAGATGAACCTAAAGCAGCTCTGTTTTTATCATTATAGTAGTCTTGGAATTGCATAAGCCTTAAATTTCATTTCATTTTAATTAACTTTAAACATGAATATTGTCATTTAAACGACTTATAGTTAGAAAGAGTTATATTCATCCAATAAAATAAAAGAGAACATTTTTCAAGACTGTTTTCTCTGGTCTCAATTAGGATGTTTAATTATCACACGAATTAATGAAAATATTGGTCTACAGTCTTCATTTTCTTTATGTCAAATCACATTCATTCATGCCGCATCAATTATATGCACTTGATTTACGGGGATGACCTAAGATCGTCTAGTCCAATTTATCACAAGTCAAGTAATTATGCATTCCTTGATGGTTTTAAGAATTACTTATATTGCTTCATGAACCCAACATTTAAACCAAATGTATATTAATTCAAGTAACAAAGAAATAATCGTAAGTGCCCATTATCACATATAGGTATAGGAGTTGCATTACTCCTACTAGTGATTGTTGGATTATCCGTGTTGTACGTCAAGGAAAGGAAAAGAAAGCTAGCTAAAAAGTTGTTTGAGCAAAATGGGGGAGAAGAATTAGATAAGCTAAAAACCAAGGGTGGCGTTGGGGTGGAATATGTTAATGTTTATCGAATTAAAGAGCTAGAAGAAGCTACAGATAATTTTGCTAAGAGTAAGATCCTGGGTAAGGGAGGTCACGGCACTGTATACAAAGGAACTCTACCAGATAAGCGTGTTGTGGCAATCAAGAAGGCCCAAAAAGTTGATGAAGGACAGAGTGTAGAGTTTATAAATGAAATAGTAATTCTCTCCAAAATTAATCACACAAATGTGGTACAAATTTTGGGGCTATGTTTGGAAAATGATGTCCCATTGCTAGTTTACGAATATATCTCAAACAACACTCTTTATCACCACATTCATAATAAAAAAAGTGGTGCAAGTAGATTGTCATGGGATTGTCGTTTAAGGATAGCATGTGAGTCAGCCAGTGCACTTGCTTATCTTCATACAGATGTTAGAATGCCCATCATACATGGAGATGTTAAGTCCCCTAACATTTTATTAGACGAAAAATACACCGCAAAAATTGCAGATTTTGGTGCCTCAAGGTTAGTCCCCTTAGGTCATGATGCAGTCGTCTCACTGGTTCAAGGAACACTCGGCTACTTAGATCCTGAATACTTCCGTACAGGCCAATTAACAGATAAGAGTGATGTGTATAGCTTTGGAGTTGTTCTTGCAGAACTCTTAACAGGACAACGACCGCTCACCGTGAATAAAGATATAAAAGAAAGAATGCTCGCAACATATTTTGTGAAGGCAGTGGAGGAAAATCGATTTCTTGATATTCTGGAACACGAAGTGGTAAATGAGGCGACTTATGAGCATCTTAAAGCGATAAGTGGCCTAGTATGTAGGTGTGTTAACCTAGTAGCAGGCGAAAGACCAAGCATGAAAGAAGTGACAAGGGAGCTTGAAAGTTTGAGAGGGTATCCCAAACATTCTTCGGTTAGTGTAGACAGCTACAATGAAACCAGTTCAGTGATTGAAATGGAACCAACCGATCATGATACTGGTCCTCCTATGGCAACAACTGATACATTTGGAGATAGTTCCATCACTACTGAAATGCAAGATGTGATGTCCCCATTACAAGGTGCCCGTTAAAAATATAGATACAAATAACGTTTCGTGTTTGTGTGCCAAATACTTATGTCAAGACTTTATGGTTGGTTTCTTAAAGAGAATCAAGTGATCTTATGGTTGGTATGGCTAGGGAAAAATTAAAAAGAGTCTTGGAACGACTGGAAAAATCCTAGCAATGGTACATAGGTTTGAAGTTGGTTTGGACGGACTCAAGGCTCTTGCTATACTGGTCTAGTGATCTTAATAAAATGTGGTCACTTTTGTCTCTATTTTGTTCTAGGCTATCCTTTCATGTAGATCTTTTGTTGTATTATTTTACTTTGTTTTGTTTTTCTTTAATTTGTATGTTGCTTTCATTGTCCATGTCTTGTTGTAAATTGGTTATGTCATTGCCTATGTCTTGTATGGATCTGCTTTGTATTTGGTTTTCTTTGGTAATGGTATTTTGCATTTTCTAAATAAATTTATGTCAAGACCTATATATTGTTTATAGCTATATGTTTCAAGTGTAATATTTGTATCATCGTTATGACTTTGTACTTGAATATTATGTTTAACAATTTTTTTAGCCCGTGTGCTAGTGATGGGATTAAAAAGTACATTTTAAAACTCTGATATCAAATATGAAATTTACACTTGAATAAGATATAATGTTTATGGTTTATTTTTTAATTATATCAACATGTATGTTTATAATTGCAAAAACTTAAGTTAATAATATATTTTGTTAACTTTGTTGTAAAAAGTATATATAATTTTTGTATTTAAATGATAAAGTAAGACAACAAAAATTATAAGCTAAAATAATTTTTGCTATTATTAGAATAAGTTTGTTAGAAAAAAAAATTGTTAGTAGAATAATTTTGTAAAAAAAATCACTATTCATTCAATAGTAAATACATTTAGTATTCCTGCTAAATGTATGTGCTAGCAATAGCAATGTACTTATATTCCATTGTTAATAAAAACATATTTTCTAAATTTTGTTTCAAAATAAAAAATTTTGAAAGTGAAGTGTGATTAAAAGTTGAAAAGGAGATGTTGATTTGTGCAGACAGTCACAAAACATTTCATATATACATCAAAACATGCATTATAAAACTGTATAGTACTGCATGATAATGCATAAAAAATGATGTGGGATAAAAAATGTATTATATATCAAACACCCTTTCATATGTGGTGGGGTCTATATTCTTTGGACTCATATAGTGGATGGACCATTATTAGGCCCAAACTTTTAATCGGATTTCCCCTTTTTTTTTTATCTTTTAGTTCTACAATATATATTAGGGATGTCACAAATACCCGAACCCGAATAGATAACCCGAACCCGTACCCGAATAACCCGAATAAGAAGCTTATTCGGCCACCCGAATCCAAATAACCCAAATTCGAATAACTCGCATCTTATTTGAGTCGGGTTTCGAATATATATTTTATAATTCGGGTAACCCGAATAATCTAATAAATTATTTAATATACAAATATAACAATAGATATGTAAGTTATTTATGGTTTATCCATATATAATATACATATATAAGTTAGTCATTATGATTTATATAAACTATTAGTGTCATTTTGTGAAGTTCAAGTTTTATTCAAAATACGAAAATTTGAAATATCATCTTTTTTTTTTTTTTGAACTCCAAAATTTTATAGAATAAAAGAAACGTTCAGCAAGGCACCGAAGGATTACAATTTAAAATATCATCTTATTTGAGTTTAAATGAATAACCCAAATCCAACCCGAATTCAAATAACCCGAACCCGAATAACCCGACATTATTTGAATAGGGTTTTAGGTTGGATTATAAACTTGAAAAACCGAATAACCCGAAACCCGAATAAATCATCCAATTAACACCCCTAATTAGTATATATGTAAGTTCTTTTCTTTTCAAGATTGGACTAGGCATCTTTAACCCGGGTCACCGAATCCATCTTGCCTTACATAAAGTTGGCAAATACTCAAAAATAACTACATCTTGCCTTCAGATTTTATTAGAGCCGCTTTCAAATTTAAACCGTTTGTGTATTCACTCCCGCTTGGGTTTTGTCAATATGAACTACAATGTAGGTGTTGTTTGTTTTTGCAAAATACCACTTAAAAACCTCTTATCACTGACCGAATCAGAGGTTTTTCAGATTCAGACTGTTTGTTTTTTTTTTCGCATTCAGAGGTTTTACCTCTTATTAACCTCTTACTTTTTTAGACATAAATTACTATCTAATAAACCTCTTAAAACAAACCCTAGCTCTAAAACACACATCCACCTCTCCCCAAACCCTCACCCTCTCAAATTCGTTCCCAAATCCACTCTTTCTCTTCAAATCAGATGGAGGTCTTCTACCAAGCTTCACCTGTAACCTGAAAAGCATCGAATCCGACCCAAATCAAAACAGAATCAGACCCAAATCAGGTAAAAATTAACTATTTTCTGATTATTTTCGGTTTGTTAAAACTAAATGCTTAGCTTCGATTTTGTTGCCATTGTTTTGCTGTCATGAGATGTTATTATCATATGGTGTTATCTGATTATTTTCGGTTTGTTAAAACTAAATGCTTAGCTTCGATTTTGTTGCCATTGTTTTGCTGTCATGAGATGTTATTATCATATGGTGTTAGAACTTTGCTTTGTTGTTTGATGTTATTACCAATATGGTGTTATAACTTGTTGATTATACATATATACCCATATATTTTGCCATTGATTTGTTGATGTTAAAATAATGTTTGTTGTTCATGTGATGTTGGAGTTTTGTGTCCATTTTTGTGTAGGCATGGAAAGACTAAAATTCACCAATGAACAACTTAAGTTCTTTTTAGAATCGTGTATTGCGGAAGTAGATAGAATGGGTCGTAGGGGGACTAGCCTACACTTGGAGTCTTGGGGTGTATTGGCGAAAAAAATGGAAGAAGTGTATCACATAAGAGCCAATCAAAAGCAATTAAAAAATCAGTATGATTATGTCAAAGCGAAATACGTTGGTTGGTGTTATTTGAGAGAAAAAACAGGGAACATTTATAATGCTCAAACTAATACATTCAACATGACAAATGATGAATGGGATGAATTTTCCAAGGTCTGTTTTATCATTGTACGTTATAACATTTTTTTAACATACTAGTAACCAAGTGAGTATGTTATAAACACATTTTTTTTGGTCTTGTCAATTCGATGTAGGTTCATCAAAAAGCTTCATCATTGAGAACGACTCCCATGCCTTTCATTGACCTTTGTAACTCTTTGTATGACGGGAATTCAGCAACCGGTTCACTTAGTCGGTGTGTTGCTCCACGAAGGGCTTCATCGTCTACTATTAATTCTAATATCCCAATAGTTCAAATTGAGACCTCCCAAAGGGTGTCATCATCTACTCATAACTCTAATGTCCCAACTGTTCGTACCGAAACACCACGAAGGACGTCGTCTACCTTGAACTTTAATATCCCAACTCTTCAAATCGAGGATGCTCCATTAGAAAGTCAAGCTGATGAAAACACCTATGATCCATATGGCACCCAAGATACCGATTATGATACGGAATATGACACTGGTTTTGAAGGTGGTTCTTCGTTTCCTACATCTACTCAAGAGGGACCAAGTGATAGTGCTCCTAATGTCGATCGAGGTAGGCCAAAGAAAAAGAAGAAAACTGCCACCATCGATTTATCCGAGATGGAGGATGATATGAGAAAAGCAATTGCAAACCTCGCTGAAAATAAGACAACGTGGCCTACTATAGCTCAATGTTCTGATAAGTTGAAGGGCCTCGGGTTGGAAGCTACTGATCCGATATTTTTAGCAGCGTTTGGTATTTTTAGTCAACCTTCAAATAACTACAGAGAGGCATGGATGACCCTTCCATCAGACCCGCATGTGTTTAAGAGTTGGATTACAATGATGGCAAAGACATTGGGTATTATTAAGTAGTTGTAGTTCTAGTTGGTATGTGTTAGGACTTTTGTAGTTCGAGTACAAGCTAAAATACATCCATGCTTAACTATGTAGTATCTGTGTTTAGACCTTTTGTGTTCAACTATCTAGTTACATGTTTTGAACTTATGTTAGGACCTTTTGAGTATCTATGTTTCGTACTAATCATGAAAACATTATGGATGTATTTTGCTTGCCTTTTGTAATGAAAGAACAATGACTTATTGTGCTTGTGTTTTTTGCATGTAATGGAAAAGTATGGACGTTATTATATTTCTTTTCTAACGTTTGTTACGTTTCTAACAGGAACATGGATAATAATCAGAAAATTGCATTCGTCATTTTTGTTTACTTTTATTTTAAGTATTTTCGGCCATCTCTACACAAACGAAAAAGAGATAATACATCGGCATTGTCTGGACATCAATTCACTCTAGAGCTTTTGGAAGGAAATAATAAACAGTGTACCGAGTTGTTACGCATGTCACGTGATTCATTTGTCCGACTTTGCGCACATTTCAAATTGAAAGGTTGGTTAAAAGATAGCAAACATTTATTGGTCGAGGAAAAGATGGCTATTTTCTTGATAATGTTAGGTCACAATCAACGTTTCGTAGTGTTGAAGCGTAGGTTTCAACACTCAAACGAGACAATTCACAAGTATTTTCAAGAAGTATTGGATAAAATGATGTTGTTTGCCGAGGAGGTTATAAGGCCAAAAACATTTAATCCGAATCCAAACTTTCCTGAAAATAATAGGAGGCAACGACGTATATTCAAGGTAAATATTATTATTAACAATAATAGTATTATAAAATATGATGGTATCATTTCAATTTAGCTAACAAGTTGTTTTCTTATTTTGGGAGCCGTTGGTGCTCTTGATGGAACTTTAATACACGCTGCTCCCCCTGCAAAAAAACAAAATGTTTATAGAGGAAGAGGTAGAGGTGACTGCTATCAAAATGTTTTGGCAATTTGTGACTTCAACATGATATTTACGTTCATTGTGGCCGGATGGGAAGGTACGGCTCATGATTCTAGAATCCTGACCGAAGCTATTATCAATCCAGATTTTGAATTTCCAATTCCTCCTTCAGGTATATTTCAAGTCATGTTTATAATATATTATATACAATACACTTATCGTATTAAACAATGTGTTGCCTTTTCAGATAAATACTATCTTTGTGATGCTGCATATAAAAACACCCGAGGGTTTATGGCACCGTATCGTAATGTTAGGTATTGGCTTGGTGATTTTCGTCGAAGACGTGCAATGGATAGTAAAGAAAAGTTCAATCATGCTCATGCAAAACTTAGAAACGTTATTGAACGTGCTTTTGGTGTTTTGAAAGCACGTTTTCCCATTTTGAAGAGAATGCCACCGTATTCTTTGGCTAAACAAAGAGATATCACTATAGCATGTTTTGTTATTCATAATTTTATACGGAAAGAGGGTTTAAGTGATCACCTTTTCCCTCGATATGAGCACACTCGAATAAGTAATCGCAATCGTACTCGTAATAATGAAGATGTGCAAGATGATGATCAACCACATGGGAGTGCGGCGGACCAACAATACAAGACAAATTTGCGTGATCAAATTGCTGCACAGTTAATGCAAAATGCAGTTTAAATGTTTTGATTAGTTGAATGTGCTATGAATGTTTTATTTTTTTTAAAGACAGTTTATTGAAAGTGCTTGGCTATGTTAATTTTATGAGTTGCGAATTTTCATTAAAATATTTACTCCATATATAATTAGCGACATTCAGAAATTCAGATTCAGTTCATAAAACAAACAGTCTTCAATGATTCAGTTTCAGACTTATGAACCACCTCTGAATATTCAGATGTGGCTTTCAGATTTCAGAAAAAAACATCTTAAAAAAACAAACAGCACCGTAGTAGTATATACTCCGTAGAAGTTAGTTTTGGTCTGTAAAAGTAAGGTCTTTTTTTTTCATTCAAAAGTCGGATCCTGACAAGTTAATTTTTAAATTGAAAATCAAATTAAGTACATGGACATGATATGTAAAAAAAGATCATGTAAAACTAATATATCAACCCAATGGAGGGTTGCCTTTCTAATATATATAGGCAGAGACCAACTAAAAGTTGAGAATCTTAGGAACTATTGGATTACTTGTTTGTTTACATGTGATTGATTTCAATCATATGTGAAAATTGATGTATATTTAATTGATAATCACATGTGAACGAACACGTAATCTAGTAGTTCTCAAGGTTTTCAACTTTTAGTTGGCTCTCATTTGAACCCTTGTGAAATGGCAAATCGAAGAGAAAAAAATGTTGATTTTTAATGGTGTACTTTTTATGATTTTTCGACTTCTCTTTTGGAAGATATTTAAGTTGTAAAAACGTGAAAGAAAGTGAGTTTCATGACAAATGACATGTTATGATTATTTCTCTGTTCTCGTCAATTAAAAATCTGAAACCTCACCCTATATAGATATATCATCATTTCATGTTTCTAATTAAGATAACTACTCAATTTTTAATGGCCCGCATTCTCCATTATTTGCACCGAGTGATCGAGACAATTCAACTTTTTTTTTTTTTTCAAAAGGTATTCCCGTTTATAACAGGCTCCCCCAGGTTGGTCAAGCTTTGCTTGAGATGTACGCGGCCTAACCGTTGCCGTGGCCGTTTCCGAACCTTCCCGTGACCACCCCAAGATATTTATGCTTTTAGTGAGGTTCGAACCTGAGACCTCTTGTGAAGATAACAGGACGCCAACCACTAGGCTATCTTGTGATGGTTTGAGACAATTCAACTTTGTTCATGTGAAATCACATACTACGTACTTTTGGGTTAGTTTCGTGTAAAACATGTTGATTTACTCTCTTTTTTGGCTTTAAGTCATTGTCTACTTTTAAAGTTTACGCACTTCAGAATTGTACAAATAATAATTGACATGATACTAATAATAATAATGATAAAATATCATCTATAAACTTTTAAAAGAAAACTTTTTGGTGGTCACACAAAGTTAGATATTTATTTTCGAAAACACATTTAGAATTGGACTGAATGCTTTAGAGTTTTTTTTAATTAATTTTAACTTTAACCGTGTGTTTGGTAGGAGTGAATGAAAAGGGAAAAAGGAAATGGATTCCACTTTTCTTGTTTGTTTGAAACATGGAATGGAAATGGAGAATCAAATTAGCATTCTCTTTCCACTCTTTTCATTCACTCCAATTTAGGGAAGAAATACAAAAAACAAAATGATTTAAACACAAAAATAATGTAATGATGTACTTGTACTATATGCAGAAACTGTTATATGCAGAAACTGTTATACAGTTTGGTGTTGGTATTACTATTTTTGTTGTATTTATCAACTCCCATTTTTTAAGGAGTCTTTCTCCGCTTTTCTATTCTTAGAATGAGGGGTACGTTGAAAAAACATGGTTGTTCAGATCGTTGGTGTTGTTCCCTCACCACGAATTGCAAGTTGTTCGTCATCTTGATGCTTCACATACTCGATGATATATATGGTTTGCTGGGTTCATCTACTCACCCATGAGGATCTTGATAATCAATTGAATGTGGTGATAAAAGCTTAGATTAATATTAGCTAGCTACAGAGTGTTAATAACCGATTTGTTATTCTATTTTTTTTTTCGTTCTCTTTTGACTGTACGTTTTTTTTTAAAAAAAAAATAGTAGTTAGAAATTGGTTCTTTAATTTTGTATGATTTATGCCAGTAGGTTGTGTTATTCATCTTGATCTTGTTTGGTTCAATGATTCCTACATACGTGATATTAACTCACTAAAATGATTTTTTCTATATTTCATGTTAGTTGAATAAAAGATTCTAACATGGAGATCATGTGTTTTTTTTTCCATTTTCAACTAGTTTTTATTTATTTTTTTTTTTAAAGAATCGTCAATTATTTTATCTCGAATCAAAAGAGAGTGTGTATCACTTTTTTCATATTTTCAAGTCAAATTTTTCGAAAGAGATGGACTTGGAATACTCAAAACTTATTTCCGTTCCATTGTATCACTTCGATTCTATGTTCATGCCAAACAAATGAATTAACTATGTTTCTTTGGACTCGTTCCCTTTCTCTCCATTTCCATTCTCTAATTCGATTCCATTTTCTCTTATTTCCTCCAACCAAACACACCTTAAATATTTTTGTTTGTGTTATCTAATATTTAATGTAAAATAATAAAAATATTTAAGGTGAAAATTGAAAAGGAAAGACTTATCAATCAAGATAATAATAAGTTACTACCAATAATTTGTTAATTCACATTTATGATGAATTTAGAAAAATTTACTCTGAATTTATTATAATCTTCATTTTTGATTCGACCCGAAATGGATTAACACGCATTATTTATTTTTTTTGAAAGGCAGTTGTGAAATCACTGACGGACCATTTTGGCCCCCCCGATCATCTCCACAAGTGGTTACTCCCCTGGAATCGAGTAACCACCCCCGGGTTCGAAGCCAAGGCGACGCCCTAAAGGGGTTGCTCTCCCATGTCTTGAATGGGTATAGCGTCGTGGGAGTCCCCCTCACAACAAGGCTCGAATTCATCACCTTCAGGAAGAAACCTTTATGGAAAACTCCCTGACCGAATGTGTTGGCATATTTCTTTACCTATTACAAGACCGAATGTTGATGGTCTTAGTAAATCACTAGGTTGATCAATTAGTAGAGTAACGAGGCACGTTAATAAGTATGTGTTAAATTAAAGAATTTCTATAAATAGTAGGAAGAACTAAGTATTTAGATTCACTCCTTGTCCCAAATGGAATGGATTAACAAATAAAAAGATTACTTTATTTTGTGAATATGTTCAAATATTTAGTAAATGCTTCTATATGCAGTAATTACATACACGTATGATACACGGTTGTGATTAAGAAAATGAATAGTTGTTGTTTTTATGTGTCTATTAAATTGATAGGAATGATACGTCTTATTATATAAATTTGTTACTAGTTATAAGAATTTTTAAAGACATACAAACGCTAATAGAGTAATGGTCTCAATTTACGTAGACATACATCATACAAATTTTTTGAAAATTAACGCTGATTGACTCCATGGTGATTCACAGGAATCATTCTATGACCCATACAAAATTTCATTAGAAGACATAAAATCTGCCACAGATAACTTCTGTGATGAAAGATGCATTGGAGGGAAGGTATACCGAGGACAACTTCCACATCCTGAAGGAGAGAAAATCATTTCTGCAAAGCGGTTTCGTAGATATTATTGTGATTATGTATATTTAGACAACGTGCGTTATATTCTAGCAACCTATAAACACGAGAATATCATCAATTTAGAACGTTATTGACAAGAATCTGGTGAAAACATTGCTGTTTATGAGTATGCGTCTAACGGAAGTCTTGATCAGTGGTTGAACAATGACGATCTTACATGGATGAAACGGCTTGCGATATGCATTGATACTGCAACCAGGTTAAGTTTTCTTTTTGAAGGTTCTCGAATATTAAATAGATATGTAGCCCATGGAAAGATTGAAAGTAGTAACATCCTACTAACCGGAGACTGGAAAGCCACAATTCATAAATTTGAGTCTTCCCATGAGAGGCATGGCCACCCCGATAATAGTCCATATTTCTTTGCTATTTACCTATTTGGTATGGTTTTGGTTGAGATTTTTGTTTGTAGCTGGAGACTTGAATATATGTATTCAGACACACATAACGATCCCATTTTAGTTGAACGCTTCAAAGAAGTTAAACTCGATAATGAGAAGGTGTTTGAGGGTATAAAAGGAAAAATTGAGCCACAATCGAATCATACATTTTTAAGGATTGCCCATCAATGCTTACAATCTGATTCAAGACAACGACCAACAGCAAGCGAAGTGCTAGCAGAACTTAAAAAAGCATTGGAATTCCAAGTAAGTTCTCTAAGTTCTACAAACAAGGCTTTCCTTAATTAGTTTCGCAAAATTATGTCGGGACTATAAGATATGTTCATTTAACAATGAGTATATATGAAAGTGTATAAAGAAGTTAATAGCACAACAAGGTGTAGAATCATAGTATTTTGGAATATATATCAAACATAAACATTTGTTGAATTTAATTGTATTATTTTAAAGTAGGAGCTAGGTTCTCATACAACTATACGAGTTTATCAGAATACATATATTAGTAATAATATAATTATTTGGTTTTTTAATTTGTATTATTATACAGGAGGATTACCAAATCTGGGAGCACAGACTCCCAGCGGATTACCAGCGAATAAGGCCACTCCCAACCCAAAAACCAACTTACTGAAACTGACAGAGCCACGTCAGCGACACGTAAGCTTTTTCAGAAAACTGACCGAAACCGACTGAAAGTGACTGCCCACTCCCATCCCTACTCCGTCACTTTAACTTTTGGGTCCCGCATTTACCAATTTTCCTTTCATTTTATACACACAAAATAAAAAAAGAAAAAAAACCAATGAAACTTCGGTTAACCGAAGTTAGCAACTGACGAAGGCAACCGACGAGCAACCGACGGATTCGTGCCATCCCTGTCGGCCTCGTCGGTCCCAACCGACTGAAACCGATTGCATGCGTTGGGAGGAGCCTAATTGAAATGTCAAAAAACCCCACGATTTACTTTGACGTAAAGAAAAAGGATCTCTATGACATGTTCTGTGAAGGAATCCTACTACGAGGAGGCAAAGTGGTAATATATTATTATCTCTCTATTTTTATTTTTTTTATTATTTTTTCTTAAAGGGTATTCCCGTTTATAACAGGCTCCTCCGGGTTGGTCAAGCTTTGCTTGAGATGTACGCGGCCTAACCGTTGCCGTTTCCGAACCTTCCCGTGGCCACCCCAAGATATTTATTATGCTTCTAGTGAGGTTCGAACCTGAGACCTCTTGTGAGGATAACAGGACGCCAACCACTAGGCTATCTTGTGATGCTTCTATCAATCATTCATGTTATGTTCTGAAACGTTGTACACGTAGAGATGGGTTTCCACTCTAAAAATCAATTGGTGATAGATGGAGTAACCTATGAGCTTATATACATGTTTTGGTTTCTTTATTATGCCGATGTGGGATTTGGGTTTACACCCAAACGTTGTTTTTGGTTTACTTCATTATACGCTATTAGTGGCTCTATCTCATATTTTTAATTAACTCTTACTACATATGAACCTTGAATTACTATTAATCCTCAAAATGATTCAATTGTAGATATATACATCCAGTTACACATAATGGTTTTGTGTATTCTTTTGTGCGACAGTCGGTTTCGTGGGACAATAACGAAAGAAGAAACGAAATGATATCAGCGAGAATGTTTTGCTACAAAAACCAAACATTGCAAAAGTACACAAAGCTCATTCCGAAATCAAGGTCATCTCTCTCTGATTACTATATGGAAGATAATAAGCACATATCTTCAAATTTGTATAAGATGTCTAATTATATCTACAGAGTGTCACATTTTTAGACTCAAATTAATGGAATATCTTTAAAACCTGCGCAGGTTTCACAAAGTGTCGTTGATGTTGGATGTTTCAAATTTAATGATCCAAATCAAGATAAAAACTCAGTTTCTATCTCCGAATGTCATTTATTGTGTTCATCTAATCTTCAAATTTGGTGATTCAAATAAAGTGTCAAGTAAACCCATGTATGTCAATCTAAAGTACAGAAAGGGGGATGAAACAATGCATGCATACTTTGCAGAACAGAGAGATGATGAGTGGATGCAGATTGATTTGTTTCGGTTCCTCAATCACAAGGAAGAAACTGTTTTTGAGGTTTTACTAGAGAGTTTTTCGAAATACTATTGCGGAAGTGTTGTCATCTACATTGAAGGAATTGAATTTCGAGCCATCGACGATGCAAGTTCCAAATACTCTCGTACTTTCTTTTCTTTATAAATTCGAACATAGGTCGATGTATGAGCTAAATTTCCATGTTCTACACGACTAGTAACATCTGTCTTATGATCTTATATACAGGGGAGACTTAAGAAGATGGAAACCTTAAAGGAAATCCAACAAATCTGGAAATCAAACTCGAATACGGACCAGGTGGAACAATTGTCAACTGATGATGATATGCTTATAAATGCTCTCAAAAATTCAAATGAACAGTTTTGCCCTGCTAAGTGAAGTGGATGGAAAGAAGCTTTTTATGCTTTCTGCTATGGGTTTTCTATATGACTCTTTAAAGGTGAAGTTTCTTAACTGCAAGCCCTCGGAACAATGCAGGTTTGTTTACCTAAATAGTTGGAATGTACCCATAATATGCAGGATGGAAAAAGTACTACATATTGAGTGTGGCTAAGTAGTATTTAATGAAAATGATAGAATATTGTGTAGGCGCAGATTTTCGGTAGTGATTTTTTATCACAGCAGGTATACCGTATCAAGTGCAAGATTGAGAGCCAAATGTTGTTGCCAGATAAAGATTATAATTGTTACCTGGTATTCAAGCTTTCAGAAAAATGTCTTGGATTGCATTGTAAGTGAAAGTAAGAAATCAACTTCACCGTAACAACAAAGAGGTTGAAACTATTTATGTCAGATCTCCAACCGCATGGAATTTACATGATATCAAACAGGTACCGAAACACAGGGAAGATGGATGGATGGAGGTTAATGTATGGAAATTCAACTCAAAGGTTGACCTTAAAAATGAGTGTGTTCCTATCAATTTGAAACTTAGAAGTTATGAAGGAACAATGGCTGGCCTTATTGTATGTGGCATTGAGTTTCGACCAATGTAAGAACAAAATGTATTACTGAAGTTTTCAGACATCTTGTGTTCTTAGTTTATAGTCATTTTCCGGAGCTTTTGCGTTCCCAAAGTCTCTTGTTATATGTTGCTCTTGAAGAGAAAAGTTGTAACTTGTAAGGAGTAATTTTGTCTGGGTTTTATGAAGCCATTTCTAGTAGTAATAGAGTGTGCTCTGTTTAAATGCTCTGGTTGAGTGCTTTGGAACTTGATTAGGAAAATAGGAACAAAAATGTCAATTTGTGTATTATGAATTCAAACCAATTAATGTTATATATCGTTGTATCCATTAACTTAAGCCCTTTTAATATATTAAGCCCAATCCAATTGTATTCTTTTTATTTATTTTTAGTTTCAGTACTACATAGTCAAATTAAATGAATTCAATTTCTATAAACATCAACCCACAACTGAAAACCAACACATTATTCTTGTCATCAATTGTAACGAACAGTTATGGATTTATGGATTTATCTTTATTAATCAAAGATTAAAAAAAAAAAAAAAATTTGACGGTCGATCTTAAGAAATGAAACTCTACCCAAACCTATGTACTTATGTCGTATCTTTACTTTAAAAATATATATACATGTGATGGTTATCTCAATAGTTACTAAGGGGTTAAGGAATTATTATGATATTTGAAAATTTATTATAGACATATTTTTGTAACATTGAAGAAATTAATCAAATTCTCTAGTAAACTTAAAAGGATCTGTTATATCAAGGGGGTTAAACTTCCATTTCCAACAGTAGCAATAGATTTAGCTAGGCTAGGTACCAACGGTAACGGGTTATTATAACAGAGCTAACAGGGATATGTACATGCGAGAGTTTGTTAAACGGTTAAACCAATCAGCAGTTAACTAAATATGATTTTTTTCATAATTCCATTGAGAAATTAAAATGTACCAAATCAAGTTATCATAGCAATAGCGGATGTAGTTGCCATCCTCTCTTAGAATAAAGACTCCATCTCAACAATGGCTTATAAGAGTTATTTATAGCTATTGTACGTACTTAATATTCAATAACGTGTCGTGATTAATTAAGTGATTGAGACTTTGAGAGACATATGAATTGTTAACTGAAGCCAACTTGTGCTTTTATAATCTTGTATTATGTTAAAATCTTGTCCTCTCAATCAGTGTGGTCCTGGATAGACTTTATATACTAATTAAGAGGACAAAGTTACCTAGAATTATATGAAGCACTAATTTCTTAAGAGATATGATTATTATGTTTACCTAAATTCAATCCTGTTACGAACGGTCAAAATGATTAACATAAAGTTGGAGCTGAATTGCAGAATTTGGGTTTTTGTGAATATCATCTTTAACAGAAACCGAGTAGTATCTGTATAATATTTTAATCTTATTCTTCTTGAAAAATGTAGTTATCATTTTATTTTTTTAATAATATATAAATATAAAAGACTTTATTTGTAATTGCAGAAGTAGTCAAAGGTTATTGTTGAGAACATCATTTTCTCCGGCTCTAACGTATGTATGCTTATTAAATTTGACGCTACAATAATGCAGGACTACTACACACGCAAACAGCATAAAAGCAGCAGGGTTGGATTAGTGGCTGATTCTCTTGCCTTTAAACAAGAGGTCATGGGTTTGAATCTTATCTCATGCAAAAGGTCGGAGGTCATTTCTACCTTTAGGTAGAACTCTAAGCAGCCTCTCTACCTTAGGGTAGGGGTAAGGCTATCTACATCTTAACCTCCCCATACACCGTCCTAGACGGTATTGGGCCTTAATCCGCAGAATGCGATATGGGATGTTACTTTTTACTACACACGCAAACAGCCAAAAAATTTATATTTGTTATTATTATATGTAATAGTATCCTTATTACGAGTTTTGTCTCCACAAAACTGAATAAATAAAATAAAAAAAAAAAATTACCCATCCACAAACTGAATAAATAATTAAAAAAAAATTACCCATCCACAAAAACTGAATAAATAATTAAAAAGGAAAAAAAATCACCCATCCACAAAACTGAATAAATAATTAAAAAAAAAATACCCGTCTAATTTGTAATACCTAGCTCCGCCCTATATGACACTAAAATGCATTATTTTTTTAATCTCTACATTAGATATGTAACACTCCAACAAGTAGTTCAGATATACTGATATGGACTATTCAAAAATTTTAAAAAGAAAAAGAAAAAAAAAGGCCACAATGAAAATGTGCAATGTTAGCATAAACCCGATCACTTCTACCCGGCCTTCACCTATTTCACGTGCACCTGAGGAAACTCGAATAATTTTGATTTGTTTTTTAAAAAATTTAAAATATGATAAATAAGTTAGTCTCTGTTTTTAATCGGACAAATTTATTGAGAAAAGGTAGTGAGAAGTTCGAGAATAATACCCGAAAATTTAGAGGGTATCCAACATGGTTCAACGACAACTATTAAATTTTTTATAATAATTTTTTGACATATTCCTCCCAATGTTGAACCCTATCCTGGTGATTTTTTTTATAATTTATTATTGATTAAAACAAGTATATATTAACCAAGTTGCAATTGTTTTCGATCATCGGATGCCGTGTACTTTCATTCTTTTAGTATCTTGTCCTCTACGATCGATATGCTCATTTGTTAATATTTCATAGTAGACCTTGAATAATTACAAGACCTAAGAGTCAAGTTGCATGTAGTTGTAACATCCTCATCTCGAGCTCAGCAAGTACGCAAAAGTTGTAGTTAAGAAATTCATATTTGCACATATGTTCTTGGCTTCAATGTAAATATTTCTATGATCACAACTCTACTTGACAATATAAAAAGAAATGACATATCATAATGGCATACGTTCTGAGCTAGTACACATCAACTAAAGCCAACTTGTGTTTTTATAATGTTGTATTATTTTAAAAATTATCCTTCTAAATTAACTAATAAATGCATCATGGACTCTGTTCTGTTATATAAAAAGGAAAGAGTATCTTCAATAGAACCAGAGCAGTATCTCTATAATATGACCTTATTTTCCTTGAAAAACGTTGTCATCATTTTATTTTATTTTAATTAATATTAATAATTAATAATTAATAATATATATGATATAAATAGACTTTATTTTATAATAACAAAAGCAGTCAAAGGTTAAGGTTACTGCAGTTGGAACATCATTTTCTCCCGTTCAACATGTGTAATTAGGATGTTTTTACAATAACGAGATAGATTTATTAGTTCTTTATCAAGTGAGATTAGGGGCGAAACCAAGATTTGAAACCGAAAGGGGCTCGTATTTCATTGTAAAATAATGACGTTAAGGTATATTGAACGATAATCTGATAAATAAGTTACTTTAGTCTATGTTTCTGTTTCCAGACAAGTTTATTGAAAATGAGGTAGTGAGAGAGACTAGAAAATGATACCCAAAACATAAGGAGGTATCCAACCTTCAAGTTCAAGGACAACTATTACATTTTTATATGACTTTTTGACATCTTCCTCCTAATGTTTGGTCCTGGTGATTTTTTTTTTTTTTTAAGTTGTGACTGTTAAAAAAATGTATAGACCAACAAGTTGCAATTCTTCTCGATGATCGGATGCCGTGTATATAATTAACAATTTTCCATTTTCTTTTTCTTTTATCTTGTCCTACGATCTATATGATCATTTGTTAACACTTCATCGTAAACCTTGACTAATTACAAGACCTAAGAGTCAAGTTGTAGTTGTAATATCCTCGTCTCGAGCTCAGCACTCACGCAAAAGTTTCAATTATTGCTCAAACACAAGTTCTACTCTGTCCAAATCTTTTGTTTTATTTTAGTGCTTTGCAGAGTGCTCTGTTTAAATGTTCTGTTTGAATGCGTTGCTACTTTGTTTGGAAAATAGGAACAAAAATGTCGATTTGTACTGTATCATGAAATCAAACCTATTCATGTTATATACTCGTTATATCCATTAACTTCTGCCCTTTGAATATATTAAGCACAATCCAATTATCATTGTACGGTGATCTAATTGTATTCTTTTAGAATTATTTTTTTAGTTTCTATAAACATCAACCTACAGCTGAAAACCAACACATTATTGTTGTCAAGACTGATTACCAAGTATCCTATTTGCTTTAAAACTAATTTTGCAATCAATCGATAAACGCCATCAACTGTAACAAACAGTTATGGATTCTTAATTTTGTTACTAGTTGAAGAAACAAAAATTGAAATTGAAAATAAACATTAAAATAGAAAATAGAAAGACGATCTTAAGAAAGGAAATTAGGTTTACCCAAATAATAAAGACTCCGGCTCAACAAAGGCTTATTAAACCGTAGTATACGTTAGTTGTTACTATTGTATGTACTCAATAACGTGTTGCCGTTAATTAATTGATTAAAAGACATACATATGAATGATTAACTAAAGCCAACTTGTGTTTTTATAATCATTCTTCTATTATTTTTAATCTTTTCCTTCTTGATCAGTAAGGTCCTATAGCTAGACTTTTTTGTTTTATAATAAGATATGCAGTGGTTAAGCTGTAGCTATATTAACTAATTACCCAATCATGTACTCATGTTCTGTCATTATATATAAAAAAAGGGAAGAGTAAGTTACCTGTAATTATATATTATTACAAGAAGTATATGGGTACAATCCATCCAGACAGGGCTGAATTGCAAAATTTGGGGTTTTGTGAATATTATCTTCAGTAGAAACAACAGAATATATAGTATTACTAGTACTTATACAATTATACAATACAATACGATAATAACAATAATAATAAATGGCTTTGAAAAAAAAAACCCCAAAAAATAGCTTTGAAAAAAAAAACCCCAAAAAATATTGATTGGCTATGTGGAATTAGGGGTGTCAATGGATGGATATGGATTGGATCTTGATCCGATCCATTAGTGATCCAACTTAAATGGATCATGATCCGATCCATGATCCAACAAAATGGATCATGATCCGATCCATATCCATTTATTTTAAATGGATGGATCACGATCCGGATCGATCCATTTTTTTTTTTTAACTTTTTTTTGTTTTCTTTTTAAAGCCACTAACTTTTGTTTACTATTATAAAGCCCTTCGAATACAAGAATACACAATCACAAGCTGTAATTCGCGTCAACTACAAACAGGGGCCACACAAGAATACACCTACAAGATATGCATAGACCATTTCACTTGCAAAATATTAACCTGCAAAAGTACTTTCAACCCATAAAACAACAGCAACATGATTATTTTTTTCAAACCAAGTCCATTCAGATCAGATTTCAAAGTAACCAACAACATATTAGTATTGCAAAATAGTTACAGAACGAAATGTTAAAGCATACTAGAATTGCCTACTACATTTTTCAATCTATTCAATCCAATCAGTGGTTGTGACCAATGCTTCAACAAGCTCTGAGAGCATGGATGAACGTGTCTCATCAACTGTCCTTCCTCCCACACTAAAGGCAGACTCAGATGCGATCGTAGTTGCTGGGACTGCCAACACATCTCTTGCAATTTTCGATAAAACTGGATAGTTGCTAGCATTTAGTTTCCACCATTGTAACAAACAAAAGTCATCCACACGAGGAAACAGGGGGTCTTCCAAATATGTATCCACCTCAGACTTTTGTTGCTTCCCTCTAGGATTCTCTTCTTGCAACCATACATCAAAATCACTATATTTATCATTCTTTTGAACCGTAGTATGATGCGAATTATGCTCATGAATCCCACCATGAGTAATATCATTATACTCTTCGTATAAATCATTCAAAGCAGTTTTGACCCTCTCAAGATATGGATCAGCTCCCGAACCATATATTTTCTCGTAACGAAATTCCACAATTTTCAGCTTAAAACGTGGATCAAAGACAATACCTAAAGCCAGAACTAAACTACACTCATCCCAATACTTAGCAAACTTCTCCTTCATCGGTCCCGCAAATGCACGCAAATACTCAATTGTGCTCTTCTCCCATGTACAAATATCATATTGCAAATCAGAAACATCCGGGAAAAATACATTTGAAGTAGGAAAGTTTCGCCCGCTAAAATGTTTTGTTGCATTATAAAATCCTTTCAAGCAATCTCTTACTGTCGTTGCAACTTCCCAATCTTCTTCATCGGGGTAATGATGGTAACTAGAATCAATGTAATGCAACCGCTCCAATGCTTTTTTCATACATATTGCAGTGTCAAGCATCAAGTAAGTAGAGTTCCATCTATGTGGAACATCAATAGGTAGAACCTTTGGACCGATCAACCTAACTTGAGTGACAGCATTATCAAACTTTTGTTTTGCATACGTGGAATTCCTTAAATATCTTATGGTGAGTCTAACATTTTCAAGAAGTTCTTGGATTACCTTCAATCCATCTTGAACAACCAAATTAAGTATATGTGCACTACACCTAACATGGAATAACTCTCCTCCTAAAGATAACAATGATCTTTCTTGAAGCCAACTTTTCAACTTTCTAACCATAACATCATTTGATGAAGCATTATCTACTACAATGGCAAATAACTTCTCATCAATATTCCACTCTAATATTAGATCACGAATAAAGTTAAATAAGGTGTTTCCATCATGCGGGTATTCAATACTTCTAAAAGCAAGAAGCTTGCTTTTTAATTCCCAATTTTCATCGATGAAATGAGCTGTCAAACATATGTATGCAATATTTTGGTGATCTGAAGTCCAAAGATCAGTAGTGAGAGTTACCTTGCACGAAAGGCTCTCCAAAAAAGCATAAACCTTCTCTTTCTCTTCTTTATAAATGCTAATGATATCTGCTCTAAGTGTATTTCGGGTGTGAATAATGAACTCGGGATTCAAGCCTTGAGAAAATCTTTTGAAGTATTTATGGTCAACCATTGATAAAGGATAGTTGTGTTTGACGACCATAGTTGCAAGATCCTTCCTACTTTGTTCTTGGTCAAATTTGTAAGTAGTAGGATTTGAACTTGATTCCGAGTTGTCAACGAGTTCGTTATGCTTTCTCTTAAGATGGTTTCTCAAATTACTAGTTCCGCTACCTCCAACAAAGCTTGAACTACAATGGTTACAGATAGCAACAACTTCCCCATCCGGCTTCTTGACTCTTTTAAAAGACTTCCATACAGATGATGTTTGTTTTCGTTTGTTTTGGTTATTTAATTCATTAATTCCAATCGTGGACTCGTCATCATCATCATCACCATCAACATCGGCTGTTGAATAACTCTCCCTATCCATCTTAATAATGAGTTAATCTGCATAAGTGAAAGAAACAACATGAGCTACAAGTTTTCAATTCTTACAAAAACCAACTGTCAATCTCATAGAATGAAATAAAATTCTTGGAATATCACTTGACAATGACAAAAGTACCAAACCACTTTGACCAATACTTTAATACATTGCAATAAGTCTGTAAGCCTACGAATTTGCAACTTTTCATTACAGGGCTAGAAAAGCTAAACCAAAATCATATTTTCATAATTTCAATTACAAGTTGCTATAAGAAAACAAAATAATAAGTAATGCATATCAATCGAGATTTGGTTGAAAAATTACAAAATATCAAAACATAAACTAGATAAACTAATATCCAAAGCTTGACAAAACAAAATTAAAGGCTAATATAAATTAAAACCTATTTATAGGTACCCAATACCCATCGAGCTTAAGTTAAAACCTAATTTCTGGGCTGGTTAACTTGGTTACAAAACTTAAAATTGAAATAAAGCAAAAATGCTTTAATAAACTAAAATAAGCTTTAGGAATCTTACGTGTAGAATGTGGATAACGAGAATCGAGAGCCGAGAGGTGAAAATGATGATAACTCTAAGTGGAGCTGCCGGAGCTCCAATAGCTCAATACACTGGTTTGTTCGCTCTGAAACTCCGATGACCTAATTCACTATTTTTTTTGTTTTTATATATATGGATCAATCCAGATGGATCATGGATCGATCCAACTATATAATTGGATATTGGATCGATTTGTTGGATCACTTAATGGATTAATGGATCAAATTTTTGATCCAATAAGTCTTTTAATTGGATCGGATCGGATCGGATTTGGATCGGATCTTGATCCATTGACAGCCCTATGTGGAATCGAACTGAAGACCTCATGAAAAGGTTGAGATACCTCAACCATCAATCTGATGTTGCATTGACTTAAACCTTATCACAATTTAAAATATATATACTGTATATTAAATCCGCTTAAAAAAAGGAGTTGAAGCAGGAGAGATTCGAACCTGAGTCGTTCGGGTAAATATTGTCAAAAACGACAACGGCAACCGCTACGCTACAACTAACTTTATTTCATATTTTTTTCATTACAAATATATATATGATAACATAAATCGCATACAAAACCAAACGTGGCGGATACTGATAGGATCGAGTACTATTCATCTCACCCACATTTGTTATTAACGAGGAATATCTACCCGGGCTCCGCTCCGGGATACACTTATTTTATACTTAATTCTATAATTATTCAAAAAATGCATCGACTTATTGTATGCTTTAAAAATTGATCTGCACAACGAAACATCTAATCGATGAACATGCTACAATACCATATACAAATGAGTATTCTTCGCACCGCAAAAGAATTACATGCGTGTATAAATTGCATGTGTATATTTTACCCGCAAAATGATTTAGCAAAACCGTAACGTAGTGATTATACTACAAATAGTAGCATTAAATGTATTATTTTAAAAAAATATTTCATTGCAATTTTTTTTAGGCAAGTATTCACAGCTCTATACTACGAACATTTACATTAATCTGCGAATATATACAATTGTCTCATCCCCTCTTGGTAGGAAGGATCACCATGCTATTGCTAGACCAAAAACCCTTTGGTTCATTGCAAATATTTCGATAAATGTTTTTAAATATTGTGAATAGTTTTAAACATATAATTTCAAGATAATAGTATGAATTTTCAATAATACAAATAAATGAATTATCAACTATCAATAATTATTTGTATATAATCCGTCGAGTAATGTTAAATGGGACTACTTACATACCCCTAAAAGTCAGCCTAATTTTTTGATTGGTTGAATTTTTTCTCTCTGAATCTCAACCTATCAAATTTTCAAACCTACCAATCACATCTTCAGATCTGTAATTTTCTTAATTCGGACGATGAGAATTTGTTATATAATGTAAAAAATATTCCTATAATAATCCAAACCTACCATTTGTTATGATATTTGTAAGTTGATAGGTGTAACTATTGTAGAGTTCCAACACACTTTAAAGCATAAAAATAAAAAGGTAATTATTTTATTTTGAATAGCCTTATTAAACTCAAAACAATTTAAGTCACCCACAGTTTAATTTACAAAACCAAGAGTTGTTTCTGTATTTTATCCCATCGGTGCCATCATGATAGCATTTGGCGGTGACCCCCACCGTTAAAAATGGAACAACGACCGAACATACTTCTGAACCCCATTTTTCATCATCATAAACCACCGATTCACTCATTCGTAGTAATTTTTTATTTTTTTTTTGGTTTATTTTATTTTCGGATATGATCTATCTTTCTCATCTGACGTCTCTTTCAAAGAACTTGATGCAGACTTAGATATCAAATCTGTATATCTCTGCAGTTACACTTTCAGGCCAAAATTTCAACTCTTAGATTCGTTTGGAGATCTCAGTAACGTCAACGTAATACAATTGTTAATCTGTTTGAAACTCATAGTTGATTGAATTTTTTTTAAAGGTATTCTATGATATTCAACAAAAAATGTTATGAGTTCCAGATTTTTATTCTTCAACGTTGTATTTTTCTTTTATTTAGGCAAATTATTCTTCATTTTACTGTTAATCTTTTAGTTTCAATTTATTTTGGTGAACAGAAGTCGCAAGATGGTAGCATGTGCAGGAAGATCATCGTCGATCCCTATTCTACACGAAAAAAAATGGCGGCCGTCGCCGGTTTGACCGACATAACCGATGAGATTTCGGCTACGACAAACTTGACGGCGAGATTCCAACATATAAACGGAGAAGATTGCCATCTCGATTCTGACCATTCACGGCGTTGTTCACTTTCCGACGAAATTCCTGCCGTCTCATGCGTTTTTTCACCTGCACCTAAACGTTTATTTCACCGGTTTAATTCTTTATATTTTTCAGAACGTGAAACTTCATACGTAGTAAAATGAAAAAAAAAAAGAGAGTAAATTACAAAGATACCCTTGCAACATGTTAAATTTTGAATGGTTATTCTTGCCACATGTCAACATCTGGATGGCAATGCTACTATTCATCTCACCCTAAATTGTTATTAATGATAATGATAATGTCTATAATATTTTGATCTTATTATTCTTGAAAAATGTTGTTATCATTAAATAATTTAATATATATAAAAGACTTTATTTGTAATTGCAGAAGTAGTCAAAGGTTATTGTTAGAACATCATTTTCTCCGGCTCTAACATATTTTTGATAGTATGCATTTTTAATTTGAGGCTACGATGATGAAGGACTTCTACAAACCGCAATTACGCAAACATTAATTATATTATCGTATCGAAACTCAATATTCCACCACTAGTACAGATTTGCGATTTGGTTACACCAGAAAAGTGTGACGAAATCCATAAGGTCACACTTGTTTTTTCAACGTGTATGTAAGTAAAGGTCCCGTGACCAAAAGCGTCCATACGGTCACATTAGATGGTTAGTGGTCGTATCCTTTTAAAAAGAGTAACCAAAACCATAAAATGTGTGACCATATGCTCTTTAAAATCATGTGAAAGTGTACTTCGTGTGACTATTGTCCATCTAATGGCCACTTGAATTGTAAATTTGTGTGGCTATTTGTAACATTTAGTCACATAACGAGCGTTTTATTTTGGAATTTGGTTACATAAATTTAAGCCAAAAGTGACCAAAAGTGTTAATAAGTGTGACCATATGCTCTTTAAACTCACGTAAACTTATATTTTGTGTGACCATATACTCTCTAATGTCAAGTAAACTTGTATTTTGTGTGACTATTGTCCATCCAATGGCTACTTTATTTTTATGTTTGTGTGGCGATTTGTATCATTTAGTCACACAACGAGTGATTTTTTCTGGGATTTGGTCATATAAAATTAAGCCAAAAGTGGCCATAGGTGATAATAAGTGTGACCATATGCTCTGTAATGTTAAGTAAACTTGTATTTTGTGTGACTATTTTCCATCAAATGACCACTTTATTTTTATGTTTGTGTGGCGTTTTGTATCATTTAATCACACATCGAGTGATTTATTCTGAGATACATTGCTTACTTTTCTTGAACACAAGTACTAAAACTGCTTACTATACCAAACGGAATTGCATGAGTTATTTACTATTTACAGAAGTCTCTCCATCATATATCGTTAGTTATGGACTTAAGCGCGAACACTAGTTAATGGATCCATTAGGGAAATGACCCTCCCCGCCCGGGGTAGTAGCGCTACCACGAACCGTTCTGTATAAACGGGCGACTATTATTCGTTACATATGCTTGCTCAGTTACGAGCATGTCACGGGAGCAATTTATTACTTACGGGTTAAGCTTCGATTATGAGCCTCATGGCAACGGTATAACTTACTTACTTACATTTGCTGGATTGCAAATACTGGTTTTACATTTGCTGGATTGCAAATACTGGTTTTACATTTGCTGGCTTGCAAATACTGATTTTTGCCTACGGGCACTACTGATGAAATCTTGTTTTCAAAACTGATATTACATACAAACCTGTGAGTTTCACCAACATTCGTGTTGACCTTTTTAGCATGTTTTCTCAGGTACCCAGACGGAGTAGGATTACTCCAGGACTTTAGCTAGAGTCGCATGATTTCAACACAACTACATTAACGGAGATTCTTAGCATTATCTTTTGTATATTTCGATTATGTAATAGAATCTCTCGCTATACGCGTGGACTCTAGGAAACTACATTTTTGTATACGAAAACATTAAGTTTTCAAACATTATATCTATAGGAATGTAACTAATTTACAAACGTTGCATATAGATGTCGTTTGCTTTATCTTTGCGCTGTGATAATTGATTAGTAGCACCCCAAAACTTGCTTCCGCTAAACAGTGAATCTGGGGGTGTTACAAAGTCGCAAACCAAGTTATACGTAAATTGTGGGTGTCTCTATAGCAGTAGACAGGGTTTGGGTCTCGTTTTCTAAGTCAAGTGATGTACCAGTGGGAGGGGTTATCAGTTTCCGTGGCAAGTGTAATTGTGAATGAGGCCTGCTTATATATAATATGTAATAGCCTAATTATGTATAGTACATATAAGTTTAAAGAAGTACTTTAAACTTTTAGGATCGGTTTAAATTGTACATTTGACTCCATAAAGATAATACCTCCGATATTTGAGGGCACAAAACAATCACCACTAGTTCAAGATTATGTGTTGGATAGTTGTTTTCATGTTCTTTCAATTGTTGGGAAGTATATGTGATAATTCTCTCTCTTTGCATCAATACACATCCCAACCCATTATATGAGACATCACATTAAACGATAAAGTCCTCGGTTCTTTCGGGTAGCACAAGAACTGCAGCTAGCTTGACTAAGCTTCTCATTGAGTAAAAGAAAAGCTTGTTCTTGTTGATCGCCCCATTTAAAAAAATGATATTCTTACAAGTAAGTTTAGTAAGTAGAGTGGTAATCTTGGAGAAATCTTGAATAAATCTCCGATAATAGCCTGCTAAACCGAGGAAGCTTTGAACTTCGGTCGGATTCTTAGGGGAATCCCATTTCATCACTGCTTTCATCTTAGTTAGATCCACCTTTATACCTTGCTCGTTTACTACATGACCAAGAAATTGAACTTCTTGAAACCAAAACTCACACTTAGAAAATTTTGCATAAAGCTTTTCAATTCTAAGCGTGTGAAGTAATTGCCTCAAATGAGATTCATGATCGCTTGCCGTTTTGGAATAGATAAGGATATCATCTATGAATACAATCACAAATTATCAAATCCATAAATGCATCAGGAGTATTAGTCAACCCGAATGGCATAACTACAAACTCGTAATGACCATATCGAGTTTTAAATGCAGTCTTAGGCACATCTTCTTCACGAACTTTTGATTGATGGTAGCCCGAACAAAGATCTATTTTTGAAAAGAAACTTTTCCCTTGAGGTTGATTGAACAAGTCATCAATCCTAGGTAACCTTGTTCAACTCTCGATAATCAATACACATGCGCATACTACCATACTTCTTTTTGACAAATAATACCGGTGCTTCCCATGATGAACTACTAGGGCGGATAAACCCTTTATCAAGTAAATCTTGAAGTTGCTTCATGAGTTCCTGCATTTTAGTAGGTGCAAGCTGGTATGGAGTTTTAGCAATTGGGGTTGCTCTGGGCTTAAGATCAATTCTGAATTCTACTTGCTGATCAGGCGGAATATTCGGAAACCCCTTTGGAAAAACATCAGGAAACTCTTTAACTACCGGAATTTCTTCGACTTTGGGTGAAGACTTATAGGTATCAACTACATGTGCCAGAAAAGTTTGACAACCATGAGCTATTTACCTTTTAGCACGAGCTAAATACTACAATAATTGAATATGAAAAATATAATAATAATATATTAAATATTGAGTTTGGATATTAAAGCTTTTGGAAGTCATTATTTCACGATCCCCTTCGAGTTGTTAGAATGACTTTTAAACAAAAATCAAACTAAATTATTACACTGACTTGATTTCTATACGAAGTAAGAATGGGAAAATAAAAAATTAGACTGACTTAGTTTTCTAACCATTCAAATTGTAGTGATAATAACTATATGCACATGCTACCAAAACACTCTTATTATGTTACTTAAATTAGTGTTAAAGTAATGAATATGAATATGTTTCAATTAACCCAGGGAATATATAACGTGGTTGAAATTGAGCCAGACGGTACGAAATTGAGTGAAAGTGTCTAGCTAGCTTCAACTACATATGTCTTTTACCAAGATTATTAAATAAAATAGTAATAGTAATACATAGAAGATGTGTATGAATAGACAATTCGGACCTGTTGATACATATAGTGTCTCAGTCAGTTGGTCTATCGAGTTGTATGTGTCGTTAATCGAATTATATGAAAAATGTATTATTAGCGACACTGTCATTTTAGTTTTAGGCGATACTTTATTAAATGTCACAAGAATCAGTTTAGAATAGTATACGACACTTGGGTCAGTGTCGCATGACCGATGTTTGCAACACTTGGCTAAGTGTCACTAGATTGGTTTTGTTTTAGTATAAATAGAACCCTACGGGTTCTGAGTCAGGGTTGACAAAACCATAGCACCATTTGTCGACAAAGCATCTCCGTAAACAATCTAATACGTTCCGGTTATCAATACAAAGTTGATTTTGATCCGTTAATTCGATTTCCGTTTGTGTTTTCGTGTTATTATTGTGATTGTTTGTTTCCACCATTCAATCAGTCTTGTCAATCACTTAGATCCAACGTAAGTGGCACTCACGGGACCATATTTCAGAACAGAATTAATGGTCATGTATATATAATTAACACCATATTTATATATATATATATATATATATATATATATATATATATGTGTGTGTGTGTGTGTGTGTGTGTGTGTGTGTGTGTGTGTGTGTGTGTGTGTGTGTGTGTGTGTGTCAATTCTGAAATCAGATCGACTTGTCCTTTACAGAAAATAAGAACGAGATGACAAAGGTTAAAGGAACTGGAACTAACAAATATAGTCTGTAATAACCGTAAGTAATGATCGCAAGAGGTTTTAGGTTCAAACTCAATTAATTGTACATAATGCCGATATTATACTAATTTTGTATGTTGGGTTTTTGAGAAGGAAAATTGGGTGTTTTTTTATGTATGGTTTAGGGATAAATTGGGAATATAAAGTAAAGAAAATTTGTCTTCATTACGTAAGGAAATTTAGAAGGCATGAGGGATTGAGAGAACCCGTGAGTGCCGACTACCGAGTCACATGGCTCTCTTATTCTGTGGGGAAATTAATTACTCAAATCGTTATTTTTCACGAAGTTCATTTTTATATATAAAAAAAAAATTATATTATATTAAATAATAAATGATGATATTTTAAGCTTAAGATCATATTCGACATGCACGCATCAAAATAAAACATATTTACATTTTCCATTAAATCTTAATAATAAATTATATATAAGAAACATCACATGATGTCATTAAATTATTAATTAGCCAACTAAATTCCTTAAATTTGTCCAATTAACTAAAACTTAGGATACAATGATGTCATAAATAATATAATAATAATTAAATATTGGATGAGAGATATTTGACTATATTTAGGATTCAGATTTTCTTCTTAACAATGATCGCATACGAATTATTATTTTATTTTTCCCTCTTGCAATTATATCCTTACATTTAATCATCAAATTAATTAATGAGAACAAAATAGTCGATACTAAAAGATTTTAATTTTACCTTACATAACCCGTGTGTATACACGAGTTTAAGGGTTAGTAATCAAGTAAAGTAATAAATTATTGTAGTTTGGATTGTAACAATTGAATTTTTTTCTGAAAACAGAATTTATTATACATGTTGCCTTTATAAATTGATAAAAGGCCAAAATGTAGTATACTACCCTGACTTGGTCAACCGGGTCATATAGTACCCTGAACTTTTTAAGGTATAGGATAGTACCCTAAACTTGAAAAATGGGAAAATTTACTACCCTGACTCACCTGAGTCAATCATGTGCCAAACATGTGATTTCTTTCCGTTAATTTTTAACGGACAAAAGCAATAGTGTTAACATGAAAACTATAGGACCATGGTTATGGTGTTGAAGCGTCACAGTTAGGGATGGCAATGGGTAGGGTTCGGGTCGGGTTTTTATGAACCCGTACCCAAACCCATTTAGAATATGCGTACCCAAATCCAACCCAATAGCTAGCGGGTACCTATTTAATATTGCCCATCGGTTTTTCGGGTTTCCCCACGGGTATCGGTTATCCCCGCTTGACTATTCCACAAATGAAATAGCAAGTATGACGATTATAAATGATGTTTTAAAACGGAAACATGACAAAAAAAGAAGCAAACCAAGATACCCTAAATAATAGAATGGTTGTTCAAACTGATCATAATACAAACAATTACATGTTTTTGAAAGTACAAAATTCAAATGTCATGATCATTCAAATACAAAGAAATAGATGCAAAATATATAGATAATATGATCATTCTTAATCTTCATTCTTCAATCTTCAATCTTCATCCACAAATTAATTGTGCTTTAATTATATTATATCTATATATTAAATAAAAGAGAATAATTGGAGGAGGATCTCACCTTCCATTTGATTCTCATTTATTGATCCAAGAGATATCATGAAAAATGTTTAGTTAAACAAATCTTATTTCTTGCTTTTTCATCCTCTATTTTTTACAAAAAGTCAAAATTCCTTCTATCTTTTTTCCAGATTACTTCCTCCTTAATTAATATAATTAACACTATCACCCCTCAAACATTAATCCTTCATCAATTAATGATCAATTTAAATTTTGATTTTTAATAATAATGCTAAAAATAATTTAGTCCCTTCATATATTTCATATTTCATAAACTTCGAGCAAATTTTCTATTGTACAAAATTAATTAACAACTACATTCAACTTTTTCTTATATAAAAAAGATAAATAAATTGAAATTTAATATATATTTTTGTGTTGTATAACATGTACACTATGATTCGTATTCATATAATAGTAACACCAAAATAAAATATTAATTTATATAAGTTTTTTAATCAAGTTAAAATTGAACATGTATTATGCAAATGCCCACATCACCTTTAATTTACATAAATAAATATAAATAATAATAACAACAAGGTGTATTCAAAGCATGTAAATATGTGTTTTCTTCCATTGATCTTCCCGATCAATATCATGTTTGTTTCCTTCTCTGATTTTTATAACTCTCTAATTCTATTTTGTAGTAAGAGTATTTGTTAGTTTTATTCACGTGTATTCCTTTGAGATCCATGTGTAGGTGTGTTTATGTTATAAGTTTATTTTCAATTGTAGTCTTTGATTTAGATCAAAAATTGAAACAAATTTTGACCATGGTTAAACTTGAGATTATATATAAGTCTTTATATGTTCATGTATATATGGTTATGACTCAAACAAAAAAGAACCCCACTTACAAATGACCCATATAGTATTCTTATTTCTTCTTTTATATGAATTGTATATGACAATAAGCAACTTGTGTCGGTGTCGTTGAATCTGGCAAGATGACCATGGATCTTGCACTCATACCCCATAGATCGAAGTAGGTCAACTTGAATTTAGTGAATGGCATGTTTTGATTTTTATAGAGTATTCGTTATTGTCTTACAGACTCACTAGAAGCACTATTTGAATACAAAAGAATTCAATGATTCTTTTGGAGATGAGCTTATTGGGGTATGTTTCACTAACTACTCCCTCTATCCCAATTTAATCGTCCATTTTTCATTTTTTGAATGTTCCAAAATAATTGTTCACTTTCTATTTTACCAATAAAAAGAAAATTTAAGTGGAGAACTGTGATATCTTATTAGTCAGAAAAGTAATCAATTCACTTTTCTTAAACTATATGCACATTGAAATAGAATAATTTAATTAGGACAGATAAAGTAGTTAATATTATTGAGATATGAATAATCTATTTCTTCATATAACCTTCACGAGAACAACTTTTCATTAACTAATTAATAATTATTGGAGTAACCTCACACATTGTATTTTTCACTACAATGTCTATCCGTTAATGTTGTGCAACATCAAATGTTGAAACAATTTTTTGGGTTTTAATAAAAAAGAAACCTTGATGCTTCATATTGTGAACTATTTCACTTGATTACTTACTGTATTTCCGTCCATCAATGTTTGTTATTATAACGGACTTAAATTATGTCAAGCTTATAAAATAACTAACAAACGGTTTATTCAACTATATTAATACTAATTTTTAAAAACTTTTACATTATAAATTGTTTTTTTTTAAAGGTAGTCGTGAAATCACTGACGGACCATTTTAGCCCACCCGATCATCTCCACAAGCGGTTTCTCCCCTGGAATTATTTAAATTTAAATACGTCATCCCGCGTAATCGCGGGTCAATAAACTAGTATATATATATATATATATATATATATATATATATATATATATATATATATATATATAGGGTAGTGATCAAGGGGGAAGTGACAAAATAGAGGGAAGGGGGAAGTAAATCAGAGCCATCCATTTCATCAGCTGGATAAAAAAGGTGGAGGGGTAGTTTAGTTCATTCAAAAATAGGTTAATTAGAAAAAAAGGGAAAAAAAAAATACTAGATGACTCATACGCTTTTTACGTAACACAAACAAGAATTTAGGGTTTCTATTTGCAAAATTTAGTACCTGAAACAACAAATTCATCAAATAAACATCAACAGATTCATCATGATAAAGTATAAGGAGATGAAGTATCACTCAAAATCCCCAATTGCAGCAAAATTAGGGTTTCAAAAATCAAATCCGATCAACAAACACCAAACATAAGGACGATTAGTGAACGAAATTCGTGATAAATACGTCGATTGAACCAAAATATATCTTTGAAGATTCAATTGCATCATGAAAGACGAGAAGAACTGAAGAAAAAAACCAATGTCGATCAAAAGTCGATGAATCATCACTCAAAAGTCCATGAAGTTCAAATTGGTAAGAAATACAAATATCAAATCTTTCTAGATATTGTTTTCGAGTCTTGTATTCATTAATAGGATTATGATGTTGCTTAGATAATGAATTGGAGATGATTCCTGTTAATATTATGTAGGATGAATATTATATGTACTAAGATATTGAAATTAGCTACTGTATATATTATAAGATTGTATTGTTGTTGAGATGATGAATTTTGTAGTAGTAATAAACTAATATTTTGAATATAACTCATGAATGTATTGCAAAATATGATTTATGAACCATAATTTGAAGTGTTGATTTGGTAATATTATATGTACTAAGTGTTGACACTATTTTTCATCACTATTTTTCACTGAGATGCATATTATTAGTACATCATTACAATGTAAACCTTATGTTAAGATGAACCACATTGCATACTATTAGTTCTCATCCACATGGATGTTAATATGTATCAATGTGCATCATTACAATGTAGACTTGTGTTAAGATGCACCGGAGTGCATACTATGATTACTCAAACACATGTGTGTTAACATGTATCGAAATACGTCACTACGATGTAAACCTATCTTAAGATGCATCACAGTGCATACTATGAGTAGTCATACACATTTGTGTTACTATGTATCGAAATACATCACTAAGATGTAAACTGCTGTTAAGATGCACCGTAGTGCATATTATTGTGGGCCAATGTAAACTTATGTTAAGATCTCAAAATTTGATAAATATCTTTTACATACTTGTTTATTAGATGAATTATAAAAAATAATTGTAAAAATTAGGTGCACTTGCAAATTATGTATTATTTTTGTGATAGCAACTGAATATTACTCACTGGGATGCATATTATTAGTACATCATAACAATGTAACCTTATGTTAAGATGAACCACAGTGCATACTATTAGTTCTCATCCACATGGATGTTAATATGTATCAATGTGCATCATTACAATGTAGACTTGTGTTAAGATGCACAAGAGAGCATACTATGATTACTCATACACATGTGTGTTAACATGTATCAAAATACGTCACTACGATGTAAACCTATCTTAAGATACATCACAGTGCATACTATGAGTAGTCAAACATATGTGTGTTACTATGTATCGAAAAACGTCACTACGATGTAAACTGCTGTTAAGATGCACCATAGTGCATACTATTGTGGGCATAATAGAACAAACATGTGTGAGCTGCTAAATGTTTATGGGGCTGTTGAGCCTGTTAAGATGCACCGTAGTGCATACTATTGTGGGCATAATAGAATGAAAAACACAATGTGTTATGTTGACTAAGATGCTTGTTAATAAATCACAAAAATATTATGCACTATGATACATATTATTATTAATCATGTAACATTGTTTCAAAAGATTTTTTTTTATGTTGACTGTGATGATTGTTAAAGCTTTTCTATAAAATTGTTGAATACGATTCTTATTATCAGTGATCATGGGTTATTGAATAAAATTCAAAATGTGTAATATTGACTGTCATGCTTCTTAACAATAATAATATTCACTGAATTGTATTTTTGCAGATTCGAAATCGAAAAAGAAACTTAAAAGGCAACAAAGTCAGATTAAAAAGCAGCAGAAAGGACCGGGTATTGTCATAAAGGACAGCAAGCAAATTGAGTCCTTTTTGGTTGATATACTCCAGAAGTTTAATGTAATTCCAACTATCGAAAAGCCAAACGTTCCAACAAAGAATACAAATGGTGAAGGAACTAGTGGTTTTAAAGCCAAAAAAAGACCATATAGTTGAACTTCATAGTAAGTTTCATAAAAAGACCATATGGTTTTAAAGCCAAACGTTCCAACAAAAAATATTTTGTGTAAATACAGGTGTTCTTCCCAGTTTTAAGCCAAAAGTTGAACTTCATAGTAAGTTTCAATTTGCGAACAACAGAAACAGAGGTGATTGACCACAGTAAAGCTGCAGTCGAGTTTCATGTCAAATACGGCGGCACACCATTCCTAATAGTAAGCAAAAAGTACTAATATTTATGTACATACATTTCATATATCAATATAAATAACTAATAATAAAATACAATTACATAGACATTTGTTTGCTAAGTATTTGACTGAGGTTGCACATCCAAGAGGACACTTGATAAGGTCCGTTGTTCCAAAAAGGAAAATGATGAATTGGAGAACATCTGAACATCATTTCGGATATGGTGTTTTGATGATGAAACACATGGAGAACTATAAGGGTGAATTCAAATGGAATTGTGGATTGGCTGTTAAAAGGGACAGAGCTGAATAACCAAATAGAAGACCTGAGAAGAAAGTATGCAACGAAGATAATACTAAGCGATTTAAATCTTTTGAAGGAAGAAATCTTGAAGGATCTGGAAAGTTTTAACAAGCATTATTGCCTGGTAGAAAGGGAGAAACTTCGTTTCATTGCAAGTGGAAAGTGTTTTATGCATTTCAAAGGAGTTATTTGAATGCAGAAAAGAATAATGTCTTCTAGTATGTTGCTTTTATGTTTTTATTAGTAATACATTGAATACTACTAGTTTGAAGAGATTATTGGAGAACTGCAAAGACATACGTTAATATGCTATAATGATTATCTGGTATACTTATATATTCTGTTTGAAAATATGTTAACATGTATCAATTTACATCACTGTGATATTAACCGTTGTTATGATGCATCGAAGTGCTTACTGTTAGAACTTGTGCATATGGGTGTTAACATGTATCGATATATTTCACTATGATATTAACCAATGTTATGATGCACCTAAGTGCGTACAATTACTTCTTACACATGCATGTTAACATGTATCAAAATTTACATCACTGTGATATTAACCGATGTTATGATGCATCTAAGTGCGTAATGTTAGAACTCGTGGTCATGCATGTTAACATGTATCAATTTACATCATTGTGAAATTAAATGTTGTTATGATGCATCAAAGTGCTTACTGTTAGCATTTGTACATATGGCTGTTAACATTTATTGATATACTTCACTATGATATTAACCGATGTTATGATGCATCCAAGTGCGTACTATTAATACTCGTACACATGGGTGTTATCATGTATTGATATACTTCAATATGATATTAACCGATGTTATGATGCATCAAAGTGCTTACTTTTAATTCTCGTACACATGTGTGTTAAGTTGTATCAATTTACATCACTGTGATGTTAACAGTTGTTATGATGCATCGAAGTGCTTACTGTTAGCACTTGTGCATATGGGTGTTAACATGTATCGATATATTTCACTATGATATTAACCGATGTTATGATGCACCTAAGTGCGTACAATTACTTCTTACACATGCATGTTAACATGTATCAAAATTTACATCACTGTGAAATTAACCGATGTTATGATGCATCTAAGTGCGTAATGTTAGAACTCGTACTCATACATGTTAACATGTCTCAATTTACATCATTGTGAAATTAAATGTTGTTATGATGCATCAAAGTGCTTACTGTTAGCACTTGTACATATGGCTGTTAACATGTATTGATAAACTTCACTATGATATTAACCGATTTTATCATCTAAGTGCGTACTATTAATACTCGTACACATGGGTGTTATCATGCATTGATATACTTCCATATTATATTAACCGATGTTATGATGCATCAAAGTGCTTACTATTAATTCTCGTACACATGTGTGTTAAGTTGTATCAATTTATATCACTGCGATATTAACCGTTGTAATGATGCATCGAAGTGCTTACTGTTAGCACTTGTGCACATGGGTGTTAACATGTATCGATATTCTTCACTATGATATTAAACCGATGTTATGATGCATCGAAGTGCGTACTATTAGTACTTTGTAATAATGCATGTTAATAGGTATTTATATGACTTCCATTTGAAAGTAAAATTAAGACGGATCACAGTGCACACTATCATTAATGATTAAATTACAAACACTACAAATATTAATATTTAAAAATTGTTTAAATACTATTTCTTAGAATAATAATAATAAAAATAATTTTAATAAAAACAGTTTACATAACTAATAAATTTTAAAAAATAATAAGTAAATAAATATATTTATTTTAATTATCTGAAAAATAAATACTCTATTTTAATTTTAAAAAATCATAAAAACTTTTCTACATCTATCAGTTTAATTTAAATGTTAACACGTTAAAGAATTTACACCTAAATGCATACTATTAGTACTCGTCCACATGAGTGTTAATATATATTGATATACATCACTACGATGTAAACCTATGTTAACATGAATCATAGTGCATACTATTAGTACTGATCAGCTCGAATGTCAACATGTATTAATATACATCACTACGATGTAAACTAATGTTAAGATGCATCACAGTGCATACTATTTGTACTCATCAGTTCGAATGTTAACAAATATCAATATACATCACTACGATGTAAACTTATGTTAAGATGCATCACAATGCATACTATTAGTACTTAGCATGAACCTAGTAAAGTAGGTTAGCAACACAAATGTAACAATTCTTAATTGGGCATATTCAATAAATCTAATTGCATACCGAACATGCTTCAGGTGCGTTTTTGAAATTGAAACTCAACTTTACACCATTGTATTACTATACAGTCACTAAATGAATTATATCTCTTAAAACCCAAACATAGACAAATAATCCACCTCAGCAAATATTAACATTTCAGCTAAGGGTCGTAATCAAGCAAATAATAAGCCATAAACTCTACTTCAGGGCCCACAAAGACGTCTTCAAAAGTTTTCTTTCAGAACTCAAATCCATATAATCCCAGTTGTATTTGTTGCCAGTGTCATCATCTCTTGCCCATTATTAATCACGAACATCATGCTTTTGAACCTCAAGAGCCGGATTATTAGTAAACATACGTAATCTGCAAAACCTATACAAATGAATCCCATATATAGTTTCCCTAAGATGGTGTATAGATTTTTTTATCAATTATATACCAATAATAACGTACTATTTTCTTGGAGTGTTACAATTTCTCACCTTAGCTCTGCATAGAGAATACAGTTCCAACGTACTCAATGGTATTCTTTATCCATCTCTCATGCGTGAAATCAGTGAAGTGAATATTAGACCTGCCAAAGGGCAAACACGTTTGAGAATGTAATTACAAATGAAAATTCCCTTGATGCAACCTCAAATGGATGGTTTATTTTGAACAATAGCTGCAAAAGATTTTTCATCGGTTCAAGCATTGTAAGAATATTTCATTAGATCTTGGAGTATAAGAACTCAAAAGATTTAATCTAATCAAAAGGTTAACTAAAGAAATAGATGTAGATTACATTGGCTTGACAAGAAAATAAATATTTTCAATATTCAATCTCCCTAATAAATTATCTTGAACAATCTGTGTTAGTAGGTTATTCCCGGTGTTTAAATGTTTGAAAGTGCAATCTGATCAATTACATGTTCCATTCTCCAAAGTTCATTTGTTTCCTGTGCAATGCTAGTTGATGTCACACAAAGTAATTGATTTCATAAGGCCCAATTGTTAAAAATGAGTTTCACAAACAGAAACTAATGAAAGATGAATTGAGTGACACATTGTTCATCGCAATCATTCAACCAGTTTCCTAGTAGCATAGCTCTAGTTAAGTATAAAGTGAGTCACAACCAAAATCATAAAATGTTTTCCACCACCACTATGAGTACTCAACATACCAAAACTTCAGCACAAACAATTACTAGTAACAGGAGAACCACAAATAACCTATGTTAAGATGCATAACTTTATGATATACATCACTATGAACTAAAACTTACGTTAAGATGCATCTAAATGCATATTATTAGTACTCATACACATAGATGTTAATATGTATCGATATAAATCACTACGAGGTAAATGTAAAAGATGCATCTAAGTGCATACTATTAGTACACATCCACATGGGTGTTAAAATGTATCGATAGACATCACTTCAATGTAAACCTATCTTAAGATGCATCACAGTGCATACTATTAAAAGTCATCCACATTGCTGTAAACATGTATCAATTAAAAAAAATGCAACATGAGTAACACTTGAATTCAATTACAATGAAATAATGTTTACATGTTATCTCATAACACCTTGATCTCACATACCGTTTCAGAGTAAAGAATCAAGACCGTCTCCAATGGCAGCCTTTTACTCTGATAAAATACTAAAGGACATTACTTATGGCTCTCCAATTGAAGATGCATATAAACAAGAAGTACTAACATGATCTGTACTCAACAACTCCTTTGGTTAGCACATCAAAACTTACTAATAAAATGAATGTAGTTAAATATTCGTTAAAATAAATATAAACTAAAACTGAAAACCTAAACTGAAAACCCTAAATTCAGAAACCTAAATCGAAATTGTTGAGGATGAATAAGATATAAATACAAATCGTGAACGTATTTCGTGATTCATGAATATCAAATTTATGTAAACGGATTCGTCTCTTGAACAAAAATCGAAATTAATTAATTGATAGTGTATACATAAATTTGGAGTCTTGAACAAAAATCGAAATTAATTAATTGATAGTGTATACATAAATTTGGAGTATTGAAGATGAATTTGATTCGATTAGATGGAATTGCTGATGAATTCTGAATTGAAGATGAGGTGAGTTTGATTAAGATTAAAATTGTTAATCGAATTGCAATTGAATATGAGAAGAAGTACATGATGAAGATGAGAAGAACGATTGAAGGATACTAAGATAATGTTGTGTTTTTGTTTTGAAGAGGAAGAAAGTAAATGACCAACATACCCCTATCTCTATTAGCAGAATGAAGCGCAGAACACAGGAATAGGGTGCACCGGAGTTTGCTCAGCTCAAATGGATGGATGGATCACCACTTCCCCCCTTCCCTCAAGATTACCCCTTCCCTCTGGATCATCCCACTATATATATATATATATATATATATATTAGATTACATATAATTAAGAATAATAATTATGCGGGTACGGGTAATTGGATATGGGTACGGGTACGGGTAATCGGGGCGGGTATTACTAAAACCCGTACCCAAACCCAAACCCGTGAAGAAAAAAAACTTGTACCCAAACCCGTATCCAAACCCGTCTACCCATACGGGTACGGGTATTAATTGGGTCGGGTTCGGTTTTCCCCATTGGGTTCGGATGTTTTTGCCATCCCTAGTCACAGTAGATCTACCCAATAACAATTGTAACAATAACAATAATAATAAAAGTAGACAATCATCATCTTCGCTGTGAAGATAACCCCCCTTATCTAAACCCCACAATGGATCTATACCCGATACATATTTTGATTGAATTAAATTTCATGTCAATTATTTAATTAAATATTTGATTTAATTTAAGTCACATAAAAGAAATTAATGCCACAAACAATCACAGCGCTTCTTGTGCATCAGAGAATTAATTCGAAGGAATTAAGTTAATCGCCGGTATAGATTCCGACAACGGTAAAGTGAAGTTGCGATTGTTGCCGAGACTGTTGCCTCTCCGGCTGCTTGTATTATTAATCCGACCGTTTTCTTTATGTTTTTACACTAGTTTTAAGATCCGTGAAAACACGGGTTTGATGAATGATAAAAATTAAAAGTTTTGGTATATTTTTTTGGGTAAATAAGTTTATATGTAACTTGTATGTAAAGTTAAACTTCATTAAATAGAAAAAAAAGGTTCCAATTATAACATAAAATTCATCTATTAAACTTTTTAAACTGCATTTGTACATGTGAATCAATTTAATGAGTACCAAAACTTTAAAAAGGTTGTCGTATGACTTTTACTCTCACAGTCTAATTCATGTCAAAAATAGAGGTAGTGAACTTTTTCTGCACTTTCTATAAAGCATGTCAAATTATACTAAGGGGGCACAATACACAACAAAACACATATTCTCAACAACTTTTGTAAAAAAGCATATATAATCCTAATCACGTAATGGGATAGTTATGTTAACCATAAGAACACTTACAACACAGCAAACAATAACAATAAAGCAATCATAATTTATAACAAAGATCTGTATCATAATAGGAAACTGCAGGTGCATTCCGTTCTTGTTTGATGACAAATTACTACACACGCATAGCAGAAATATTAAAACTGTCATTGGATAAAACACGCAAACTGTAAAAACTCTATATCACACAATACAAATCACCAAGGTGATGATGACAACTTTCAACCAAACAGCAAGTGAAGATGCTTCAGAACTGGGATTTGTCCAGGGTATCAGAATAAGGATGATCCATAGCAGCCTTGGCTGAAATCCTGTCACTTGGGTCGTATTTCAACATTTTCTGAAACAACAAATAATGCATCAGTTGTATTTTTATTTCACAAAATCTCCAAATTATACATAACTGAAAGCATTATATTTTCGAATTTAGTCAAATACCGATAGAAGGTCAACGCCCAAATTCGACAACTATTAACCACGACCCAAATTCGAATACTGACTTTGACAACACCAGCAACCTATGCAAACAGGTAAATTATATCAGCAAACCATAAGTTAGTCTAAATAAAAAATAGCTACGTCACAAACGTCAAAGTTCTTAAGTGAAACCTTTATATCTACCCGATTACCGCTTCTTTTAACTGACTTTCTAAGAACCTTTACTTCTCATTCCACAAGTTGCATCTCTTTATTTCACATATAAATCTGAAACTCACTGCAAAATAAGTTATGAGCTTAACATGAACTCAAAAAACACAGGAGTCCATTATCTTTAATCTAAAATCTAACAATTTCTCTAGAAATCATATCATATTGATTCACAAAACAAACCTGACAAAAAATATTTACAAATTTCTTCCAAAAACTTAACAAAGAATAAATCCCCAAGCTCAATAACCCCATGACTAAATCCAAAAAGCCTCAATGTTAAATTATAAATATATAATTAGATATTCATGAGCTTACCTGACTGAAATACCAGAAGTTTGCTTCAAGTGTTCTACATTGCCATAAAAGCAGCCTAAGTGATATAAAAATGAAAGTCATGTGACAGCCAAAGACCACAAAATCAACAAATATTATTGCTGATATAGAAAATTTAGTACCTTTATGCCAGCACCAAAAGCTGAATCAACAGTTTTATTATTTTGAAACATGGTTGGGATGCTTTCCGATGTTGATGACACTGTCTCCTCAACCATAACGTAATATAAATTTGATATTAGTTTCAATTATCTTAAATACAGTAAGTCATTAAACTTAACATATCACAATCTCCAAATTAAGTGGATACAGATCATGAATTACTAACCTCAGAAAGCTTTACAATAACATCAGTTTGAAGAGGAGTGTAAACATCTTGTACATTAGGAACTATGAGCATCAACGGCTGCAACACCAATATCAAAAAAAACTACAACACTTAGCTAAATATTCTATTATAAATCAATAATACAGGTTTTAGGGTTTTGTTTAGTTAAGAATAAAGCGATCAAATACCTGTTGAAGCAATTGTGATAAGCAACTCTTAAATCAAGCGCAGGGAGATGTGTTTTGAAGAATCAGCAGCGGAAACACAGTTAATTATATACTTTTCCTCATTTTTGAATCTTGTTCTAATGGTAGATTCAAACCCTCGAAAATTAAAATAAATCGGGAAGAAGAACTTTGTAAATGATAATATGATATCAGCCGGAACGCAAAATATGATAGAAATATTAATTAAAACTATGATTGAGAGATTATAAAAGAAACTGAGATATTGATTTGAATTTGCAATGAAACATTGGAGAGAGAAATAATGAGTAACCTGATGAAAAAGGAGAAAGAAAGATGAAATGTATTCTACCTTTTTCTAATTTGGGCGGTGACCGGTAGAAAGAGTTGGTTCAAGGAAAATTCACCAATTATATTAAAGCGTGTTTTATAAGTTCATTGAAAAGACCATTTGCTTGTTGGAAAGTGGAAAAACCATAGAATCTATATTTATTACTCAACCAGAAAACATGTAACCCTAAAATTTAATTAATTAAACTAGCAATAAATAAAATTCAAAATTTTCCTATTTTCTAAGACTATTCACGTATAAAAGATAGATATATTTTTTAACCTTACATTTTTAACCCACAATTATTACATATTGATGACATCATCTGTTTAACCACATTGCGACACGTCAGCATCAAAACCTACCTCATGACTTAACAAATCAGCTTCATGACATCAGCGTAACCCCCCTTTATTAGATAAGATAGAAGATGTGTGTGTGTGTGTGTGTGTATATATATATATATATATATATATATATATATATGTGTGTGTGTGTGTGTGTGTGTGTGTGTGTGTGTGTGTATATATATATATGTATATATATATGTATATGTATATATATATATGTATATGTATATTTGTGTGTGTGTATATTATCATGTATCATGTATATGTATATGTATGTACCACATGCATGTATGGTGTAATATGTTACAGTACGTAAAGTGTTTAATCTAATGCGTGTCTATCACTACTAGAAAAACTGCCATCTCCAACGACCTAAAATCGTTGCTAAACAGTCAAAAATCGTTGCCAATTGCCGTTGGCAACGAATATAGCAACGAAACATGTTCGTTGCCAATACGCCCGTTGCTATTTGCAAAGTCGTTGCCAATTTGCTCAATTCGTTGCTAAACAGCAACGATCTTGTACATCGTTGTTAAATACAGATCATTGATCAGTCGTTGCTAATTTTTAAAATAGCAACAACATTAGTGGCTAATATTAGCAACCATTTTATGAAAACAATCACAACATCATCCAGTAGTTGCTATTTTCAACTATGAATAGCAACCACCTAATCGTTGCAAACAACAAATGCAAAAACCAATATATCGTAGATTTAATAAAATCTATTATATACGAACCTGCTTATAATCTATAAAAACAAAAACAAATATACACCTGTCATCTAAAAATAAATACCAAAACCGAGTGCTTTTTCATATATAATTCCAACCTGGTACAAAATATGAATCAATTAAGCATTCATTACATATTAACCACCCATCAAAAATTGGTAATCTAGCTAGCTATACAAGTTATAGAAGACTAGAAGATTTGCTGCCAATATGTTAGTAGTTATATATCAAAAAGGGTTGTTAGAGGACACCAGATTACTCGTTAGCGAGCATGGTGCTTTGTATATCGTTGAGCGGTTTCTTCATTTGCTCCATATTAACCTTTATTTCTTCTAATCGTTCAATAAGGGCTCTAACTTTAGCATTGACTTGTAATTCAATAACTGCTTCATAGCGAGAGGAGGTTCGCTGACCATCAGCGGTTTTCATAGCCTCATCAACCTTTTTCAACCTTGCATCACACAGTTGTCTTTACCTTCGCTCATTTTCTGTAATTTGTCCTACAGAAACAAAAAAGAGACATTATGTGAACAAATGGGCTACTCATAGATATCCATTTAATTCGTTCAAACATGTATACTATGAACATAAACGGGACAAGGTAGATTCATGGTTTCTATACCTATGACAAGATAACTTGAGATATAAACAAGTCAAAGGAAAGAACTATATACAACTAAAATGTTATGCTCAATCATCTTATAACCACAGCTAATAGGAAATATAAGTTATCACACAATATAATATCACAAATCATAAAAGCTATCAATACACTCTGTTAAAATTCTCATCCTAAACAAACTTAACATTATTGATCTATATAGATACTAGAATGTGTCAATGTTCCCATCATTATGAATAAATTAAAAGGTAAAACTTCAATAGCAAATGCCACACCTTGTCAAATTAAAAATTAGCTAGCATGATTTAAGTTTCAATAAATTCAGTTTTACAAACTGCCCTTGGTTAATATACCGAAAACTAATCAATTGAAAATCAAGAACACAATACTCCACCCATATATTAGGAGATCCAAACAGACCATATAAGTAGTTCCAGAAAGCATTTTTCTACAATACAAGTGCAAGACATATACCCATCGATTACGGTGTATGGCAAAGTTGAAAGACCCAGATTGCCTAACATAACAGCTTGAAGTAAACGTCTTCCTATTATTCCGAGCAGCTGTAGCTTGACGAAGACCCCTTCCTCTACATTCTATGTACGGAGCTTCTCTATCCATCTAACATGTAATAAATGTAAATATGAGAAGATGTTATGACCGACAAATGATTCCATAATCGAAAGTCATAATAAACAATAAAACATGGTACATATAAATAGACAAAAGAATCATATATTAAAGGGCAAATGGCCCAAAAAGGTAATCAATTTGTCAAAATTTGCCAATAAAGGGAATATGAGTTTTGTTGATGCCCAAAAAGGAGTGACATTTTAAATTCGATGCCCAAAAAGGATTGAAGTTGTCAAAAAAATCCAATTAAGGATAAAATTACAGTTTCATTTTTAAAAAGTGTCAAAAAAGGATTAAACTCTTTTAAATCGTACCCTAAAAGGATTGAACTTTTTAAAATCGTGACCTAAAAGGATTTAACACTAAAAATGAAATTCGGGTTTAAACTCTTAAAAAGTAGCATTATTGTTTATATCCTTTGTTTTCTAGGTAAAAAAATGTCACATATTAATTTAATATTCGATATTTAAGCCTCGCATTAGCTAAAATCGATGAAAAATTGAACGACAAAAATGTAAAAATAATTGTACCTTTAATTGAACATTTTTGACAACTTCAATCCTTTTTGGGCATCGAATTTAAAATGTCACTCCTTTTTGGGCATCAACAAAACTCATATTCCCTTTATTGGCAAATTTTGACAAATTGGTTACCTTTTTGGGCCATTTGCCCTATATTAAATACTTGAACCAAAAGAAGTTTAAGAAAACAAAATCAAACAAAACAAGTACTACTAATTCATATAAGATCAGTTGCTAATGTAGCCTTAGAACCCTTTTATTAGTTGTTGATCTAGCAATAACTTCAATTAATTTTGGACACATCTTCAATCTTTTAGATTCGTATCATTATTTAAACAAAAGGCACAAACTATCATTTAATAAACATAAGACAAAGAACAACTTATTTTTGCTGTAATTCAAGCCATGAGCAAGTACATTTGGTGCTAGAAATCACAAGAAACACAAAAAACACTAATTGATAATAAAACCCCACAATTAACTTCATGTGTTATAAGTGACTAGGTCCAACAAAACCCCCTTTTCTTTATGAACAACAACAGTTAATAAAAAAGTATACTAGAACAACTATAACCCACGGATTGAATTCATACACAAAAGACACACAAGTATGATGTGAATAGTTTAAAAATGAACCATTAGTTGAGATTGAGGATGGTGTCCAAAACTAGCTCCTTTCTTCTTACTGTTTCAAGATGAAAAGTAATTTGTGACTTAGGGTTTCAAAACATACAACCAAATAAATCACTTAACAGAAAAGAAGAAATAACCTCGTAGTAAAATAGGGTAAGACAAAACGACGTCCAAAGGCGGCGGTGAATGGTGAGCGACGGGGTGAACGGTGAGCGGGGGTGAACGGTGAGCGGCGGTGAACGGGTGAGGCGATGAGCGGGAGATTCGGTGAGATAGCTCGATGGGGGCGGCTCTGTGTTTTGTTCTCTAACTTGAAATCGAACACCAATCTGAATCCAATAAAACAAAGAAAGAGGAAGACATCGACAGGAAGCTAGAATTATACCACTAAAGCACACATCAATGCGTTCGGTGAAACTCGTTCCATGGCCATGGGAATCTCCAAAATACGTTTTGTTGTCGAGTTGAAGGATGGCGATAACGAAGTGGTGAGAAAATGATGATGACTACAAGACTATTTGCAGCGAGAATTTCTCGATTTGGGCATGGAATGGAGAATGGAGGAAATGAGAGGACGAGGAGGCATTGTGATTTTACCCTAATTTTTGTGGGAGCGGGGGAACCTTATCTCTGTTTTGATTTTTTGGAGCAAGTCATGGAGGGAAACAATTTTTGGTGGGGGGCAAAATAATAGACGTGAAAAAATATTTAAAGTATTTAGTACCAAATATTAAATTTATATTTACACATAATAAATCTTTATTTTAAAAGGCAAAAATGAAATAAATGCCAACTATAAATTAAGACTACGAGTACTAGTTATAAAATAAACAATTAAACAAAAAGAAGGAAAATATATGTTAAAAAATACAATAGAACTACAATAATATGCTAATTAATACTTCCCTGTCTCAGTCAAAGTCTCCACTATGACTTTGAACACAATTTCAAAATTCTTCACTAACTATATTCTCCACCAATCAAATAATATCTACCCACTGAAGTCCTTTTTGATTGGTTGACACTTCAAGGTGGACATTTATTTGGACATCTCAAAATAGTAATATGGACATTTTACATGGTAGGTATGTAGTATAAGGTTACAATATAAATCATATATTTATAGGTAATACGACACTAACAAAATTGTTTGCTATATGACTAATTGCTAATATTGACTCTTGAATTTAAATCATCCAGGTTTCTATTTAACAAGTATATTATATTCATGTAAGTGATTCAACTCTGGCAGACCGCACCCTTGGGGTGTGCTACCTGTGCTGAAGCACAGGGCCTAATGCTTTTAAGGGGCCAAAATGACGAATTGTGTTTCTGCAAACTCAGAAACCCTACATGTGTGCCCGACATGTTAAGGGTTTGAATATGTGCCTTAAACAATGTGGGTGATTTGTGGACAAATGATTTGCTCGACGTTGATGCTACTTGCAGACGGGGGTGGACGCATGTAGCCATCATTTTTCTTTATCCATATATAACAAAGAATTAGAAGATGTAGACTCGGACACCTGTTATTCCCCAATATCCTTCTCATATTCACTACACTATCACATATATCTTGTATATAAGGTCATTGAAGATGAAGCACTTGATATCATTGATTAGTCAGCCATTTCTATCACTGGAATCATCGGTTCATCATCATTAGTTGATTCCCCCTTTATAACTAAAAATATACAAGAAACATGTCCATGATGAACAAATCAATCTCTCTGACAATGTCTCAATGATACAAGCAACATGTCCATGATGAACATATTAATCTCTCTAACACTGTCTCAGTCATTGATATGTGTGAATCGCCTATCAATGACCTGAGACAAAACATCAGAGATAAGAAGATTAAGACAAAGGTAGCTAGAAAGTTCAAATTTGAAGTATGTAAATCTTCAAAAGGAAAGTCATCTCAATAGGTGATTGGACAAGTTTGAACAACCATCTAATCAGGTCTATCAACACATGAAATTGAAAAATCACTAACACTTAATTGTTTCACCAAGCAATAATGATTATTCATCACAGATAAAAAGTTGTAGGGTTTGGGGATAAGGTCACGTGGGTGATGTGTTGTATTTTGGTCATTTCACTTGATTTAACGGAGAAAACGAACGAAATTTGTTAAGAGGGAAGACTAGTGAGCGAAAATGACGAATATAAGGATCACTAGTTCTAGTTGAGATCTGGCTCACAATAACGAAATTAGGCTCATTTTAGCAAAAAACACGCGCAGGTATGAAAAAGCAACCGGAACTATAACGCCCCTCATTTAATACAACAATATAATATTAATTTCCACGGAAGCGTATACTTACAATACATAGTTCATTAGAATTCTGCTTAAAATTTTCGCAAACCTTTATACAACATGTTTAACTACTAGACAAACATTAAAACACCCCTCGTTTCTTTATAAACAATTAATATAATAATGGCGACTCGGAAGCGTATATTTAAAACATACTGTCAATGTACTCAAAATGTCAATAAACTTTTTCAAACTAAATACATGACATTTCAACAAACTCGGTGTTATATAATTCAAAATGTCTCTTTAGTTATCAAAACAACATCAGAGTAAAAGCCTGTCAAACATTCCATCCAGTCCAACAACCTCCTGCCCAATATGTCCCATCTATTTTAACCTGCAGGAAGAACTGTGGTGGGGTTAGCATAAAGCTAAGTGAATGAAACTATAAGCAACAGTCCAACCTAGCATAACAATCTGTTTACATCAAATAACAATAAACAGAAAATCAATCAATCACTCAACATCCAATCAATGTCATACACGCAACATCATGAGGATCGGTGGTCCCTGAGACACCCTAATACCGGTTTGGTACTCAAGGAACTCTTATCAATCATCTGTATTGGCCCATACAGAACTACCGATAACTTGTTGTCAATCACACACGACCTAGATCTCTAAACCAACATTTCAAGTTTCCGAGATCTCCTGTCGTCTACAATAACAACAAGTCCAACCATCAAATCAAGTTGACCTCAAAATCTTACATACTAGCACAATCGGCCAAGTAAGCAACTAATTAAACTATCATGGCAAGATATCTCTACAGATGTATCATATCAAAGTAATACTATAAATTACTTGTTGTAAATCAAATCATTACAACTAAATCACACTGAGGTTACAGATCCACTCACCGACTACCTCAGCCGCAAGCTCAGAAGTCTAATATTACTGAGCCTTCTCCATATCTGAGAATACAATCAATAAACAATAAGTTAATAACTTGTCTCAGCTGATAACACACAGGTAATTAATATCGTTACCCAATCATAACATAATTACATGTATCAAGTGATCCCTAAGATCACAGCAACAAAAGTTCAATTCGGAACATAATCAAAAAGTCCCGAAATAAGGTCCAAAAACTGTAAAATGCTATTTTCGACCCCTAAACGACCCCGAATGGCCAAAAACTGACTAGGCTATAGTATATAGCTTTGATCAGTGGGTCGTTTTCGAGTCACCATGTAAATTTCAACCCAATCCGAGTTAATGAAAATTTATCAATTTCAAGTGTCGCTAAAAACACCACCTTCTAAACACTTATGCATTTTCAAAATTTACAAAAAGGTACTGACAAACGCGATCCAGAAAACCATGGTGGGATCGCGTTCCTCTTTGCAAAATAATTCTGTGACAAATTATAACTAAGCAACGCGATCCGGACAAATTCTTGGGATCGCGTTCCCAAGAACAAAACTCGTCCGATTCCGTTTATAACTAACGAACGCGATCCTGGCTAGGGTTCTGGGATCGCGTTTGAGCCTTTTTCAGCTCATCTTCATCCCTGATCAAACCCTAACTCGCGATTTTAATACCCAAATCACCCAAACTCGATTTCTAACTGTTTTAAACACCTAATAACTTCACATAATCAATATGCAATAGTTATAACGAAGTTGTAACATCAAGTTCATGTTTTTCAATCCAAATCATTCAATTCAAAACTTATAAACTATTTGATTCAATTCAAACTTACCTCTCAATTGAAGAACACTGAATTGAAAGATAATAATGGTGAAACTAGAATCAATCATAGCTCCAATTCGTAGGTTTCAAGTTTCTGATTTGGATTTCATAAGGTTTATGTGAGTTTTGAAGTTTCAAATGAACTTTCCTAAAGAGGAAAGTTATATATATAAGTCGGCCTAACAAACCGCCTTCAATATACGGGTATAATTTAATACCCCGTCTCAATCTATTGTCTGGAACCCGAAAACCATTTGCGAGTCCAAACATTTTATTGCACCGTCAACTATATTAATTTACAACAATTAATAATTCACTTATCACATTGGAATATTCAACTCCTATTCCAATTATTTCAACTAATTCCGACAATATTATTTCCAAACACATTTAAATACTAATTTAAATCATGAAATAATACAAAACAACTAGGTCCATTTCGAGGATGTTACAAACATAGTTAACTTGTTTACAAACCGGGGCATTATATACTATAAAACATTATTTATAACAAACTGGATCAGAGTTGCACGTTTCAAACATTCCCAACATCAAAACATCCTTCCTGTCTACCCACAAAATATACATCACCTGCAGGAAGTAAATTGAGGGATTAGCACGAAGCTAAGTGAATGGATTATCAACTACAATTCAATTTAGCTAGCAATCTGTTCATAACCAATAATGTAACAAACATCGTCACGAGGAACGGTGGTTCCTAAGGACCCTGTTCCGGGTGGCCCCATCAGAACACTTACATCAACTGTAGGCCAAAACAGTGATTAACCGCTAACTAAATGCTAATCTCCATCAACACATGTACACAACCCTGTGTTGACCAACATTAGCAATCAAGTCCAACCAACAATCTAGTTGACCTCTGTATTTATCAATCAAGCTCATAGGCTAATCAAACTACCAATCATATGGCATATCATTTCACGGTTAACATACTATCAATAGTAATCCTATAATTACTGATTGAAATCAAACTGACACAACCAAATCAAACTGTGAGTTTCAAATCCACTCACCTGATTATCTCTTTTCACTTACTCAGCTGTCTTATCTCGCTGAGCTCTTTGCTTATCTGAGAATCAACAATCAGGTAAAAGTTAGAATTCAAGATCATTAACACTTGACTTACATCAACTTAGAACATTAGGAACTTAAGAATATTAACATTACAATTTATAAGTTCCTAACTACACATTAGCACTTAAAATATAACAATCATCAAATACTAATGTAATATAAGTGCTATCACATTACAAGTAGCATATTAGAAGAGATACATGGCTTAATCAACTCATTTACTACATAGATCAATCATGAGAACATGTCTTTAAAAATTTAAATAACACATGCTGAAAACCCATCCAAGCCGCCGGCTTCATTGAGAAGCCGCCGACTTCCAGCCTCATTTCAGCATTTCCATTTTCAACCCGAGGTCACCATTTGAATCAGTTTGGCCGAAGCCGCCGGCTTCAACGTCAAGCCGCCGGCTTATAAAGGAAGCCGCCGGCTTCAGGCGACGAACAGGGGCAGCTCAGGCCATCCATGGCAGATTTCAGCAAACTCAATTTATATATCAAACAATCACAATTTCGATTACATCAACATGTTTCAGCCTATATATCATCATATAACATACCATAACATGTTTAAAACATCATTTCACTATAAATTCAAGTTTGTGAACTAATAATTTGCATATGAATATCAAGATTTAAGCAAGATTCAAGAACTCAAAATCAAAACTTACTAGTGATGATGATGATGTTACAAAGCTCAGAATTCACAATCACAGTTCAAAGATCACTTGTTTAAATCTTAGGGTTTCAAGGGTTTTAAAGGTTTTAAGTTTTACTAAATAAGGAAAGTGAAGAACTTTCCTAAAATAGAAAGATTATAAGTCGGCTCAATTTTCCCACCGACCCGTATCCACTTAAAACTAGTCCCCTTTCAATCTATTGTCTGGAACCTAAAAATCCATTTGCGAGAAACTTATTTTATTGCACCGTCAACTATAGTAAATTAAAACAATCAACAATTTACTAAGCACAATAAGTCCTGAAGCTTATTTAACTAAGTTTCGCAATCAAACACATTTTATCAAATAATTTCTAATACAATTAAATACATCAATTTAAATTTAGAAATTACCGGTCCAGAAGAGAGGATGTTACAACTCTCCCCCCCTTAAGAAGATTTCGTCCCCGAAATCTCGTCACGATCAAATAATCCAGGATATCTGGATCTCATATTATCCTCAGTTTCCCAAGTTAGGTTTGAACCTAAACTATGTTTCCACTTTACTAACACCATGGGAATCTGTTTCTTCTTAAGTTTAGTCACTTTTCTGTCAAGAAGTTCAACTGGTTCTTCAACTAACTTCTGACTCTGATCAACTTTCAAATCTTTCAAAGGAAGAATCTGAGACTGGTCCTCAACGTTACATTTCCTCAAATAACAAATGTTAAACGTGTCATGAATACCAGCAAGTTCTGGAGGAAGATCCAATGTAACAGACTGATCATTAACAATCTGTCGAATTCTAAACGGTCCAATATATCGTGGAGCCAATTTGCCACGTTTTCCAAACCGTATTACCCCTTTCCAAGGCGAAACTTTCAGATAAACAAGTTCACCTTCAACAAAAGTAACAAGTCGACGTTTAGGATCTGCATATTGTTTCTGTCTATCACGTGCAGCTTTCAACTTTTCACGAGCCACTGCCAATTTATCAGCTGTCATTTGAACAATATCTGGACCTGCAAACTGTTTCTCACCTGCCTCTAGCCAACAAGTTGGAGTTCTACAACGGCGACCATAAAGCATTTCATATGGAGGCATGCCAATACTAGAATGATATGAGTTATTATAAGCAAACTCAACCAATGGCAAATGAGAATCCCAAGAACCACCATACTCCAGAATACAAGCTCTCAACATATCCTCCAATGTCTGAATCGTACGTTCTGACTGACCATCTGTTTGAGGATGATAAGCTGTACTAAGATTCACACGCGTACCCAATTCATGCTGTAAACTTTGCCAAAAATGAGATACAAACCTCGGATCTCTATCAGATACAATCGATAATGGAATACCATGCCGAGTAACAATCTCATTCATATACAACTGTGCAAGTTTACTCAAAGATGCAGTTTCACTAGTAGCGAGAAAATGAGCACTCTTGGTCAATCGATCAACAATAACCCAAACCATATCATTTCCTCTAACAGTCTTAGGCAACTTTGTAACAAAATCCATAGTCAAATGTTCCCACTTCCACTCTGGAATCTCAAGCTGTTTCAACGATCCATACGGCTTCTGGTATTCAGCTTTAACTTGAGAACAAATATGACAAGAACTAACAAACCTTGCTACATCCATTTTCATTGTAGGCCACCAATACAAAGGTTTCAAGTTATTATACATTTTCGTACTTCCAGGATGTATAGACAATCTGGACTTATGGGCTTCATTCAGAATAACCTCCCGAAGACCACCAAACAAAGGAATCCAAACACGAGACTGAAAGGTTTTTAATCCTCTCGAATCATCCAATAACAATTCCTTTCGATTCAACATAATTTCAGATTTCAAATTATGATCTAACAAAGCCTCTAACTGTGCAGCTTTTATCTGAGCCACCAAATCAGAAGAAACTTCTAAACGCATAACATAAACTCGATCAGAAGTTACCTTGCGGCTTAAAGCATCAGCAACCACATTGGCTTTCCCTGGATGGTATTTAATCTCACAATCATAATCCTTGATTAACTCTAACCATCTTCTCTGTCGCATATTCAACTCTTGTTGCGAAAATATATACTGAAGACTCTTGTGATCTGTACAAATAATACATTTGGTACCATACAAGTAATGCCTCCAGATTTTCAAAGCAAACACAACCGCTGCAAGTTCTAAATCATGAGTAGGATAATTTCTTTCATGAGGTTTGAGCTGACGAGAAGCATAAGCAATCACACGATCTCGTTGCATTAAAACACAACCCAAACCAGCAATCAAATTCGTCGTTAAATTCGTCGTTTTCTCCTCTTCGATTTGCCGTCCCTCAAGACATACTTTCGAAAAGTTTTTTTTTTTCATTTTTTTGGTGGGTTTCACATTTACTAACACATGTGTTAAAGTGTTGCGTTTAGGGTTTGGGGTTTAGGGGTTAGGGTTTAGGGTTTGAGGTTTGGGGTTTCGGGGCGAAACCCCAAACCTCAAACCCTAAACCCTAAACCCTAACCCCTAAACCCCAAACCCTAAACCCTAAACGCTTTACAAAACGCTAAACCCTAAATCTTTCTAAACCCTAAACCTTGAACCCCTTCTAAACCCTAAACCCTTATAAACCCTAAACCCTAAACCCTACTAAACCATAAACCTAACCCTAAACCCTAACTTTAACCACAAATTAAATGTACAACTAATCACTAACACATGTGTTACTAATTTGTGAAACCCACCAAAAAATGAGAAAAAAAAAAGTTGTCAAAAGTATGCCTTGAGGGACGGCAAATCGAAGAGGAGAAAAAGCTGAATTTTATGGTGCAATTTTCATGATTTTTCGACTTACCGTTTGTGAGATATTTAATTTTGAAAAATGTGGAGGAGAGAGAATAAAGTGACACATGACAGAAATCTATTGGTTCCTTCATTCTAACTCAAAATTGATGTACTCATTTGAACCTTACTCTATATTTGTATACTAAACTCTAACAATTTTACACTTTATTGTATTCATCACTTTCTATACTTCTGGTTTTGGTGAGAGCATATTTAATGTTGGTGCCTACCAATTTATTTTTATTTTATTTTATTATTTTTTTCAATTTGAAGATGGTTCTTGTCATTTTATGATGAGATTAGTTAGCTTAAGGTGGTCCCATTTGTGCCAAAGTTTGAATATTTTTTATGATTACAACAATCTAATACGGAGTATAAGACAAGTTAATAATAAAATAATGACACTGATGACCAATTTTAAAGCCTAACATCCCACGTGAATAAAAATCCGATGACCCAATCAAGAAACATCACGTATATCAAAATCCCATGACCCAATCAAGAAACACCACCAACCGGCATATATGTCGGGGAATCTGTGTGAATCATGATTTGATTTCATCCGGATTCACTTTTCTAAAGCAAAATTCATCGCAAGAAAAAGAAGGTTTTAGGAAGAAAATTAGTGACCAAATTTAGGCTTTTTCTATTCATACCACCTAATATACTCATCATATCCCCTTTTGATTTTTTTTTTTTTAAAAAGTGGTAGAATAAAGTACAAAATAGTACAGAATAAGTACAGAATGTAAGAAAAAGTATTGGAATAAAGTACAGAAAAAGTACAGAATGTAAATATATGAGGTATGAAGAGTAGCAACCCAAATTTATTAGTGTCACTATCTAAATACATGTCCCACACACTGAGTTAAAATCAGAGATAAAGATTAGTGACGTAAATGCATGTACGTCACATTATGATATCACTGACGCAATTAATTGTCAATGATTACATGGATATGAATAATTTATAAACCCTAGTCACGGAAAAATGTGTCAATGATTACATGGATATGAATAAAAAGATAAATCAGTGATTAAAGTATTTTGATACCTATTTAAAGATTTATTATGAAAGTATTATTATTATCTTTTTATTTTTATTCGATTGATATATATAAACATTCCTATCATGTACGTTGCCTTAAGATAATACAAAATATTATTTACTAGTATATTTTATCACCGAATACTAGTAGATAGAAAAAAAAAAAAAAAACTCCTATCATATACCGCTCCACTACAAGATAAATGCCGTACAGTGACTGAAACTTTTGATGACCGAAGGAGAAAAGAGTAGGTATAGTCATCCTGAGATGCTTTATTTATTTATTTTATCACCGAATACTCGCGAGTATTTATTTATTTACACATAGATAGAAGTCTGAGGGGCTATTTTTTTTACCTTTAAGTATTGTTTGCATGTGATTATGTTTGGATAAACATATCTATTTATAAAAAGTGTCGTTTCGGTAAATGAATTTTTTTGACCAAAAAGATAAAGTTAAATGATATAATGTTTGAATAAGAAAAGGCGTGTTCAAATTCTGTCGGAGCAAAAATGGTGAAAAAATATATATTTATCATTAAGTGTCATTTTTTGGTAAAGACTTCATTTTTTTTTACTTATTTCAGAAACATACATTCCATTTTAATTAAGTTAAAAAAACAACAATTTATCTGTCTGGATTAAAAAATATATAGAAACAAACCACTAAAAGGAAAGTAAACAGGCCCACGGGTTTTTGAAAAATAAAAGTGCGGACTCCATGGAAGTCAAATCCGACCCGACATCAATCATCTACATTCTATCTCGACTCCCTATTTTCTCCACACTCTGTGCCGTAAATTCATGAACATCGGTTGATTTAGTTGGTGTTTGGGTAGCTTATTTTTTTGACTTATATGCTTATTTGTTTATTATGATACAATAAACTTGAGATTTAGTGTTTGAATAAATTTTATTTAATTAGCTTAATTATTTGCTTGCTTGTGAAGGAAATTTATAAACTCAAAATAAGGTTGGGCTTATTTTCATTAATAAGCTCTCCAAAAGTGCCCTTAATAAGCCCGTTAATCGTCGACCTAAAGTATGTGACTATGGAAATCGACTAATTAGGTATTATTAATTTCCCTAATTCTTCCCTTTTTTATTCCTATTTGCTCTAAATGTTCAACCTTCTCTCTTTTCAGTTTGAATTTCACGCTGTTTATTTACAGATTTTCGATATACATTGAGCTACAAATGATATATTATTCACTAATTTATCTCATATATATATATATATATATATATATATATATATATATATATATATATATATATATATATAGGGGAAGGTTCAAATGAGAACCACTTTAAAGTTGAGAACTGTGAGAACCACAACGAATACGTGTTTGTTCACATGTGATTAACTTCAATCATATGTGAACATTGATGTACGTTTAATTGAAAAAGAAAAAAGTCAAAAAACATGTGAACGATAATGTGAACAAATCGGTTAAAATGTGTTTTAAGACGTAAATTTATGATTTTTTTTTACTTTTTTCTTTTTCAATTAAACGTACATCAATGTTCATATATGATTGAAGTTAATCACATGTGAACAAACACGTATTCGTTGTGGTTCTCACAGTTCTCAACTTTAAAGTGGTTCTCATTTGAACCTCCCACTATATATATATATATATATATATATATATATATATATATATATATATATATATATATATATATATATATCCGGTGCGCATTCTTATATATCACAAGGACTACCACAGTTTGTGCTTGATATTTCCTAAAACTGTGATCTATTTGGGATCGATATCTAGCTATTAACGTTTTTGTGTTACTATTAAACATACCAATGAGTGAATGACTAAAATTATCATCTTAAATCAAATGTTTATTTATAAAACCAAAAAAGTAATTTAGTAACTGATGCGGGTGTGCCCTTACATTTTTTAAGGTCCATGATGGCGTTACAAAAGGACCTTTACAGAAATGGTCATATCTTGAGCTATGAGGTTCCGTTTCAGGCTCATAAATTATTGAATCAAAACTTGAAACGAGGAGCACAACTTACTAAATTGATGTATAATAACTTATGGGCCGTTTTATGTTTTTTATGTTTATTTTAGGCTTTTGTTTTTAACTTTTTGTTCTGCCGTTGGGTCTTTTAAGCCCGTTTTAAGGTTTCATTGTGTGATGAACATTTGAGTTTTGCTTTTTATGAAAATTGAATTTTGTCTGTGGTTGTGATCATCCATCGAGTTGAGTTTGGCCTAACCACAGTATACTTTGAATCAATGTGTTGGGAGAAATTATCCTGACTATAATTTGAATCGACAGGTTTAATGATCGTTAGTTTATTTATTCACTACAAAAGTAACGGACATTTACTTTTGTTGTCATATAACGTACAAAATAATAGTGGTTAAATATTGTATTTTCTCAGAAGATGTTATAAGAAAAAGATGCATATGGGTTGTGGGCACGCTTATATATATAGATATGTTTCGTAGGATAGATAACTCATCAAATAACTCACATACTTGGAACAAAACACCAAACATAAAAAGCCATGAATATTATTGTTATTCAAACATCGGCAATACTTTTAATGTTCACGTTTACAACATCTGATGCTAATACCTACACCCTTCAAAACGCTGTTACCAGAAACTTATCTGTAGTAAAAAATCCAGGCTGCCAAAGCCGATGTGGAGACTTAATTGTTCCCTACCCGTTCGGCATTGGTATCAAATCAGGTTGTTCTTTAGGGCGTGGGTTTGACGTCTACTGCAACACTACTTTCAACCCTCCAAAAGGCTATCTTGCAAAAGGAGATCACATGTGGATCAAAGAGATATCTGATTCTAGAGTCCGGACATCCACTATGTTGGCTAGGAGTTGCTATTCAGAAAATGGCACACTTTTAGAATATAGTATTACCTATGCAAATTACGCCAATTGGCCATTCACTTTGTCAGACGCAAATAAGTTTACAGTCGTTGGTTGCAATGACTACGCTTTGTTGTCCTCCAAGACAAAGTTTAGAAACGTTTCTATTGGTTGTTTAGTAATTTGTCCTAACAATGATAGCAAGGAGAACCCTCTAAGTAACCAGTGTGAAGGCAATGGATGTTGTCAAACACCAATACCTCAAGATATTAAATACTATAGACATGACCTTGGTCCCATGAGGAACAATACGCCGATTTCTTTAGAACGGTGTACGTATGCATTTGTGGGAGAGGAGAATGCATTTAAGTTTAAAGGTCAGTCGGATATAAAGGATCCTAAATTTAGAGCCAGGGTTGAAGATACTGTGCCGCAAGTTCTTGAATGGGCTATTGGTAATATGAGTTGTGTTGAAGCCGAAAAAAGTCCTGATTATGTCTGCCAAAAGAATAGTTATTGTGTTAGCTCTACAAGGGAATCAGGAGGGTATCGTTGCGCATGTAAAGAAGGGTATGAAGGAAACCCTTATTTGTTTCCTGGCTGCAAAGGTAAGATTTTAAGTTACCAAGTTTTCTTGAAGGGTGAGTGATTAATACAATATTAAGTTTCATTTTTTTAAGCCAGTCAAGTTTATATTTCTCATGATTTATGATTTATGGGTTTAATCATTCAAAGTGTTAAAACATTAAATTTTTAAAAGTTAAATTATTCCATTCGTCTCACTATTATTGTCCACCAACAAAAAGTACACACTTTAATAAAAGTGTGACCACAATAGTTTTCAGCCATTCAAATAGAATCTGCTTTCACTAAACTCTCTTTTTATTGGTTGAAATGAAAAGTGGACAATTATTTTGCGATATCTTGACTATAATTTTGTGACGGAGGTAGTATTAAAGTATGAAAAAATTGAGAAGAAAAAAACATACATACAAACTTTGTGTATTAAACCATTAAAATTTTTAAGGATATTCGGCTTAAACCTTCCAATTTTGAAACTTGAATAAAGAAGAAAACTCGAGTTGTTATTATGCAAAAACAAGGGGTGAAAATTTGATTATTATAACCCTAATTTAAATCGGTAGAAAATAATTTTATCAATACTTACACAATTGAATCGCTATAGATGCAAAGAACGAAAATAGGCCGGTTTTAATTTAATTTATACAAGCCTTGTTCCATGATCACAAGTATGCCGGTTTTATAAATTTCGATGGCCCTGTTCCATGATCACAAATAGGCCGCTTGAAAACAATTTTTTGACGACTTATGCTCAATTGTTTTGTAGTATACCTTTTTCTTTTATATATGTGCTACTATTTTACGACTTCTATATTCTATCCCTTTTTGCATCAATATATCGTATGCTGGTTAGAAATAATTCATATATCAGAAGTCATGTTCCAGCAAATATTCTGTTATTTCATCACGCAAAGTACAGATATGCCGATGAAATGTTGAATACATTAATATGGATATAATGCTTACAGTCAAGAAAAACTCCGATTTGCTTACTCAGTTAACAGTTTTTAGTTATTTTCTTCATTTCTAGATATCAACGAGTGCAGTGAACCATCAAAATATCTATGTAAAGGAACTTGTGTGAATACTCAAGGGAGTTACAATTGTACGTGTCCACGGGGATTCATTGGTGATGGAAGAGACCTACATGGCTGTTTGATCAAACCTAAGAATTCAAAGTTTTCAACCATCATATTCATTATAGGTATTGTTTGTAAAAAAATAACAAAAAGATTTTCAAGCCAAAAAGATTTTCAAGCTTATCTAGTCATGTTTTGGTCTTTTAGAAAGTCAAACAATATGTATATCTATATCTAAAAGTATGTGTATTTTACATTTAATACCTTACAAATTTGGGAAATGTCTATCATGTCCCTCATATTAACTTAATTTAAAATCATAAAAAAAAACTAATATAATTCTCATAGCCATTTTAGAATTTTATAACAACTTTTATTACATACAATATAATTCTCATTCGATTTGCTAGGTTTTTTTTCAACAATTTTTAGACAAATCAAGTGTACTTAAACACTATCAAAGTAGTATTTTGTATTGTAAACATTTTTTTTATTGATTTACAGTAACAACTGTCATACCCATATTTCCGTTGATAAAAACTCAAAGCATAATCGATTACGCTCAACTGACGATCATGACTAATGGTACCTTTGAGAAGAAGACGTGCACACTATGTTTTTACAATCATCACAGCTATCACTGTAATATGCTAGTACTAAAAGATGTGTTTGTGCAGGTGTTGTTTTGGGCACTGTAATACTAATGTTAGCAGCATTGATTTACAAATTAGTCCAAAGAAGAAAGGATAAGATGCTTAGACAGAAATTCTTTAAGAGAAATGGTGGTCTATTGTTACAACAACAAACATTAAATGGTGAAGACGCAGTCGAGAGGACAAGAAATTTCGGTGCAAAAGAGCTAGAAAAAGCCACCGATCAATACAACAGGAATAGAATTGTAGGACGAGGAGGCCAAGGAACAGTGTACAAAGGCATGTTACCCGATGGGAAAATAGTTGCAGTGAAGAAGTCTAAGTTGGTGGAGGAGTGCCAAGTTGAACCATTCATCAATGAAGTATTCTTACTGTCCCAAATCAGTCATAAAAATGTGGTGAAGTTACTTGGGTGTTGTTTGGAAACAGAAGTTCCTATTCTCGTCTATGAATTTGTCCCAAATGGAGATCTCTTCCAGTTCATACATGATGATAATTACGACTTCCCTTCTTTGTGGATTATGCGGCTCCAGATTGCTACGGAGGTAGCAGGAGCTATTTTCTACATGCACTATGCAACTTCTGTTCCTATATATCATCGAGACATTAAATCGAAAAACATCCTTTTGGATGAAAAATTCAGAGCAAAACTATCAGATTTTGGGTTATCCAAGTCCGTCTTAGGGGATCAGACGCACTTGAGCACCCTAGTCAAAGGGACTTATGCTTACATGGATCCTGAGTACTTTCAATCAAGCCAATTTACAGAAAAAAGCGATGTGTATAGCTTTGGGATTGTTCTGGTTGAGCTTTTGACTGGAAAGAAGCCTATATATGAAATAGAACCAGGGGAACATAGAAGTTTGGCATCATTGATTTTGTCAACGGAAGAAGAAGGGCTTCTTTTGGAAAACATTGATGATCGGGTGTTGGATGGTCCCAAAGAGCAGCTCATAGCAGTTGCTAAGCTTGCAAAAAGATGCTTAAATTTGAACGGAAAGTTTAGGCCAACTATGAAAGAAGTTGCAATAGAGTTGGAAGGAATAAGATCAAGTCATTAAAATAATAATAAATCTTGTGTGTGAGTGTAAGTAGTATTCTATACTATATATGGCAAGTCTTATGAAATGTTGTATTAGAAAAATATATGTATTCGTTAATATATACTACTAGTACTAGTATGTGAATGTCCTTTAAAATATGGGAGAATTACATATATCCCCTCCACAAACACCCTAAATTACATATATACCCAAACACATTTTTAAATTACATATATATCCAAATCCGTATTTTAAGTATACTAAAATTAAAAAAAAACAGTAAATATTATCTATTTTAAATATAAACAATTGCTGGGCTGTAAATTTTGTATAGTTCTGACAATTTATACTATTTTTTTTTTTAATTTTAGTATACTTAAAATAGGGATTTGGGTATATATGTAATTTAAAAATGTGTTTGGGTATATATGTAATTTAGGATGTTTGTGGAGGGGATATTGTTGGGACATAGATTGTGACAACAGATCTAGCTTGAAATAGGACTAGTGTAATTATTATTGTGTTTGTATATTGGTTTAGATTTGTAAATAAACATTTGTTTTGTTAGTAATATTCGTTAAACATATTATTGTGCTAAGTTAGACGAATTATTAAATACGAAATAAATACATTCTGTGCGAGTCGAGTTCTCAGGTCGCGAGACTAACGAGCCGAGATGAGAACTGAACTCGTGGACACAGATAGGAAACGAGCCGAAGCATAATGGGCTTGGGCTTGCAGAACGAGTCGAGTCAACTCGCAGGCCCAGCGGCAGCGAGTTGAGACGATATATTTAATGTTTTTCAATCATGAAAAACATAACAATCGAAACACGGAGAACACTTTTGATACTTTCTGATCTGCGAATTTAGCAAACCCAGAGAAAACATATTTAAGGCTAGGCTTTGACGGTTTATCGTTTAAAGTTAAGCTTTATTAAAACGCAATACGAACATATTCGTTGTTAGTAAGATAACACCGTATTGAGGGATTCCGCACCTTAATACTACAGATAACGAAGTTATCGATCCTAAAACTAGGGGACTTACATCTGGTATCAGAGCTTTCGGGCTAAATACGAGTGTGTTCATAAGTTTTAGTGATATTGCGTTTTTGATTCGGGTCATTTTTACGTGCATACTTGCAATACTAACGATCAAAATCATTCTATGGAAGTTTTAGGGTTAGTTTACAGTCGAAATTCTCTGTTTCGTTCATAAAAATACCTTAAATTTTCGTTTTTTCGGGTTTAACAGCCGTTTCGCGAGTCGAGATTAGGGTTCCAGCGTCGCCTGCGAACCGAGTTGAACTAGCGAGTCGAACTGAGGCTTGCAAGTCGAACCGAGATCTCTTGCGAATCGACATCACTTGCGAATCGAAATCTTTTAGCAATCCGAACTGAGGCTTGCGAATCGACGAATTCTGCGAGTCGAGCTGAGATTGCGAGTTGAGCTGAGTCTTGCGAGTTGAATTTTCTGAATTCGCTGAAACAGTTTAATTTTACATTATTAAGATGTCTGACTTAAGTAGAATGATCGAAATGGACCACGAGGTGGGAAAGTCAAACGTTCCACCTAAGTTGTTAAGAATCGAGGATTACTACAATTGGAAGGACAGATTCGAATCTTACTGTAGATTCCATGACCTGTCTATCTGGATGTGTATCAAGAGTGGATACACCCCACCTACTCAAACTGTTCAAAATGCTACTGTGGTTCTTACCTATGCGAACATGAGTGATCAAGAGAAGGAAGCTTACAGAAATGAGAATAAATCACATTCATGCATAAAGATGTGTCTTCCTAAAGAGATTGCTCATCAACTCAAGTCTTTTCATACTGCTAGAACGCTCAGGGAAGCTCTAGAGAAAAGAGGTGAGGGAAGTCCACAGGTGAGAGCTGGCAAGAGGAGTCTTCTTAAAAAGCAGTTTACTATGTTTAAAGCTTTAAAAGGAGAAGATCTTGATGCCTATGTCACACGATTCTACCATCTGCTAAGTGAATTAGAATACCATGAAATTGTTGAAGAAGAAGTATCTAAAACCGACAAGTTTCTTGAGGGTTTGCCTTCTAAATGGGAAATGTATGGCGTTATGATTAAGGATAACGAAACTAGGTATTCTACTATGACCTTAGAGCAAGTCATTGACAAGCTGATAGGTTATGATTTCTCCAAGAAGTCAAGAGATAGTGATTCTGATCAGGTTCAGAACCCTGGGCTGTATCATGGAAAGTCAAGTCTTTCGACTGCGTCATCTAGTTCGACCACTGCACTGTTAGTTGGTGATACTAGTGAAAATGGAGAACTGATCACTGAAGATCTGTGTTTTATTTCCTCCTCTGGTGATGAGACAAAGGGAAAGAATTCTGAGAAGTCACCTCAAGAGCATCAGAAGATGCCGATGAGTGTGAAATCTGCTGAACAGCAACTATCTGTTCTTGCTTCCTTTGTGGCATCATATGAGAACTACATAGAGGGAAAGATCAATGATCCTATTCTGTTTGATGAGGATTATGAGCAGATAGATTCTGATTATCTTGAGGAATTGGAGCTTCAAGATCAACTTGCGTTGATTTCTAGAAAGGTGAAGAATTTCCTCAAGAGAACTGGTAGAAAGGTGTTGGGCAATAGATCAGGGTTTGATAAAACCAAGGTCAGATGCTTTAACTGTCAGGGTATTGGTCATTTTGCTAGAGAATGCCAAAGACCTAAAGTAGAAGCACAAGGAAAACAAGGTTAGGGAAGTACTCTTGCTTCCAAAGCCTTAGTGGTGAAGCAGTTGGATGGCTCTTATGATTGGCAAGCTCATTCTGAAGAAGCTTTGATGGCCGAGATCGAAGAAACAACTGCTGGATCAGTTTCCTACATGCCCACTGATATGGAACAGAGAGTAGAGGTGCATGAGTCTGAAGTAAAGGCAAGTGATGATGACGTGCTATATATGGATTCAGCTCCAAATATGGGTCCTGAGGAATTAGTGGCACGTATGGCTGAATTACAAACTGACAAGAAGAAGGTATGTTTAGATATTCTTAATCTTGCTGATGTTTGTTACTTAGTTACTGATTTACAATCTCAGAATAGTGTCTTAACTGTATCAAATAGCAATTTGTCATCACAATTAAATATGGATAAGGAATCCTATAAGACTGTTAGATCTGAACTTGATCAAGCTATTATGGATATTCGCAGATTAAGTGATGATAAACATGTCTTAAAAGATAAAATTAAGTCTGATGCTTCGGATAGAACAAAACTTAGAGATACCATAAGTGAAAAATCTGTTGTCATAGATGGTCTCTATATGAATATTAAAGACTTAAATGAGACGATTGCTAGTAAGGATCAGGAAATAGTGAACCTTAACTTAAGGTTAATTGAGCAAAACCGTAAACTTGAGAACTATAGGACATCTCAAATGGATAAAATGTTAGATGCTCAACGTAGTGTAAAGGACAAAACTGGGTTAGGTTACAATGATGTATCCCCACCTTTTAATGCCAATTACACTCCTATTCCTGAAGATTCTGAGATGACTGAAGTTAATCCTGAGATTTCAGTAGCTGATAAACCTGAACAGTCAGAGGCACAGAAAGATGTTATTAAGAACATATCATTAGACAATAGCAAGGCTTCTCAGTTCACCAAAATACAATTTGTATCGGGTGGAGTGATTAACGATGCTAAGACTGATGATAAAGTTAATAAGGAACAGCTTAAACCTTTAGTGCCTAAGACTCCAGATGAGAAAGCCAAAGTGAGTAAATCACGCAAGCAGATGTCATGTTTCAAGTGTCATCAAAAGGGACACGTGGCTTCGTGTTGTCCTAACAAAAAGCCTGAAACACCACATAAGCTTGTGATGGATGAAAAGACACAGACCGACTCTAGTATGACTGTAGATGGGTTAGATGCCAAACCTAAGTTAGGTAATAAACCTGTTAACATTCTTAAAAGAGATGGTAAGCATAGTGTCTCCCCTCCTAAACCTAAACGGCCATATACTCAAAGTGATAATTCTGTCCATAAGTCTAGGGATGTGACACCGTCAAGGTTTAGAAATACAAGTAGAGGCCATAGTCATTATGAGAGTGGTACTACTTCACGATCACATGAGTTTAATTATAATTATCATAATAGAGCTCATAATTATGTACCTAAGAGGTTCTCCTCAAATTCACCTCTTAAGGCTGATCGTCCACAAACTCAAGCTACTTCGAAAGTAACCAAAGCTCCTGATGGGAAGGATGGTTATTTTAAAGAGCTTAAGTTTGTTGATGATAAGGGACAAACCAAGACCGTAATGGCTTGGGTCCCTCTTGATAACTGATCGTATTTTGTGTTATGTGCAGGAGCATGCTGTGAACAAGGACAGCTGGTGGTATGTAGACAGTGGATGCTCAAGACACATGACTGGAGAAAGAAGTCTACTGAAGGACTTCAAGGAGAGTCTCAAGCAAAAAGTAAATTTTGCAGGAGATAAAGGAGGAGTAATTTCGGGAAAAGGAAAAGTTTCAAATGGAACTTTGACTCTTGAGGATGTGAACTACGTTGAAGAACTTACTCACAACCTAGTGAGTGTTTCCCAAGTCTGTGATAAAGGTCACCCAGTTTATTTTAATGAAAAGGAGGCCTTAGTCCTGAAGCCAGGTTTCACAATTTCTGATAAATGGATATTGATGAGGGCGCCAAGGAAGAAGGACATCTATGCTATCAACATGGGTGTTCCTAACTCTTTAATGGTGTCTACATGTTTATTATCCAAGGCTTCGGAAACAGACGCATTGTCATGGCATAGGCGAATGGCTCATCTGAACTGGAGAAAGATGAATTATATAACCAAAAATGGCTTGGTTCTAGGTGTACCACAAAAACGTTTTGAGTCTGAGGATAAGTGTGTTCCTTGCATGAAAGGAAAGCAGCACAAGAAACCACACAGACCTAAGACTGAAAACTCTATCTCCTCGCCATTTGAGTTGCTACATATGGATCTCTTCGGCCCTATAAGCAAAAGAAGTCTAGGTGGCAAATGGTATTGTTTGGTTGTCACAGATGATTATTCTAGATTCTCATGGGTATTCTTTTTGGGATCAAAGGATGAGACTCCAGGAATTCTAATTGAGTTCTTTGATCTAGTAGAGAATGTCTATAAAAAGAGAGTTAAGCGTATTCGTAGTGACAATGGAACTGAGTTTAAGAACTCAACGTTGAATATCTATTGCTTAAGCAAAGGGATATTACATCAATTCAGTGCACCTTATGAACCTCAACAGAATGGTGTTGCTGAAAGGAAAAATAGGACGTTGATTGAAGCTGCTAGAACAATGCTTGCTGATTCAAAGCTTCCGGTCATCTTTTGGGCAGAAGCTGTGAATACAGCATGTTATGTTCTTAATAGAGTTCTTACGGTTAAGAGACATAACAAGACTTGTTATGAGCTTTTGAACAATAAGAAACCTAACTTAAAAGGGTTTGAACCCTTTGGAGTTTCATGCACCATATTAAAGACTGGACATCAAGCAAAATTTGGTGAGAAGGCTGACGAAGGATTTTTCCTAGGTTACATGCCCAATTCGCCAAACAAGAGAGTCTTTAATAAAGTCACAGGACGTTTGGAGGTAGTTTATAATATTGAGGTTACAAGCTACTCACCTGATGTTCATAAGGGCTTAGATTGGCAATTTGATTATTCTGATCTTTTTGCATCATTTAAAGTTCCTATTAGTGACTATGTCAGTGATTCAGAGATAGCTGAACATTTATTGTTTGAAGATGAGAATATTGGTCCCACTTCAACATCAAATGTTAAGCAGTCTGGAATTAAGACTAATGTTGACTCAGATAAAGCTTCCACAAGTGAGTCACAACAACCTTCAGAGGATAAGTCTCAAGAAACAGAAGATCCTGATGATCTTTCTACAAAGTTTGATGAGATACTTACTCCTTTGAAACATTTAAGGATATCTTCAGCACGTACGGAAGATGTACCTGAATTGGAAGAGATTGGTACTAATTTAGAAAATGATATATCGGTTGAATCAGTTACTACAACTAGAACGAGTAAGAATCATCCCGTTGAAAACATCATCGGTGATATTAATACTCCGGTTCAAACTAGGCATCAATCCAGAACTAGTACGTCTGAGAATTCTGAATACCAAAGCTTGTATACTGCAATGAAAGAAACAGGGATTCCTAATCAATGTCTATATTCATGCTTTATCTCACAAGTCGAGCCTAAAAATGTTCAAATGGCTTTAAAAGAAAGCTCGTGGGTAGAAGCAATGCAAGAAGAACTATCTCAGTTCTCTAAATTACAAGTATGGGAGTTGGTTGACCTACCAAAGGGAGAATATCCAATTGGAACTAGATGGGTATTTAAGTGCAAGAGAGACGATAAAGGAATCGTTACTCGCAATAAAGCTCGTCTAGTGGTTCAAGGTTTTAATCAACAAGAAGGTATTGACTACAATGAAGTGTTTGCACCAGTTGCTAGGCTAGAAGCAATTAGAGTGTTCTTAGCATTCGCATCTTATTTTGGTATAAAAGTTTATCAGTTGGATGTTAAGAGTGCCTTTTTGTATGGCAAAGTGGAAGAATTGGTGTATGTTTCACAACCGCCAGGGTTTGCTGATCCTGAGTATCCAGATAGAGTATATCGATTGAATAAGGCTCTATATGGATTACATCAAGCACCTAGGGCATGGTATGGAACACTATCAACGTATCTACTTGAGAATGGATTTACAAGAGGATCGATTGATAGTACACTGTTTGTGAAATGGAAAAAGAAAGATTTTCTTCTCGTGCAAGTTTATGTTGATGACATTATCTTTGGATCATCTGATGAAAAGATGTGTCAAGAATTTGAGAAAGTCATGAGAAAAAGGTTTGAAATGTCTGCAATGGGAGAGTTGAACTTCTTCTTAGGATTACAAGTTGATCAAAAGAAGGATGGATTCTTTATTCATCAATCTAAATATACATATGAGCTATTAGAACGCTTTAAGATGGATGAAAGTAAGGTCTACAATACTCCAATTCCAGTCAATCATGGACTAGGTCCAGATACATCGAGTGATAGCGATGTGGATCCAACCCTTTATAGAGCCATGATCGGATCACTAATGTATCTTACAGCCTCTAGGCCTGACATAATGTTTGCTGTTTGTTTATGCGCAAGATATCAGGCTAATCCGAAAGAGTCACACATGCAAGCTGTTAAACGAATCTTTCGTTACCTCAAAGGGAAACCTAAGCTGGGTCTTTGGTATCCGATTGATGGAGACTTAGATCTCGTAGCTTATACTGATTCGGATTATGGAGGATGCAATCAAAATAGGAAATCTACAACCGGAGGATGTCAATTCCTAGGAGGTAGATTAGTATCCTGGCAGTGCAAGAAGCAAACCTCGGTAGCCATTTCTACATGTGAAGCTGAGTATGTTGCAGCTGGCAGCTGTTGCTCGCAAGTACTTTGGATTCAACAGCAACTGCGGGATTACGGGTTAAATATAACCAATACTCCTATGATGATTGATAACGAATCTACTATGTCGATCACCAATAATCCAGTGAAGCACAGTAAAACTAAGCATATTGATATTCGACATCATTTTATTAGAGATTGTGCTGAGAAGAAATTAATTAAGTTAGTTAAGGTTCCATCATTGGATAACTTAGCAGACTTATACACAAAGGCGTTCGACAGAGCAAGATTTGAGACATTGGTTCAACTAAACGGAATGAGAAATCCTGAGTGATTAGTCTTCCAAGGGTATTTTTGTAATAGTTAGTATCTTTGTGTTAAAAAAAAAAAAAAAAAAAAAAAAGGCGTATGGCATTCATTTGCTTGTTACCTAAGGGGAATCGCCTTCATTTAAGTTTTTATTTGCAAAAACTAAGGGAAATGATAGTACATTAGGAGAATAAGCTTCACAATAATAAAGCTTAAGTCCTAAGTATGATATGGTAGTAGGTTCAAATTAAGTTGCTTTAGAACTACAGCGGTTCTATCAGGTATGTGTTTATATTTATTTGATTATACACCTATATCCACAAGTTATAATTTGTCTATTTTTATTAAAACTTTAGATGGCTTCATCATATGATGTACTGGCAGGCAAATTATATGAAATTTTCTAAGCCTTAAGAAGTAAATTAACTACTTGTTTATTATTTTGTGTTACTATTCTATGATGTATGACATTAAGTCTTAAATGTTGAATGATGGTATTACCATACACTGTTATCATACATATCAAATTGATTTGACAAATAGTAGCAATATGGGTATTAACTTAATTACTGGTAACTTTGTTGTACTAAGTACAGAACTGAAACCTTTAATTAACTTAATATTCTCAAATGTATTTTGAATTATGCTAGAAGGGATCTTCTGTTGTACTACGTACAGACTTAGATAACATAGCATATTCAAAGTATGTTTGATATTTGTCTAACCTTAAAAATTCAAGTGTATGTTATATGTTTCGAAAAGATACATCATTTAGTAACCGCTACCTTGAAAATTTAATGATACAGTGTTATGTGTTTTACTTGAATTCTTCAGTATATCATATAATAGGAAGCACTTGATAATATTCATACTAACAATAAAGAGTTTGCTTAGAAAATTGAGTTTAATTTGTTTATGTGGATCATAATACCGGTAATCGTCTTGAACTATCTATAATTAAAATATTCACTTTATGTGAGTAATGCATTTATTAATTATGCTATGTGGATAAAGGTACCTAAGATATAGTTTCATAAATATAAATGTATATATGATAAATTTAGTTGTAATTTTACAGTAATTTACTTGAATTTAATGAGATATGTATACTACCAATCTGCTTAGACTTTTAAATATGTACTTAATTGCTTATTCTTTCTAATATGATCCCTAAGCAGATAAATTCTTATTCATTTTGTTTATGTACTATGTTTTGCTCAAGTGATTAATAAAATGGTACTTGATACCAATGTTTATATAGTTGTATTTTTATCTTATTTTATTTTAGTTTTTAATTTTTGTGTTAATTATGTTTACCCTTCGGAATTAAATCATACTGTATATTTTTGAGTTGAACAACGTGACAAATACAAGTGAAAAATAATTTTATTTTAGACTTGTAAAATATCGGGTTTTTATTTATACTTAGCATTAAATTTGCGTTTTTAATTGTTTCTGCGAGTTGACATCAACTTGCGGATCCACTTAAAATCTCGCGAATCGAATTCAGAGTATAAAACAGAAGGTCAAACGAGTCAACAGATCACCGGATCCACAGCATTCGCGAGTTCACTTCAACTTGGCGAATCCGCATACTGGCGAAAACGAGACGAAAAGTGATTTTCGTTTGATTTTGATTTTACGAGTACGAAGAACAAGTTTTTGATCCGTAGATTTTATTCACCTTTAGATTGCGAACATTTTGAGGTAAAATACAACGGATTTCACCGTTTAATTTACGAGAAATCGAAGTTTTTATGCACTTAGGGTTTCGGTTTCAATTTTGAACGATTCACGACGATTAATGGATTGTTAGAACACGAATCCTTAGGATTAATGTTAAACGAACCGTAATAAACGTGAATGTATCATTTGATCGTGTTAAAACTAACAAAATCATCGATTTTAAGTTTAAACTTGCGACGGCTGTTCATCGAACGAGTTGAAACTTCGATTCAACTCGCAGCGAGTTGACTAGCGAATCCGTGAGATTAACGAGTTCACTTCAATAGCTGTTTGATAACTTTAGCGAGTTGATCAATGTAGCGAGTTGATAAACGAAGCGAGATGATAAGCAAAACGAGTTGACCTCAACTCGTTAGGCCAGTTTATGCGAGTTCAGTACTTAAAAATTTTATTTTTAAAGTAGTGATATAAATGTTAAGACTTTTTAAGTAATAACTTTTATTTAATTAATTTAAATTAGACTTAAGACTTTTAGTTATAAGTTAAATTTTTATATACGACTTGAGACTATTTTTGTAACAAGTTATATATAATTTCAAATTTAAACTAAGATGTTTGATGAATCTCTATTCATAATACGTAATAGTTTAAATATTTTTAATTTGCTTTGAATTGTTGTTGTCATTTGTGTTTTTACAGATATGGCTCGACAATTTGACAAAGGTCACAACATCCTTGTTGATCTGGATGTACGTGCAAAGGGAGCTAGCAAAGTAGCTCAGGTGCTTTCATTTTTGGCACGTTCACGTATACGGTATGCTGTTACAGCAAATCCTCCTATTTCTCAGGCAATTCTGACTGATTTCTGGACGGGTATAGAGCATGACGAATCGGTCAATCCACCAGAGATTCGAGCAACGGTTGGTGGTCAACCTGTTGTGTTCAGTGCTGGAAATCTCCGTGAGATTTTGCAGTTTGGTACAGAGGAACAAGAGAATGGGGATGTTGAGTATCCAATGGATTTCATAGAGGGAGCTATCGGACGTATGGGATATACAGGTGATAGACGCGGACGTCAATTCCAGAAGCCTCTTGTTATTGGTCAGTGGAGGTTTCTATGGCACGTGATGAATACCGTTTTTGCACCGAAGAAGGGTGGTTTTGATGAGTTAAGCCCTGCTATTCTATCGGCTGCACTGTCCCTGGTTTACAATAAACCATACAGTTTCTGTGATTACATTTTTGGAGAGATTGTAAGACAGATATCGGGTTCTGTTCGATCACGATTTATGGTTTACCCGCGTTTTTGTATGCTGATTATTAGAGCTCGTTTACCAGAGCTTGTTATTCCTGAGCCACACTTGCGTGTAGATACTATTGGGCTCAGAGGGTATAATGCTATGTTTCAGCAGACTGTGAGAAGGGAAGGGCTTGTGAAGCCTGAGGAGCGAGATCTTTTTGGGTATATTGTCGACCCAAACTACGTTGCACCGCCAAATCATGGGTGGTTAGACGTAGCTCCTGCTGCTGCTGTTGCTCCTGCTGAGGCTGATATTGTACCTGAACTTGTAGCTGAGGAAGCTCAACCTGAAGATCCACAAGGGCTCCTTGAGGATGTTCTTATTCAGGCTGGTCAGGTTGATCAGCAGGTGAACCAAGAGGTTGCTGAACAGGTTGTGCAAGAAGTTTTGGAGCAGAATGACGATGAGACAAATCCTTTGCTTCAGGACATTGAGAGTTATTTAGCACCACCTGAGGTAATATTTTATTTATGTAATAATATAGATGCTTAGTTGATAGATTGTTTTATTAATCATAGATGCATAATATTATTATATAATGATTCGGATATTAGATATTTAGTAAATGGGATATTATTTCTGATTTTAAAATATAAATATCATTATACGAACAGGATGCTGAAGCTGAGGCTGCAAATCCTGAAGTTATATTACTTGAGGATGAGCAGATACAGATTGATAGATTAGTTGAAGTACCGACTGAGGTATTATATCTGATTAATCTTAAATATATAGAACTTGTATGATAGAGCTTACGCTAATCATAAATGTTTAATATATTTATACTTTAGGATCTTGTTAGATCATCCAGAGGTCGTGATGGTGAGACGGCTTCAGATGAAGATTCTGACAATACACCTTCTCCTTCTCCGTCTCTTTCTGAAAGGAAGAGAAAAGGTAAGAGTATTTTGGAGGAAGGTACTGAGGAAGTTGAGATTCCTTTGATGAAGCGTCCGAGAACGCTTACTATTCGAGAAGGTTAGTATTGATTATAAAAGTTAAATAATCTTAACTTGTTGCTTATCAGGAGTTGAACTGAGACAGTTAATTCTGTATACAGTTGCTCAGGATACACCACAGGTGGAGATGGATGCACCGGTGGTTACTGAATCGATATCTTTACCACTTCAGGTATGAGATATAAGTTCTATAACTATAAGTGTTATGCAATTAATTAGAGTTTGAGACAGAGTAATCTGTAACAATAGCTGATTTTAATTGTGTTTAACTTTACAGCATGAGGTTGCTGATTTAGTTCATGGAGCTAATTTTCCGACGAACAAAACAGCTAGATTTGCGACAAGTTTGCTTACGCAGGCTTTGTCTCAACCTCATACACCGCTTACCAGAGACTGGCATATTGAGTCTCTTACACCGCCTGGACCAACGACGATATCTGTTACTCCGACGACTAATGCTGAAAGGATTACATCCTTAGAGTCGAGGGTAAAGGATTTAGAGAAGCTTACTTCTCAGATTCCAGAGCTGGTGTCGAGCAATCTTCTTCTTTCACAGCAGATACTCAAGCAGAGTGAATCATACAATCTGTTGATGAAGACTCATGAGACGTTGCTTGCGGACTTCACTGTACAGAGACTGAAGTTATCTTCTTTAGAGAGTCTGGTCTTGAGATCGCATTCAGGACAGTCTACTCAGGGGGAGATATTGGTATACTTGGAGTCTTGCAGAGAAAATGAGTTGAAGAGGAAGAGAGACTCTGACAAGGACGATGATCCCAATGCACCGAGTGGTGAGCAGACTGGTCCTTCAAAGACTGGTGAGCAAGCTACTATTCAGGGGGAGTCTGGTGGTAATGCTGGTGCGAGTGGTTCTGGTACTGGTACAGGTCAGACTGAAGATGAAGCTGGTGAGACATTAGCTTGACTTTAGTATAGACTGTAGTTAGTATTTTTGAACAATTGTAAAACTTAATATTATTGTGTAAATATATTCGGCTTAAAGTTATTATTATTTTAAGTAAAATATGTTTTATGTAATTTAAGTTTATATAATTATGTTAAGATAAAATAGTGATCGAAAGACTTCCGACTCATTGAGTAGTCGAGCGGCGTGTTCCGATTAATTTCGGCGGTCAAAATTTTATGATAACATATGCATTTTAGATTTGATTATGGACTTAAGACCGTAAGGTAAATAAGTAATTAACAAGTTAAAAATGTATTCGTATTAACTAGACAAATGATATATAATTTAAAGGTTAAATTGATAATGAATGAGATCAATTAACACTTGGAAATTATATAAGTTAATTAATAGTAAATTTAAATGTTTGGTGTTTATTCACAAGGCATTAGAATTTAAAATTAATTAATATTTGTTAAGTAGACTTAAGAAATTTTGGATTGATTCAGGGTAATCAATAAAAGATTTTATAAGTTATATGTAAATTGCGTTTATATGTTAGGTTAAAATATACAAAAGAATTAATAAAGAAATTCTTAGATTGGTTCGGGGAAATCAATGAAGAATTTGAATTATTAATATATTTGTATTTATGTTTTTCTCTAGGAATGGAAATGCTTGATCTATCTGATTCAGAAGATGATATATTTGATGAGATAGATGAAGACATTGATTTTGATCTTGAGGATGGAGAATTTCTACCACCTACAGATTGGACTGCTGTACCTGAGAATGTGCAAGACATGGGTGTAGATTTAGATGCAAATATTGATGAACACCATGTGAGCCCATCTAGGACAGAAGTTGTTATTGAAAATGAACAAGGTCCAACAATTGTCGATATAGATGAAGATATTGATGATTCAACCTCTGATGAAGAAGAAGAAGTTCTTGTTCAAACCAAGAATCCTGCTGTTGTACTTAGGAAACTTCCAAAGAAGAAGAAGAAGATTGGAATTTCTGAAGTTGATGTTACGAAAAAGCGTGTACCACGTAAAGGGATTATTGGTTGGTACTTTGACTCAGAACTAAAGCTTTTTGCAATCAAAAGGTTTGACGGAGTTCAATATTTTGAAAGAAAGCTTGCAGTTTTTAGTTCTCTACCACGTTATGAAATACGTGATTTGGCTAGATTAGAGATTAACAACCCAAGTCGTGATGATTATGCTGATCGTGTTGAAAGAATCATTAGACATGAGGTTGGTACGAATAAGTTTGTTCAGATTAGGCCAAGAAAGAGAAAGACTGTGAAATTACAAGAGAGAAGTCAAAGAACAGGAAGAAGAAGAAGGAAGAAAGTTTATCCAGCTGTTAGATGCATACAGCAGATTCCACTGAAGACAATGCCACAGGATATTTTGGGAAATATGAAGAGTTGGCACGTGGATTCAGGAACTGGAGAAGCTGTTATGGTTGAAGCTGATGATGAGGTTGAAGGTGGTGAAAGAGAAATCTTCAGAGTTTATGATCATCGACACTTGATGAATATGTCGAGAAAAGATCTGTTAAAGTTGAATGAGAACAGAATTTTGACGACTATTGAATGGGCTGATTTAGCGAGAGATTATCAGTTGATGGTTAAAACTTGTATCAAGATGAAGATTTACGCAGGCAGTAAGATTTACAAATGAAGACCAAAGACAAGCGTGAAGATAAAGACGCTAGAGCTATTGTCAAGGGGGAGTCTGTTGGGACATAGATTGTGACAGGACTAGTGTAATTATTATTGTGTTTGTATATTGGTTTAGATTTGTAAATAAACATTTGTTGTGTTAGTAATATTCGTTAAACATATTATTGTGCTAAGTTAGACGAATTATTAAATACGAAATAAATACATTATGTGCGAGTCGAGTTCTCAGGTCGCGAGACTAACGAGCCGAGATGAGAACTGAACTCGTGGACACAGATAGGAAACGAGCCGAAGCATAATGGGCTTGGGCTTGCAGAACGAGTCGAGTCAACTCGCAGGCCCAGCGGCAGCGAGTTGAGACGATATATTTAATGTTTTTCAATCATGAAAAACATAACAATCGAAACACGGAGAAAACTTTTGATACTTTCTGATCTGCGAATTTAGCAAACCCAGAGAAAACATATTTAAGGCTAGGCTTTGACGGTTTATCGTTTAAAGTTAAGCTTTATTAAAACGCAATACGAACATATTTGTTGTTAGTAAGATAACACCGTATTGAGGGATTCCGCACCTTAATACTACAGATAACGAAGTTATCGATCCTAAAACTAGGGGACTTACAGATATATGTAATTCTCCCTTAAAATATAACTCTGTTTCTAAAGCTATGTACTCGTCAAGTTGTAATCAACATGTTATTTGCTTGTATCCTTACCAAATAAAGGTAACGAGAAACACCTACAAAGTTGTTTACATATTAAGTTTTCATATGGAAACTAGGCAACTTTCACGTTTTAGTGCTTCCATTCCATGGGTGAACTTATATCTGAATTCCCTTTTCGACTTTTCTTTATTTTTTTTTTGGAATGGCAAAATTGCATCTTTGAATTTTAGTGGGACATATTTAAATTAAGGTATCCCATTGTTTGGTAGAGGAAAATTCATGAAAAAAGAATTACGGGAAAGAAATGAGATTGAGTGAGAAATCAAATTAATTTTATTATTATTTGGTAAGAATTGAGAAATTGCCTTGAGAAATAAATACAAGTAGAGAGATGAAATGGTCCGTAATTATGATAGTCTAAAGTGTTCATTTTTTTTCACAATTATTAACTTTGAAAACACTCTCTACTTTTCATAACATTTATTTATTTTTAAATTAACCTTTCTGCACTTTTTCTATATTTTTTAAATCACTACTAGTTTATAGCCCGCAAAATTTGCGGGGCTCCTTTAAAGTCTTCTTGTTCATTTGATCGAAATAAAATAATGTACTGAATATAATCAACATTTCATGTTTTTGTATGGGACCTATGAATTGTGTGGCACGCAAAATGACTTTATTTGAAAGGACATAAAATGCAAATTATTTTAAAAATGAAATATGCGAACAAATGCATAGTACACGAAATGATTACTAAAATGTGTGGTGTAGTAAACAATAGAATGTCAATATCTATCGATATGTATGTTTTGAGTTTATCTAGTATGATGAAGTAAGAGTAATCAAGCAGTTTTTCACAATTTCACTTTCAAATATAAATGTAGGTTAACAATATTAACTAAAGAACACCGATGACCGCAATTACACGTTCAAATATGCAATGAAATTGTGAAAGATAAAAGTTTAAGTGATGATGTTTGCAATGAAAATTGTGAAAGATAAAAGTGATGGTGATAATAAAGTTTTAACAACTGGCAAAGAGTTAGCATCTATAGATGTAGAATCTTTATCCGCTTGAGGCATCATTGTTATTCTCATAATTGGTTGGAAAGTTCAACCATGGTTGAAATGCATCATCTATTGCAAGTCATTAATAGTATCGTCAGCAATATTTGCAAGTTACAATGGAACAGTTGGATGTATATTTTCTTTGTTTTAAGAACATATTTAAAATATGAATCTAACCATCCTTATTAAATAGTTTCTCTCATTGGTTGAATTGTAACTTTTTCCATTAAATAATTTATCTATCCATTCTCATTACTGCATAATATTGTTATCGCCTATTTACCTCACAGAATTCCTCCATTTTATAATTCTCAAAGTACATTTTGTTATTATGGACATTTGTCTACAAACACTTATATGAGTGTTTATATAAAAAGGGAAGACCAAAACCAAAAGGCCACCATACCTCAACAAACTCATCAAAGTTAAATGTAGCTATCTATACCCAATTATCAGGTTACTCCAAATCTTAATGGGTCAATTATATATATAGCAAGAAAGTCAAATATTAAGAATGGTCAACCGAACCAAAGATCACTACTGTATAAGAAAAGTACCGAAGAATTGTTAAAAAGGAACTAACCCATCTTAACTTTCTTTATTTCTTATGTCCTTTCATAATATGAAATAAGATAGTAATGAAATACAAGAACATTCACATGATATACCCGTATAGCAACTTTACGAAGAGCATTTTAACCCTTCACGTGTTTCAAAATTGAAATGTCAACTGGTACTTTCAACTCATTAATACATATAATAATGACCTGCAAATCTGAAAGTTGCAACATCACATTATAATCAAATCAATACTATAAAAAGGAGCTAATGGAAATTTATAATAAAAATACATTGTTTGGTGCAACAAAGACTAATTCGAAGACCCACTTCAACCTATCTATAAATGAAATATTCATACAAGTCGAATGGGCTAGGGACTGAAGATTTGATTTCACTTCATTTCCCTTTGCTTCATACACAAAATTCCATGTATGGAACCGGCCATAGGATACATGTCGAAATCTATATACATATAAAACAATCCATTTATTACCGAATGAAATTAAGAACGAATTACCACTTTAACCCACTGGCCAGCTCTGAATTTACTCATTGATCCGATATGTTCAGTAAAAGCAGCTTTTTCATTCCAATCTAAAATTTAACCAAATAACAAATTCAAACAGAAAGCAACTAAACTTTATTTTTAGAGTCAGGATACTTATAGTTTGGTCCATGAACATAAAAAAGTACTGTGTCTACTTTCAACCCATTGGCCCCATTCAATCAAGTTGACCTGATACACTCTATTTGACCCGTTTGAGATAAAACACAACCCAAAATCACTCATTCAGAAGTCGTGGGTCAAAATTCCAACATCTACACAGAAAACATACACATAAAGATACATGGTTTGAGCATTTAATATTATACTTGCACATCAAAATGCTTCCGAGATTTATAAAGAAAACGTAAAAGCAAATATGCCACATAGCAGAAAGATAAAGTAATATTTTCTCTGCTTATCCTAACTCTAGGAAAGAAAATAAGTTCAGTCCAACATCAAACATATGAACTGGGCATGCAGATATGCTCACTTTAACATCCGTCTTATTTCAGTTTGTTCTAAATAAATTATCATCATTTTAGTAAGATTACCAAAAACTATAGCACTTAAATAATAATCACAGTTTGCTATTCTAAATAAATTATCACACTAAAACTTCTTTTCCCTTTCTTTAAGAGTTCTTTAAGTACTAAAATGTGTGTTGTAGTAAACAATATAATGTAAACAATAGAACTCAAAGGGAATGACTTGAGAGTCATCAATCTAGGTAAGTGCACGATAAATGTTAAGGTAAATGTTTACCTATAAGATGCAAGTGAGTAGATAAACACGGAAAAAATAGTACTGGCATATAACATACCGTAGTGATTTTCTTTCTCCGCCATGCAACACTGCGCTGAAGTAATTTTGCAAGTTGATTGTCGAAAAAGACAATTGAAGTAGAGCCTGTAGAATCTTTCACTCTCACAATAGTACGAAGCCTGAAAGTTAGAAACTCATGTAGACATGGAGTACTAATCAGTGACAATCTCAGTTAATTTATCATCTAAATATGTACGTAGTATGTTTAGCCACTCACATGGTTTTGACTTCTTTGACAGTACCACATGCTGGGCAATCGAACAACCTAACATCGGGAGACTCTTGAAGTCTGCGATAACATTTCTTTTTGCAGACTTTACACGTATTTGTAAACCAACCCTCGTCTGTCAAGAATTTGGTGATAGTAGCTTTGATAACACAGTGACACTCCTGAGTATTTGTAAAGTATTAAATGCGTGGTACCAACAATAAATTACAACAATAGGAATATTATGAGTAGTATTTGGGCCACAGTATAACTTGCCTCAAAAGTTGATCGGACTTGCTCGATAGTCTTAAATGGTTGGTCAGTATAGAACTTCACATCTGAATTGACTACATTCCGTGGGCCAAATTAGCAAGTTGAGTAGGCTCAACAGCGAATTCATCTCCATTCATCAACCTACGATTTAATGGAAAATTATAGATTATAGATAACATCAATAAGAAAGAAAAAACAATCAGTCACTTTTGTATGAAAGTTTTAAAAGAACTTACTGAGAAAGGATACCAATAGGATGTGACCAAAGATAACTAATGAGAACATGAAAGTAATAAAGAAACTAAGAAGGAAACAACAGTAATACATAAGACATAAAAAAAATTAGAAACTAACAAACCTTCAATGCTTCAACACTAATAATAGTTCCCCAGTAGAGATGGCAAAACAGGTTGGTTGATCGAGGTCGGAAGAAATCAGAAACAGACTTTAAGTCACTTTCAAGAATTGTCCCACCATTCGACCCAGCTGCAAAATGGAATGAGATAAGATACTTATACGAATATGGATAAAATTAAAATACGAATTACACAGATAATTTGTAGATACATAAAATTTAGACAAGTGGTCACCCCTGATGCTTTGGGTTTTCTTTTAGGAAACATAGGCAATGTAAGGTGATCAATATTTTCATAACAGAAATTACAAAACTCTTCCTAGGTTTTTGGATAGATACTGAAATTTAGGGAGTAACTGACAATAAATTGAACTTCCATGATTTCACCTGTTGAGAGTACTTTCGCAAACAATGGTTAACATTACATCCCATAAAATTTTTCTCTGCATTAGCAATTAAACTCTTTTTCTCACTCTCAAGATAGTTAAAGTCTTCCAATAATATAGTGATCGCTAGACAATTCTTGTGTCCTCCATAAACATAACAACCGATACAAAGAACTGTCAATCATATAGTCAACGTATGCAAAAGCAATTTTCAACTCAAACAAATGTCTATTATTTATGAGACCCCAACCATAATTCATAATACCATTTGAAATTCAATAGTATACTAATCTGAATTCCAACAATTAGGTAAGGGTAGATTGAATACCTGATTGTAAAACAAATTGCTGTTTCAGTCGGCGAACAGCGCCGGAATACCTGAGTATGCCGGCGATCATCAGAATTAAAGATGGATCTCTGCCATCGCAAGTCTTTTTCGGCACAAGGGTTCAACGGTTCTCCAAAATTCCTGTGAAGTTCTTCGATCATGGAATTAAACGATGGGCCTGATCATCGGAGATGTTAACTAAATCCAAGGTTTTTTTGGTTGATGGAGGTCTTTGTGCAGGTGATTTTGATTTGATGCGGTATGGTGGCCGGGTTCTTGGATTTTTTGGAGACCGTGTCCCATTTTGTAAATGGAGTATTCCATATGTAAGGCGACGTGGGTTTTTGTTTGTTTTTTGGCAACTACTTTAATTGATAATTAAAAATGTTAAACGTATTTAATGAGTTAAATGTAGTTTTTAAGATTTAAAAATAGGGTTATAATGGTCATTAGACCTAATCAGACTTCGTTGTCAGTTGCTAATTAGGTTGTCACCCAATAAAAAAAGATGATCAACGGATAAGGTGCAGGGTTATAAAAAATAAAAGGGGTAGATTAATTTAAAAGAAGTTAATTAAGGAAGGGTAACCTAATTATTGGTTTCTTTTAATATAATAAAGAGATTTCTTACATTTTGTACTTTTCTTTCTTACATTATGTACTTTCCTTTCATACATTCTGAACTTTTTTATAATCTTTTAATCAAAAAATAGTATGATAAGAATAAAAAATGGTATGGTGAGATCGACTATACCTTGCTATTACATATATACTCATTGGGTGAGGTTGATGTGACATTATGAATGATATAAAATTTGTCTTTTTATCAATTTATTGTGTGTGTGTGTATATATATATATATATATATATATAATATATATATTTAAAGCAATATAAATAAGGATAAAAGCTATAAATTGGTAACATACTCTCGTTTTTGTCTCTATGTGACATACTTATTTTATTACCAATGTTGGATACAAACTCTTATTTTTTGTTCCAATGTGTGAGTAACCTGGTCTCTTTTATTTTCATTTGTGATTACATGATGATGACTTATTGACTTATTTGATGATGTGACATTTCATGTTGGATATGATTACATATATACTTATAAGAATATATATATATATATAGGGTTGGGTTCCGGTGAGAACACGGGGATTCCATGAGAACGGTGAGAACACGTCTTAGCCATCCATTTTTTTTTTATCAAAAAACATGATTTTGAAGGTGGCAATTTTATAAATACTTTGAAGTTTGATTTTGGAGGGTTCACATCACCTTTGCTTATGTGAAGCTTTTTTTTTTTTTTAGCTTCACATGATTTTGCTCATGTGATTAATTTTTTTTTTTAACTTCACATCATTTTTCTCATGTGAAACTCTTTTATTTTTGGCTTTACAGAGTTTTGCTCGTGTGAAGTTTTTTTTTTTAGCTTCACATAATTTTGCTCATATGAATTTTTATTTTTTATTAGTTTCACATCATTTTGCTCATGTAAAGCGCTTTTATATATGTATGTATGTATGTATGTATGTATGTATGTATGTGTGTGTATATATATATATATATATATATATATATATATATATATATATATATATATATATATATATATATGTGTGTGTGTGTGTGTGTGAAACTTCTTTTCTTTTCAAGATTGGACTAGACATCTTTAACCCCCAATCACCGAATCGATCTTGCCTTACATAAAGTTAGCAAATACTCAAAAATAACTACATCTTGCTTTAAGATTTTATTTGATCCACTTTCAAAACCGTTTGTGTATTCACTCCCGCTTGGGTTTTGTTAATATGAACGACCACTATAAGAAAAGTCACAATTAGTGACAAAACTGATTTCGTCACTAACATTACAAAAATTGATCACTAACTGTTTTTGTAACAAAATTAAGGTGGTCATTTTTTGTCACTGTAGGTTCGTCACTATAGAGACCAAAGGTGAAATGTCGTCACTTTGATGACGAAGCTGAAATTGTCACTAATTTTGTGACAGCTGAAATTGTCACTGAAATGTCATCACTAGACAATTTTGTGACGACTTTTATTTTTGTGTGACTAATTAGTGACAAGATTCTGGGTCGTCACAAAATTATTTGTCACTAAAGCCTATTTTTCTTGTAGTGTACAATGTAGTAGTATATAGAAGTTAGTTTGGTCTGTAAAAGTAGTGTCCTTTTTACATGGACAAGATCACCTAAAACTAATATATCAACCCAATGGAGGGTTGCCTTTTTAATATATATATATATATATATATATATATATATATATGTTCAAATGAGAACCAATTAAAAGTTAAAAATCTTGAGAACTATTAGATTACTTTATGTACATTTAATTGATGATCATATGTGAACGTACACGTAATCTAGTAATTCTCAAGATTCTCAACTTTTAGTTGGTTCTCATTTGAACCCTTGTGAAATGGCAAATCGAAGAGAAAAAAATGTTGATTTTTAATAAAGTATTTTCTATGATTTTTCGACTTATGAGATATTTAAGTTTTAAAAACTACTCAATTCTGGTTGGTTCCTCTATTCTTATAAAAAATCTCAAACCTCACCCTCAATGTATATATCATCATTTCATGTTTCTAATTAAGATAACTACTCAATTTTTAATGGCCCACGTTCTCCATTATTTGCACCGAGTGATTGAGACAATTCAACTTTGTTCATGTGAAATCACATACTGCTTTTGGGTTCGTTTCGCGTAAAACATGTTTTTTTAATTACTCTCTTTTTTGGCTTTAAGTCATTGTCTACTTTTAAAATTTACGCACTTCAGAATCGTACAAATAATAATTGACATAAATAATAATGATAAAATATCATCTATAAACTTTTAAAAGAAAACTTTTTGGTGGTCGCACAAAGTTAAATATTTATTTTAGAAAACACATTTAGAATTGGACTAACTTTAACGGTGTGTTTGGTAGGAGTGAATGGAAAGGGAAAAAGGGACTGCATTCCACTTTTGTTGTTTGTTTGAAACATGGAATGGAAATGGAGAATCAAATTAGCATTCTCTTTCCACTCTTTTGATTCACTCCAATTTAGGGAAGAACGGTGGTAAATACAAAAAAAAAAAAAATGATTTAAACATCAAAATAATGTAATGATGTACTTGTACTATATGCAGAAACTGTTATACATATTGGTGTGAGTATTACTTTTTTTTTTGGATCAATTTCTAAGGAGTGTTTCTTCATTTTTTTTATTTTGAGAATATGGGGTAAATTGAAAAAACATGGTTGTTCATATCGTTGGTGTTGTTCCCTCACCACGAATTGCGAGTTGTTCGTCATCTTGATGCTTCACATACTCGATGTTATATATGGTTTGCTGGGTTCATCTCCTCACCCATGAGGATCTTGATAATCAATTGAATGTGGTGATAAAAGCTTAGATTAATATTAGCTAGCTACAGAGTGTTAATAACCGATTTGGTATGCTATTAATTTTTTATTTATTTATTTTTGGGTTCTCTTATGACTGTACGTATTTTTTTTTATTTTTTTTTTAAATAGTAGTTAGAAATTGGTTCTTTAATTTTGTGTGATTTATGCATGGTAGTATGTTGTGTTATTCATCTTGATCTTCTTGTTTGGTTCAATGATTCATACATACTTGATATTAACTCATTAAAATGATTTTTTCTATATTTCATGTTAGTTGAATAAAAGATTCTAACATGGAGATCATGTTTTTTTTTTTTCCTATTTTCAACTAGTTTTATTTAAAAAAAAAAAAAACGTCAATTATTTATATCTTGAATCAAAAGAGAGTGTGCATCACTTTTTTCATATTTTCTTTTCAAATTTTTCGAAAGAGATGAACTTGGAATACTCAAAACTTATTTCCATTCCATTGTATAATGTTACCAAACCGGAAAATAGTACTTTTACTCTTTTCTCTACTTCGATTCTATGTTCATGTCAAACAAATGAATTAACTATGTTTCTTTGGACTCATTCCCTTTCTCTACATTTCCATTCTCTAATTCGATTCCATTCTCTCTGATTTCCTCCTACTAAACACACCCTAAATATTGTGTTATCTAATATTTAATGCAAAATAATAAAAATATTTAAGGTGAAAGTTGAAAAGGAAAGACTTATCAAGGTAGTAATAAGTTATTACCAATAATTTGTTAATTCACATTTATGATGAATTTAGAAAAATTGACTCTGAATTTATTATACTCTTCGTTTTTGGTTCGACCCGAAATGGATTAACACGCATTATGAGTTGGCATATTTCTTTACCTATACCGCATTAGGTTGATCAATTAGTAGACTAACGAGGCACGTTAAAAGTTGGTGTTAAATTAAAGAATTTCTATAAATAGTAGGAAGAAAGTATTTAGATTCACTCCTTATCCCGCATGGAAAGGGTTATCAAATAAATAGATTACTTTATTTTGTGAATATGTTCAAATATTTAGTAACCTTCTTCCCTGCCCAAAAAATCATTCCCCTTTATATCGCTACCCTACATCTATATATAGTGATAACTAGGTAATTACATACACATATGATACACGGTTGTGATTAATAAAATGAATAGATGTTGTTTTTATGTGTCTATTAAATTGATAGGAATGATACGTCTTATTATATAAATTTGTTACTAGTTATAAGAATTTTTAAAGACATACAAGCGCTAATAAAGTAATGGTCTCAATTTACGTAGACATACATCATACAAAATTTTTGAAAATTAACGCTGATTGACTCCATGGTGATTCACAGGAATCATTCTATGACACATACAAAATTTCATTAGAAGACATAAAATCTGGCACAGACAACTTCAGTGATGAAAATCATTTCTGCAAAGCGGTTTCGTAGATATTATTGTGATTATGTATATTTTGACAACGTGCGTTATATTCTAGCAACCTATAAACACGAGAATATCATCAATTTAGAACGTTATTGACAAGAATCTGGAGAAAACGTTGCTGTTTATGAGTATGCGTCTAACGGAAGTCTCGATCAGTGGTTGAACAAAGATGATCTTACATGGATGAAACGGCTTGCGATATGCATTGATATTGCAACCGGGTTAAGTTTTCGTCATGAAGGTTCTCGAATATTAAATAGATATGTAGCCCATGGAAAGATTGAAAGTAGTAACATTCTACTAACTGGAGACTGGAAAGCCAAAATTCATAACTTTGAGTCTTCCCATGAGAGGCATGACCACCCCGATAATAATCCAAATTTCTTTGATATTTACCTATTTGGTATGGTTTTGGTTGAGATTTTTTGTAGCCGGAGACTTGAATATATGTATTCAGACACACATAACGATCCCATTTTAGTTGAACGCTTCAAAGAAGTTAAACTCGATAATGAGAAGGTGTTTGAGGGTATAAAAGGAAAAATTGAGCCACAATCGTATCATACATTTTTAAGGATTGCCCATCAATGCTTACAATCTCATTCAAGACAACGACCAACAGCAAGCGAAGTGCTAGCAGAACTTAAAAATGCATTGGAATTCCAAGTTCTCTAAATTCTACAAACAAGGCTTCCCTTAGTTTCGCAACATTACGTCGGGACTATAAGATATGTTCATGTAACAATGAGTATATATGAAAGTGTATAAAGAAGTTAATAGCATAACAAGGTTTAGAACATAGTATTTTGAAATATATATCAAACGTCAACATTTGTTGAATTTAATTGTATTATTTTAAAGTAGGAGCTAGGTTCTCATACAACTATACGAGTTTATCAGAATACATATATTAATATATTAATATAATTATTTGGTTTTTTAATTAGTATTATTATAGAGGAGGATTACGAAATCAACGGATTACCGGTGAATAATTTTATTGTGTGTAACCAACTAACGTGGAGCGACACATCAGCAAATTACATCAAAACACCATTTTTGAAAATTGGTTGCATTCTTACACCCATGTGTTAGTTGGTTACACAAGCTTTTAGGTTAAAGTTGGTAGCATTTCGGTGGACTTATCCCATATATTATCTCTCTATCCGTTTTGTAATTTTTACAATTTCTATCATTCATGTTATGTTTAGAGTTTCCTACAGAAACGTTGTACACGTACAGATGGGTTTCCACTCTAAAAATCGATTGGTGATACTTGGAGTAACCTATGAGCTTATATACACGCTTTGGTTTCTTTATTATTCCGATGTGGGACTTGGGTTTACACACAACCGTTGTCATTGCAAAATGATCACCTTTCTGGTTTACTTATTATACGCTATTAGTGGTTCTATCTCATATTTTTTAATTATCTTTTACTACATATGAACCTTGAATTACTATTAATCCTCAAAATGATTCAATTGTAGATATATACATCCAGTTACACATAATGGTTTTGATTTGTAATCTTTTGTGTGACAGTCGGTTTCGTGGGACAATAATGAAAGAAGAAACGAAATGATATCAGCGAGAATGTTTTGCTACAAAAACCAAACATTGCAAAAGTGGAAGCTCATTCCGAAATCAAGGTCATCTCTCTCTGATTACTATATGGAAGATAATATATACATATCTTCAAATTTGTATAAGATGTCTAATTATATCTACAGAGTGTCACATTTTTAGAATCAAATTAATGGAATATCTTTAAAAAATGCGCAGGTTTCACAAAGTGTCGTTGATGTTGGATGTTTCAAATTTAATGATCCAAATCAAGATAAAAACTCAGTTTCCATCTCCGAATGTCATTTTTGGTGTTCGTCTAAACTTTAAATTTGGTGATTCAAAAAAAGTGTCAAGTAAACCCATGTATGTCAATCTAAGGTACAGAAAGGGGGATGAAAAAATGCATGCATACTTCGCACAACAGAGAGATGATGAATGGATGCCGATTGAATTGTTTCGATCCTTCAATCATAAGGAAGAAATTGATTTCGAGGTTTTACTAGAGAGTTTTTCAAAATACTATTGCGGAAGTGTTGTCATCTACATTGAAGGAATTGAATTACGAGCCATCGACGATGCAAGTTCCAAATACTCTCGTACTTTTTTTTTCTTTATAAATTCGAACATAGGTCGATGTATGAGCTAAATTTCCATGTTCTACACGACTAGTAACATCTGTCTTATGATCTTATATACAGGGGAGACTTAAGAAGATGGAAACCTTAAAGGAAATCCAACAAATCTGGAAATCAAACTCGAATACGGACCAGGTGGAACAATTGTCAACTGATGATGATATGCTTATAAATGCTCTCAAAAATTCAAATGAACAGTTTTGCCCTGCTAAGTGAAGTGGATGGAAAGAAGCTTTTTATGCTTTCTGCTATGGGTTTTCTATATGACTCTTTAAAGGTGAAGTTTCTTAACTTCAAGCCCTCGGAACAATGCAGGTTTGTTTACCTAAATAGTTGGAATGTACCCATAATATGCAGGATGGAAAAAGTACTACATATTGAGTGTGGCTAAGTAGTATTTAATGAAAATGATAGAATATTGTGTACGCGCAGATTTTCGTTAGTGATTTTTTATCACAGCAGGTATACCGTATCAAGTGCAAGATTGAGAGCCAAATGTTGTCGCCAGATAAAGATTATAATTGTTACCTGGTATTCAAGCTTTCAGAAAAATGTCTTGGATTGCATTGTAAGTTAAAGTAAGAAATCAACTTCACCGTAACAACAAAGAGGTTGAAACTATTTATGTCAGATCTCCAACCGCATGGAATTTACATGATATCAAACAGGCACCAAAACACAGGGAAGATGGATGGATGGAGGTTAATGTATGGTAATTCAACTCAAAGGTTGACCTTAAAAATGAGTGTGTTCCTATCAATTTGAAACTTATAAGTTATGAAGGAACAATGGCTGGCCTTATTGTATGTGGCATTGAGTTTCGACCAATGTAAGAACAAAATGTATTACTTAAGTTTTCAGACATCTTGTGTTCTTAGTTTATAGTCATTTTCCGGGCTTTCGCGTTCCCAAAGTCTCTTGTTATATGTTGCTCTTGAAGAGAAAAGTTGTAACTTGTAAGGAGTAATTTTGTCTGGGTTTTATGAAACCATTTCTAGTAATAATAGAGTGTGCTCTGTTTAAATGCTCTGGTTGAGTGCTTTGGAACTTGATTAGGAAAATAGGAACAAAAATGTCAATTTGTGTATTATGAATTCAAACCAATTCAGGTTACATATCGTTAATCTATTAACTTCAGCCCCTTTAATATATTAAGCCCAATCCATTATGCTTTTGTATGGTGCTTCAGTAATGCACTGGTGATCTAATTGTATTCCTTTTATTTTCTTGTTCTTTTTTTATTTATTTTTTTAGTTTCAGTACTACATAGTCAAATTAAATGAATTCAATTTCTATAAACATCAACCCACAACTGAAAACCAACACATTATTAAGAAATGAAACTTTACCCAAACCTATGTACTTATGTGGTATCTTAACTTTAAAAAAATACATATACATGTGATGGTTATCTCAATAGTTACTAAGGGGTTAAGGAATTATTATGATATTTGAAAATCTATTATAGACATATTTTTGTAACATTGAAGAAATTAATCAAATTCTCTAGTAAACTTAAAAGGATCTGTTATATCAAGGGGGTTAAACTTCCATTTCCAACGGTAGCACTAGATTTCGGCTAGGTAGCAACGGTAAAGGCTTATTAGAACAGAGCTAACATGGATATGTACATGCGAGAGTTTGTTAAACCAATCAGCAGATAACTAAATATGATTTTTTATAATTCCATTGAGAAATTAAAATGTACCAAATCAAGTTATCATAACAATAGCGGATGTAGTTGCCATCCTCTCCTAGAATAAAGACTCCATCTCAACAATGGCTTATTAAAGTTATTTATAGCTATTGTACAATATTCAATAATGTGTCGTGATTAATTAAGTGATTGAAAGACGAATGAATTGTTAACTAAAGCCAACTTGTGCTTTTATAATCTTGTATTATGTTAAATCTTGGCCTCTTAATCAGTGTGGTCCTGGATAGACTTTATATATATATATATATATATATATATATATATATATATATAGACTTGGGATCTTGTGAGAACAAGATGATTCCGTGAGAACGGTGAGAACATATCCTGGCCTTGCATCTAATCTCATCAAAATTATCCAAAATGGCGGTGGCAAGTTCGTAATATTTACAACTTCCATATGTAAGGGTTATTTTCGTCATTTAACTTAAATTAGGCCGCGTGTATTTTTCCTTCATCCTGCACAGAACCCTTCTTCATTATCATCTTCATCCTCCATTCATTTCTCCCAAGTTGTTTAACGAATAAAATTGCTATAAAGGACGTCATTTTCATCGTGCCAATTGTAATTTATTCAGCTGGCATATTTTGACTACTCTTAAACTAGGTCAGCACATAATTAAAAAACAAAGATTCATCATAACGAAGTTAATCTTTCATCGTAACCTTCATTGAATCGTTTTAGAATTCTTTCGTTGTGTTTTTTTGGAATATGTCATCTACTGACAATGATCTATCCTTTCGCAATCTTACAGGTAATGATTTATTGCAATTTTACCATATAGAATTTCCTTACAGTAAATCTTTTTGGGGTTTTTTTTTTAATGTAAAATGTGAATGTTTTAGAGTTTTCGATAGAATTCACACATTTGTTTTTGTGATCTGAATGTTTTTTAGCTTAACATGTAAGCGTATGTGAAGGAATGGTGAATCTGAATTGTGAATATGAATTGTAAGAAGCTTCACATTCAAAATAACTATGTGAATCTGAATTGTGAGAAGCTTCACATTCAAAATAACTATGTGAATCTGAATTGTGAGAAGCTTCATGCACAAGGTTTTATGTTAATTTTATTTTAAAATAGCTTCACACACAAAATAAGTATGTGAATCTAATTTGTGAAGCTTCACACACAAATTTTTATGTTAATTTTATTTTAAAATAGCTTCACATTCAAAATAAGTATGTGAAGATGAATTGTGAGAAGCTTCACATTCATAATAAGTATGTGAATCTGAATTGTGACAAGCTTCACACACTAATTTTTATGTTAATTCTTTTATAAAATAGCTTCACATTCAAAATAACTACGTGAATATGAATTGTGAGAAGCTTCACATTCAAAATAACTATGTGAATTTGAATTGTGAGAAGGTTCATACACAAGATTTTATGTTAATTTTTTTTATTAAAATAGCTTCACACACAAAATAAGTATGTGAATCTAATTTGTGAGAAGCCTCACAAACAAGGTTTTATGTAATTTTATTTTAAAATAGCTTCATGTTCAAAATAAGTATGTGAAAATGAATTGTGAGAAGCTTCACACACAAAATAAGTATGTGAATCTTAATTGTGACAAGCTTCACATTTATAATAAGTATGTGAATCTGAATTGTGACAACTTCACACAACAGATTCTATTTTAAAAAGACTTCACCAAGAAAATTTAGATTTGAATCTGAATTATTTTGAAACACATGCTTCACACACAGTTTTTATGAAATTTCATTTTAAATTAGCTTCACATTCAAAAATAAGTATGTGAATCTGAATTGTGACAAGCTTCACATTCAAAATAATTATGTGAATCTGGATTGTGAGAAGCTTCACATTCAAAATAACTATGTGAATCTTAATTTTGACAAGCTTCATACACAAGGTTTTATGTTAATTTTGTTTTAAAATAGCTTCACATACAAAATAAGTATGTGAATCTAATTTGTGAGAAGATTCACACACAAGTTTTTAAAATTTTTATTTTAAAATAGCTTCATAGTCAAAATAACTATGTGAATATGAATTGTGAGAAGCTTCACACAGTATTTTAAAATAAAATTAACATACAAAGTTGTGTGTGAAGCTTGTCACTATTAAGATTCACATACTTATTTCGAATGTGAAGCTTGTCACTAATCAGATTCACATACTTATTTGAATGTGAAGCTATTTTAAAATAAAATTAACATAAAAACATGTGTGTGAAGCTTGTCCCTATTAACATTCACTTACTTATTTTAAATGTGAAGCTTTTCACGGTTCAGATTCACGTACATATTTTGAATGTGAAGCTATTGTAAAATAAAATAAACATAAAACCTAGTGTATGAAGCTTGTCACAATTAAGATTCACATAATTATTTTGAATGTGAAGCTTGTCACTAAACAGATTCACATTCTTATTTTTGAATGTGAAGCTATTTTTTATGAAATTTCATTAAAACTGTATGTGAAGTATGTCACAATTAAGATTCTCATAATTATTTTGAATGTGAAGATCGTCAGTAAACAGATTCACATATTTATTTTTATAATGTGAAGCTATTTTAAAATAAAATTTCATAAAAACTGTGTGTGAAGCATGTCGTGAAGCTTCTCATAATTCAGATTCACATAGTTATTTTGAATGTGTTAAGTTATTTATCTAAAACTTCACATCTCTAATATTATGTGAATCATAACTTAATAGTCATTCACATCTCTATAAACTTCATATATCTAAAAAAAATGACAAAATGTAGTGAAAATAAAACCTGCTTCTTCATTTCGCTGGTTATCTACATCACCATTCAATGGTGGTGTTGTAAATTCTTCAATAAAATCAAATATACTCATACTTAATTTCTTCATTTCAAAAAATTGAGATGAAATATGACGTAGAATAAATTAAAACGATGTCTTCAGCTAAGAAATTGTATATCGCTGATTGTTTATGAAGAAGAAAGGTTTTATGGAGAAGAAATATGATGGAGGAAGGTAGGACGGTGGTGTCTGAACGCAGAAAAAACCTAAAATACGTAAATGACGGATCTACCCCTTTAATATGAAAGTCGCGAATATTACAATAATGCCACCTCAGATTCTAGCAGTTTTGATCGGATCAATTAGAAGGTTAGGATTTGTTCTCATCGTTCTCACGGAATGTCCTTGTTCTCACCAGAACCCAACCATATATATATATATATATATATATATATATATATATATATATATATATATATATATATAGGGGAAGGATCAAGAGGGAAGCATCAAGTTTGAGGGAAGGAGGGAAGCAAATCTCAGCCACTAATTTTCTCTCACCTTTTTCATATAATAAATAATACAAATACAATACCCATTTAATCAACTTTAGTCTAAAATCCAAAATTAATGCATCAAATTCAACGATTCATCAATCAAACACATTATAAACTTTCTAATCCATCAAACACATTCATACATATCTTTAATTCGTCATGATTTGAAATCATCAAAAATTATGAATTTTGGGTATAACTTTTGGGTTTTTATATAAAATTTTATTTTTCCAATTAAAACAATAAAATTAAACGAATTTCATCATACAAAACTTATAAACATGTGATTAATCGAATTATAGTTGTCATTAACCATCAAATTTCACAAATTTGAAAATATCCAGAACGTTAACATGCATTTGCAACGCATATTAATCAAAATTACAAGTAAGATTATTTGTAACACCCCCCAAATTTGTCAATTTGCGGAAGCATACTTGGGTGTTACTAATCAATATACAAAGCACAAGATATACAGTAAACGACTTCTAAATGAGACGTTGAGAAACGATTTCATAGAAATATATGTTTGAAAACTTAATGTTTTCGTATACAAAAATAGTTCCCTAGAGTCCACGCGTATGGCGGGAGATTCTATTACATAATCAACATGTACAAAAGATAATGCTGAGAATCTCCGTTAAATGCAGTTTAGTTGAAATCATGCGACTCTGGCTATGTCCTGGGGAATCCTACTCCATATGAGTACCTGAGAATACATGCTAAAAGGGTCAACACGAATGTTGGTGAATCTCACAGGTTTGTAAGTAATATTAGTTTTGAACACAAGATTTCATCAGTAGTGCCCGCAGGCGTAAATCAAGTATTTGCAAATCCAGCAAATGTAAAGTAAATAAGTTATACCGTTGCCATGAGGCTCATAATCGAAGCTTAACCCGTAAGTAATAATTTGCTCCCGTGACATGCTCGTAACTGAGCAAGCATAAGTAACGAAATAATAGTCACCCGTTTCTACGTGTAATTCAGTACGTGGTAGCGCTACTACCCCGGGCAGGGAGGGTCATTTCCCTAATGGATCCATTAACTACTGTTCGCGCTTAAGTCCATAACTAACGATATATGATTGAGAGACTTCCGTAAATATATAACTCATGCAAGTCCGTTTGGTATAATAAGTAGTTTAGTACTTGTGTTCAAGTAAAAGCAGTAGCATGTATCTCCCCCAATGAGAAAAACAGTAAAAGTGGGGGCCGTAAGACTCACCTGAGTCTAGTAGTAAGCAGTTGAAAACTGTAAGTAGCGTGTAGGTTCTCCGAACCTGTAACCTTTAAATGCCTAAACATGTAAGGTTAAGTAAGTAGATGTCTCGCAAGGCCATCTAGGCTAGTTGTCCATACAACCCGTTGTCCAAATGTTGGTTCGTTATCGTTTGTAATAAAGTGTTCGGCCCGTTGGTGAGTCGTTATGATTAAAGTTTTATCACTTATAACGCGATTTAGAGTGATTGCACTTGAAAAGTATGTTCTATTATGTTCGATAATTCGTATTGTATAAGTATTTGAAATTGTACAAGTTTGACACTTGGTGAGAAATGTGCTTACGGAATCTAAGCACGGGGGTCCGGGGGCAGCGCCCCTGGTTAGCGGGGTCCAAGGGGCGGCAGCCCCTGGCGGGGTCCAAGGGGCAGAGTCCCTGGCTGGGGTTGAGCTGCCAGGTCAGCTTGGAAAATTTTTATTTCTACTATATTGCTTTGGTGAAAAACGCATCTGGGATCTGAATTTGGGTAAAATCGAGTGATAAATTTCGAGTCTCGACACTTAGTAAAAATCTGTGTTTTTGAGGTTCTGGTTTGTACGACGTTGGGTGCGACGTCGCAGATCCTGACTGCGACGTTGAGCATGACGTCGCTATGTGCGACTTTCGCAATTTAATGCGACGTTGTACGTGGCGTCGCTATATGCGACGCTGTTGATTTCTGCGACGTAAGGGTTTGCGTCGCTAAGTGCGACGTCCGCCAGTTAGGGCGACGTTGAGGATGATGTCGCTTTATGCGACGTGGAGACTTTTGTGCGACGTAGGTCGCGACGTCGCAGAGGCCCCTGGCCAGGTGCGACGTAGCGGTCTGATGGCCGGAAATTTAGTCGAAAACGAGTTTCCCGGTTTCCGTTGGGTCCAAATCTTTTACCCAACCCAAAAATGGACATAATAAGCCATTATAAACCATAAACAAGTAAAAATGATCAAAAATGAGAGATGTCGGGATTTGTCGGAAACTTACAAAGTGTCGGATTGAAAATCCGAAAAGATAGGATGATAGATCGTGAAGTGGTGGTGCTTTTCTTCCAAATGACCGAGTAAAACCGAGTGCGTTTTGAGGTAGTATTTTGTGAATTTAGTGAGGTGGTGGTGGTGTTTAATTTGAGAGAGAAAAGGAGGAAGAAAGAGAAAGAGTAGAGAAAGTGAGGAGAAAGAGAGTGAGAGTGGGAGGTTAACCTCCCATTTTCAGTCCGCGTCTCCGCGCTCCGTGCGGTGTTCGTTTCCTCCGTCGTTTAAATGTACAGTTTTTATTTTGCGCGTTAATTATTCATTTAATAATACAAATTTTGTTAAGTTATTTAATTGAATTATTTTTCTAAAACTTTAAATAAAATTTTGGGTAGTTTGTTTTTAAGTCGCGAAATTTCAATTGTACGAAATAGGACAATTTGCGAGTATTATTAAAAGGTAATTCCGAATGTCATAGTGTTTTTAAATAATGGTTCATGTTTATATTAAAATGTTTCACCAACGTCCGTATTTTCTGAATCGAATTACATTCGATTTTAAAACTGTGTACGATCAAATCAAATCGCGTAACCGTATATATTCACCAATATATAATTTGATACATTATTTAGCCTAACATGAAACTAATTACATGTATTGACAGAGAATTAGGCACTAATTACTAGTCCTAATTTGGCGGTTGTTACATTCTCCCCCTGTTAAAAGAATTTCGTCCCGAAATTTAAGTCGAAGTCGCGTTCGGGGTAGAATCAGTGAATAAGTGGGGATACTTGAGTCGCATTTGGTCTTCCCGTTCCCAAGTGAATTCCGGACCACGCCGCGAATTCCACCTGACTTTTACGATGGGAATACGACTCTGTTTCAGTTGTTTGACCTCACGGTCCATAATTTCGGCGGGTTCCTCAACGAAATGAAGTTTGTCATCGATGCGGATCTCGTCAAGGGGTATGATAAGTGTCTCGTCGGACAGACATTTCTTCAAGTTAGAAATGTGAAACGTAGGGTGCACGCTGCTGAGTTCGGAAGGCAGCTGCAATCGATATGCCACGGGGCCAATCCATTCGAGGATCTCAAAAGGCCCAATGTACCTACGATTTAATTTCCCGCGTTTACCAAACCGGATTACGCCTTTCCAAGGCGATACTTTTAAGAGTACTCGGTCCCCAACTTGGAACTCGAGTGGCTTGCGTCTCACGTCAGCATAACTTTTCTGACGATCACGCGCGGCTTTGAGTCAGTTCTGGATTTCGACAATTTTCTCGGTGGTTTCTTGTATGAGTTCAGGACCAGTGAGTTGACTATCTCCAACTTCAGTCCAACAGATCGGTGATCGGCACTTACGACCGTATAGTGCCTCAAAAGGTGCAGCCTTAATGCTGGCGTGATAGCTGTTGTTGTACGAGAATTCGCACAGCGGTAGGTGTCTTTCCCAATTTGTACCGGAATCAACTACGCAGGCTCGTAGCATGTCTTCCAGTGTCTGAATAGTTCGTTCGCTCTGGCCATCGGTCTGAGGATGATACGCGGTACTCATATCGAGACGGGTACCCAGTGACTTTTGGAGTGATTGCCAGAAGCGAGATGTGAAACGAGCATCCCTGTCAGAGATAATCGAGATAGGGACACCATGTTGGCACACGATTTCTTTGATGTAGATTTGTGTTAGGCGTTCCATTTTATCGGTTTCTTTGATTGCCAAGAAATGGGCAGATTTTGTGAGACGATCGACGATCACCCAAATGGTATCGCAACCGCTCGAGGATTTGGGCAGTTTGGTTATGAAATCCATGGCAATTTGTTCCCATTTCCATTCAGGAATGTCGGGTTGTTGAAGTAAACCGGAAGGTTTCTGGTATTCGGCTTTGACTTTTGAACAAGTAAGACACTTGCTGACGTACGTGGCGATTTCAGCTTTCATGTTCGGCCACCAATAAACTCTTTGATGCCGTGATACATTTTGTCGGATCCCGGGTGGATAGAATATTTGGACTTGTGAGCTTCATCCATCACCAAGTCCCGCAGGTTCCCGAAACTAGGCAACCAGATTCGGTTAGAGAAGTACCTAACTCCATTAGGTTTGATTTCGAACTGTTTATCCATGCCTCGTAAGGCCTCGTTTTTGACATTATCGGGTTTGAGAGCTTCGAGTTGAGCGGTGAGAATCTGAATATTTAAATCGTTGTGAATGGTCATACTGAGGGCTCGGACTCGAAGTGGTTTTGTTCGTTCCTTACGACTGAGAGCATCGGCAACCACGTTTGCCTTACCCGGATGATATTTGATCTCACAGTCGTAATCGGTGAGCAACTCGATCCATCGACGTTGCCTCATGTTAAGATCTTTTTGGTCGAAGATGTGTTGGAGACTTTTGTGGTCGGTAAATACAGTACTTCGGGTACCATAAAGGTAGTGTCTCCAGATTTTGAGAGCGAATACCACGGCCCCTAACTCGAGGTCGTGAGTTGTGTAGTTCTTCTCGTGAACTTTAAGTTGTCGGGAGGCGTAAGCAATGACCTTGTCTCGTTGCATCAACACGCAACCGAGACCTGGGTGAGAAGCATCGCAGTATACCACGAAGTCATCGGTGCCTTCGGGTAAGGATAGAATGGGTGCACTATAAAGCTTTAATTTCAACAGCTAAAATGCTGACTCTTGTTTATCAGTCCAATCGAACTTTTTGTCTTTCTGAGTCAGTGTCGTGAGTGGTATGGCTATTTTTGAGAAGTTTTCAATGAATCGGCGATAATACCCCGCCAATCCCAAGAATTGGCGTTCTTCGGTAGGAGTGGTTGGCGCCTGCCAGTTCTTGATGGCCTCGATTTTTGATGGGTCTACATGAATTCCCTGACTATCAATCACATGCCCAAGGAATTGAACGGTTTTTATCCAGAACTCACACTTAGAGAATTTGGCGTAAAGCTCCTCGTGTCTAAGTAGTTCTAGGATGGTTCTGAGGTGTTGTGCGTGTTCTTTTTCGTTTCGTGAGTATATGAGGATGTCATCGATGAACACAATGACAAACTTGTCGAGATAAGGTTTACACACCCGATTCATAAGGTCCATGAATACAGCCGGTGCGTTGGTTAGACCAAAGGGTATCACTTGGAACTCGTAGTGCCCGTAACGGGTTCTGAATGCGGTTTTTGGGATGTCGGCATCACGAACACGTAATTGGTGATAACCCGATCGAAGATCAATCTTTGAATAACAGCTTGATCCTTGAAGTTGATCGAACAGATCGTCGATTCGAGGAAGTGGGTATCGGTTCTTGACGGTTAGTTTGTTCAACCCTCGGTAGTCAATACACATTCGAAATGAACCGTCTTTCTTTTTGACAAACAAGACCGGAGCTCCCCAAGGTGAAGAACTCGGTCTGATGAATCCTCTATCCAGAAGTTCCTGTAACTGAGTGGACAGCTCCTGAAGTTCGGATGGGGCTAGGCGGTACGGTGCTCGGACCACCGGTGCGGCACCCGGCACGAGGTCAATCGAGAACTCGACCTGTCTAGGTGGAGGTAAACCAGGTAGTTCGTCTGGAAAGACTTCGGGAAAGTCTCTAACGATTGGCACATCTTTAAGTCGCTTCTCCTCCGACTTTTTCTCAGTGATGTGCGTGAGAATTGCTGGGTAACCCTTTCTCAGAAATTTTCGGGTTTTTAAACAGGTGATTAAGTTTAGTCTCGACCCACCGGTCTCCCCCTGTATGATCAAGGTACTACCGGCGGCGAGAGGAATTCGGACGATCTTATCATGGCAAACAATTTCGGCCCGATGCTTGGACAACCAGTCCATACCCACGATGACATCGAAACTTCCTAGTTCAACAGGCATTAGATCGATTGAGAAGGTTTCGTTTGCGAGGTTTAAAGTGCAATTAGGTATCACACTATTAGTTTCTATGAGTTTACCATTTGCGAGTTCTACGGTGTACTTAACATCTAAGGCCGAAGGGGTGATATTAAGTAGTGGGCAAAACTCATCAGATATGAAACTTCTATCAGCACCGGTATCAAATAATACTGAAGCAGTAGGATCGTTGAGAAGAAACGTACCCGTTACAACATTCGGGTCTTCTCTAGCTTCCCCAGCTTTGATGACAAATGCTCTGCTACGAGCAGGGTTGTTGTTCCGTTTGTTGTGGTTGTTGTTGTTGTTGTTGTTGTTTCTCTGCTTAGGGCAATTATTCTGAAAGTGCCCAGGACTTCCACACCCATAACAAGTCTTTGGGGCACTGGTGTTTCGACAATCTTTGGCCAGATGCCCAAAACGTTTGCAGTTTGTGCAAGGGCAGGAACCGTCATGGTGACGATTGCATTTGGGGCAGTAGGGCTTGCTTCCAATGTACCCTTTCTTTTCCGAAGAGCCGGATGAATAAGCCCTAAGGGGCTCAGGCTTTCGGTTGGTGATTTGGTTGGATGAGTTGGGGTTTCCTTCCCACTTTCGTTTGTTGTTTGTAGGTGGGGCTGAGGTTGTGTTACGGCGGAAAGCGTTTGCCGTAAGTTCATGGGCCATACGGATGGCGTTCTGGATAGTACCTGGTTTGGATGAAGTCACCAGGTCCTGGAGTTTCTCGGGCAGTCCATCAACATATTTCTCGATCCTCTTGTATTCAGGATCGACCATGGTTGGGCACAGAAGTGCCAGTTGGTGGAAACGGTTGGTGTACCCGGTGATATCATCACCTTGCATCTTGTGGTTCCAGAATTCCAACTCCAATTGTTTTAGTTCATCCCTGGGGCAATACTCACCCCTCAACATTTCCTTTAGCTCCTCCCACGGAAGTTTGTAAGCATTAGAGATACCCACAGTCTGGGCATAGGTGTTCCACCAGGTGAGTGCGGTGTCAGTAAAAGTACTAACGGAGAACTTAACCTTGTCTCCCTCCGCACAGTTGCAGATAAGAAATACAGATTCGACTTTCTCGATCCAGCGTACTAGACCGATAGCTCCCTCAGTACCTGCAAAGTTCAGAGGTTTGCAGTTCTGGAAGTCTTTGTAAGAACAGGGTTTGGGTTGTGGTGCAGTGTTAGCTGTATCTTCGCTTTTAGGGTTTGAGGTTCGGGTAGCTAAGGCTTGGGCTACACTGCGGGCAATCAGACCCGCTATTTCGGCTTCACTGAGGGTGATTTGTCGACGAGGAGGCATGCTGCTGATCAAGGAAAGAACAAGGAAAGTGGAATAAGTTATTTGCATGAAACTATGATATATCACAAGTGTATATGATGAGATACACGATAATAGTACGAAGTGACAATCACATTTCATTTAGATAAATAAGTTGGATACAAGGTACAGATTTCCCAAAAGATTACAGAGTAGTAGTAGTACAAAAGTACCGGGAATTGTTACATCCGGTTGAATTACATAGGTCCTAATTAAGTAGTTAACTGGTTACAAGTTACAGACTGATCTAATCTTGATGCAGATTAATCTGCTCCATCAGCGCGACAAGGCGGTCCACGGTTTCTGCTAGTCTGTTGGCTTGCCTGGCGTTATCTTCAACCAAGGCCAGTCGTTGTACTAGTGCTCGAGAGTGATCCTCAGTCTCCTGTGAACGCTGTTCACATTCCTCTAGTCGGTTTCTTACGAGTTCATCCGCACCTAATTCAGCGGTCATTGAATCCTGAATTATGCTTACAGAGAGGCTGGTATCTTCTTGTTCTCGCTGGAGTTGTGATATGCGGTCAAGAGCTTGGCGAAGCAGGTAGGTCATTCGGTGTTGTTCCCGTTCGAGATTTTCCAGCCTTTGCTCCTGACGGCGGAGTTGGGTAGCTAACACGGGCACCGTGAAATGTGCCGAGTTCTGAGAGTTATGAACAGGATAGGGGTTGCTTCGAGGTGACCTAGAGGTCCTCCTGGCTATTCGCGGGTTTCGAGATCCTTGCGGATGAGAGCGTGATGAATTGGGTGATGTGTTTGCCATTCCTGAGGCAGAGTGTAAGTAAGACGAGGCTAATATATATAAGTATATAATATCCAGCCTAGTGTCTAGCACGTATCAAGTAATGGTCTGGTTCTCTCGTGGTCAGAGTCAACTAACGCATTCCTGTTCAACATAACCATTTCAGACCTCACATCATCTTTCCTTAATTGTACATAGTTGATCAGGCTATGTTAAATTAAAGTCGTATGATGAAATTCCTGAACCAATCATGCCTAGTAAGGAAATACTGCCTAATGGTCATAGTCTAGGCCCACTAAATGCAACCTAGTTCACTATAACCTTAGGCTCTGATACCAATCTGTAACACCCCCCAAATTTGTCAATTTGCGGAAGCATACTTGGGTGTTACTAATCAATATACAAAGCACAAGATATACAGTAAACGACTTCTAAATGAGACGTTGAGAAACGATTTCATAGAAATATATGTTTGAAAACTTAATGTTTTCGTATACAAAAATAGTTCCCTAGAGTCCACGCGTATGGCGGGAGATTCTATTACATAATCAACATGTACAAAAGATAATGCTGAGAATCTCCGTTAAATGCAGTTTAGTTGAAATCATGCGACTCTGGCTATGTCCTGGGGAATCCTACTCCATATGAGTACCTGAGAATACATGCTAAAAGGGTCAACACGAATGTTGGTGAATCTCACAGGTTTGTAAGTAATATTAGTTTTGAACACAAGATTTCATCAGTAGTGCCCGCAGGCGTAAATCAAGTATTTGCAAATCCAGCAAATGTAAAGTAAATAAGTTATACCGTTGCCATGAGGCTCATAATCGAAGCTTAACCCGTAAGTAATAATTTGCTCCCGTGACATGCTCGTAACTGAGCAAGCATAAGTAACGAAATAATAGTCACCCGTTTCTACGTGTAATTCAGTACGTGGTAGCGCTACTACCCCGGGCAGAGAGGGTCATTTCCCTAATGGATCCATTAACTACTGTTCGCGCTTAAGTCCATAACTAACGATATATGATTGAGAGACTTCCGTAAATATATAACTCATGCAAGTCCGTTTGGTATAATAAGTAGTTTAGTACTTGTGTTCAAGTAAAAGCAGTAGCATGTATCTCCCCCAATGAGAAAAACAGTAAAAGTGGGGCCGTAAGACTCACCTGAGTCTAGTAGTAAGCAGTTGAAAACTGTAAGTAGCGTGTAGGTTCTCCGAACCCGTAACCTTTAAATGCCTAAACATGTAAGGTTAAGTAAGTAGATGTCTCGCAAGGCCATCTAGGCTAGTTGTCCATACAACCCGTTGTCCAAATGTTGGTTCGTTATCGTTTGTAATAAAGTGTTCGGCCCGTTGGTGAGTCGTTATGATTAAAGTTTTATCACTTATAACGCGATTTAGAGTGATTGCACTTGAAAAGTATGTTCTATTATGTTCGATAATTCGTATTGTATAAGTATTTGAAATTGTACAAGTTTGACACTTGGTGAGAAATGTGCTTACGGAATCTAAGCACGGGGGTCCGGGGGCAGCGCCCCTGGTTAGCGGGGTCCAAGGGGCGGCAGCCCCTGGCGGGGTCCAAGGGGCAGAGTCCCTGGCTGGGGTTGAGCTGCCAGGTCAGCTTGGAAAATTTTTATTTCTACTATATTGCTTTGGTGAAAAACGCATCTGGGATCTGAATTTGGGTAAAATCGAGTGATAAATTTCGAGTCTCGACACTTAGTAAAAATCTGTGTTTTTGAGGTTCTGGTTTGTACGACGTTGGGTGCGACGTCGCAGATCCTGACTGCGACGTTGAGCATGACGTCGCTATGTGCGACTTTCGCAATTTAATGCGACGTTGTACGTGGCGTCGCTATATGCGACGCTGTTGATTTCTGCGACGTAAGGGTTTGCGTCGCTAAGTGCGACGTCCGCCAGTTAGGGCGACGTTGAGGATGATGTCGCTTTATGCGACGTGGAGACTTTTGTGCGACGTAGGTCGCGACGTCGCAGAGGCCCCTGGCCAGGTACGACGTAGCGGTCTGATGGCCGGAAATTTAGTCGAAAACGAGTTTCCCGGTTTCCGTTGGGTCCAAATCTTTTACCCAACCCAAAAATGGACATAATAAGCCATTATAAACCATAAACAAGTAAAAATGATCAAAAACGAGAGATGTCGGGATTTGTCAGAAACTTACAAAGTGTCGGATTGAAAATCCGAAAAGATAGGATGATAGATCGTGAAGTGGTGGTGCTTTTCTTCCAAATGACCGACTAAAACCGAGTGCGTTTTGAGGTAGTATTTTGTGAATTTAGTGAGGTGGTGGCGGTGTTTAATTTGAGAGAGAAAAGGAGGAAGAAAGAGAAGGAGTAGAGAAAGTGAGGAGAAAGAGAGTGAGAGTGGGAGGTTAACCTCCCATTTTCAGTCCGCGTCTCCGCGCTCCGTGCGGTGTTCGTTTCCTCCGTCGTTTAAATGTACAGTATTTATTTTGCGCGTTAATTATTCATTTAATAATACAAATTTTGTTAAGTTATTTAATTGAATTATTTTTCTAAAACTTTAAATAAAATTTTGGGTAGTTTGTTTTTAAGTCGCGAAATTTCAATTGTACGAAATAGGACAATTTGCGAGTATTATTAAAAGGTAATTCCGAATGTCATAGTGTTTTTAAATAATGGTTCATGTTTATATTAAAATGTTTCACCAACGTCCGTATTTTCTGAATCGAATTACATTCGATTTTAAAACTGTGTACGATCAAATCAAATCGCGTAACCGTATATATTCACCAATATATAATTTGATACATTATTTAGCCTAACATGAAACTAATTACATGTATTGACAGAGAATTAGGCACTAATTACTAGTCCTAATTTGGCGGTTGTTACATTATTAAACATTCATATTTGTTGAATATTACCTTATATAAGTTATTATACATCGTTGAACGTTATAACATAGCATTCATCAATGTATTATAATATATATGAGTTAATATGCATTATAAATGAATGTTATAATGTTCATGAGCATGATATAAGTTAATATTCGTCATAAATGAATGTTAAAGACTCAATCAGATGTTAACATGCATTTATGATGAATTTGAGTTATTATACACTAATAACATATATAAGCTAAAATATTCATCATAAATGAATATTTAAATTGTAATTTTTATAACATGCATTTCAAATGAGTGTTAACTTTAAGAAAATTTTAATTTTGAGAATTTTTTTTTTGTGTAAAACGTAAAATAACTACAAGTTTGTTTGATTATTGATGTATAGGATCGATTTATTTGAATTTTGCTTCATATACATCTCAATTTTGTATTCAATTGAATGAATTTGTAATTTTTTTTATGGGTTTCTACATTTTTCTTCATGAAATCTATTTTCAACATTTTTTTATTGAATCTAACAATTGTTAATCAATCTTGCTCAACGAGTTGTGTATTAGTGTTTTTAAATTTATTTTTGCAAGTTTCAAGCTTTAATTTGACAAATTTAAGATGAAAATCACGTTTTTTAGTTGTTTTTGATTAACATGCTTTTGAAATGCATGTTAACGTTCTGGGAGGTGATTTCAAGTTATTTACAAAAATGCCACCGCGTTGACTTTTGAGTTGACTAGAATGTGTGGCTGAGAATCACTTCCCTCCTTCCCTAATTATTTTACTTCCTCAAGGATCTCCCCCTATATATATATATATATATATATTGTAATGGGATCCTGTGAAAACAAGGGATTAAAAAAAAACAGTGAAAACAAGTGTGGGCCGTGGATCTCAGATTTACGGACCAGATGAGGCGGTGGCACATTGGTAATTACTCCACTCCAAATTTATGCGATTAAGGGTATTTTCGTCTTTCAGTTATATTAGGTTTTTTACCTTCACTACAGATGAGGCCGTGGATCTCAGATTGCGATTTCTTCACCATTAACGTTCATCAATCTCTCTTGAAAATCGAAATTGATTCTGACGTTCACCATTATCAATCGCTACAAAACCGATTCTATTTTATGTGTTTCAAGTTCATAGTAAAGCTTCTACCACACTAATCTTTTCTGCAATCACCATTCGTCATTCTCAAACAAAGAAAACTGATAATTCGTGATGTCGTCTACCGGTAACGATTTGTCTACCGGTAACGATTTGTCTACCGGTAATCAAAGAGGTACGTTTCTTCCATCTTATATTTTTTTTAAAAGTTAACAATTTTACAGTAATGTCTGTGTTGTAACTGTTAAGTTTTAAGAATCACATTATATATGTCTGTGAATTTTAGTTTTGTTTGAGATTTACAAGGTAAACAAATGAGTATCGTAATTTATATGAAGGTTCACAACTTAATTATCTTGTGAACTGTACATTATTAGTAGATTCACAGTTTGTATGCTTTGTTAATCTTAGTTTGGTTTAAGATTTACAAGGTAAATAAATGTGTATCGTAATTTATATGAAGGTTCACAACTTAATTATCCTGTGAATTGTACATTATTAGAAGATTCGCAAAGTATATTATATGTGAATCTTAATTCATACAAGGTTCACAGCTTAATCATCTTGTGAATGTAGATTATTAGAAGATTCACAGTTTATATGCCTGTTAATCTTAGTTTACTATGATGTTCACGTCGTAAACTTTTCTTGTTTAATCCAATTTGTACTACTGTTCACATTTATCTAAATCTCTTATTCTTTTTATTGATGTGTTTAATAAAAAGCTTCACTTCAAAAGTGGTATGGTATACAACTTTTAGTAAAATTTGAATTGTACATTATTAGAAGATTCGCAAAGTATATTATATGTGAGTCTTAATTTATACAAGGTTCACAGCTTAATTATCTTGTGAATGTAGATTATTAGAAGATTCACAATTTATATGCCTGTTAATCTTAGTTTGCTATGATGTTCACGTTGTAAACTTTTCTTGTTTAATCCAATTTGTACCACTGTTCACATTTATCTAAATCTCTTATTCTTTTATTTATGTGTTTAATAAAAAGCTTCACTTCAAAAGTTCTTGTGTGAACCTTTTAATATGTATCTTAAATTATTATTCATTTCAAAGTTTGCTATTTTGAAAAATGTTATTCTAAATAGTTTATCCTCATGGAGGTAAAAGCTTCCGGCGTTATATATAAGTTTTGTGTGAGTTCATTTTATACTTTTAACTTATTCATTTGCTTTTAGAATCTAGATTTTTATGTTTTTTTATTTTCTTTTTCTACAGATTCTGATGGGTATGAAACTGAAGCTTCTGAATATAATGAAGTGTTATCTCCAGAATCTACTGTCTGTAATATTCCAACTGTAACTGATAATCTTAAACCTTATGTTGGACAAAAGTTTCTGTCTGTTGACGATGCTTATAAGTTTTACAACAACTATGCAAAAGAATCTGGTTTTAGTGTTCGAAAATCAGGACATAGAAAAAATCGTGAAGGGGGTTTTGGTAATAAACGATTTGTTTGCTCAAAACAAGGTGTTTATAAACCAAAAGCTAAAGATACATTGACTGATGATGTAAAGAAGAAGCCACGTAAAACATATGTCTTCCGAACCGGCTGTAAAGCATATCTATATTTGGTAAATAAAGCTCATGGTGTGTTTGAGGTTGTTAAATTTGAAGAAAGTCATAACCACTGTTTCTTTTTAAAAGAAGATAGTCATTTACAGACTTCTAATAGGATTGTTAATTTACAGCAACAATTTTTATCAGTTAAGGCTTCGAATCTTAATATCGGCCCTGTTATGTGCTTTAATTTGATGAAAGAGTTGATTGGTAGCTTTGATGGAATTGGTTGTACAAAGGTGGACATGAAATTTAGTATATTGGTTATCAAATCAGGCATTTCGTGTTGTTAGTATATGCCTAGAGGTGGCGTTTTTGACACATTTGCTTTTAACGTTTTGAGATAACACCTCTATCATGTGGTCTTATCTCTTTTGTTATTATCATTATCATTTTTAGTGATACCATTTTATGAGTTAGAACTACACTGTTATTCGCATTTATTTGCATTTAGTGATACCATTTTATGAGTTAGAACTACACTGACTTAAGCGTTATTTTTTATGAGTGCTTAATGCTAACGAAGAATCAAAAGCTGAAATCAAGAACTCAGTGTTAATAAGTAGATGAACATAGTAGAATCTGAAGTTAATAACATGTGTGGGGATTGAAACAGCGAATTCAAAAATCACCCCTGTTTATGTTTCTCCTACGCCAACTACTTAAACAAACTTACTTCGTTGAACACTTTTCAGATTTATAAAAAATCATAAATTTTTAAGAGTTTGTGTCAATGTTCATTTCTTTACACTGAAGTTAATCTAAAAAAGAACCTTCACATAAAAGTTTTGTTGGGAGGTTGGTTTCTTTACCATAAAGCTACGTTTTAGAAGAAGCTTCACACTAAAAGTTTTTGTGAATGTTCGTTTCATTACCACGAAGATAAGCTAAAAATAACCTTCATACTAAATGTTTTTGTGTGAAGCTTAGTTTTCTTTACTATGAAGCAAGTTTTAGAAGATCCTTTACACTAAAAGTTTGTGTTCGTTTCTTTACCATGGATCTAACTTTTAGAAGAACCTTTACACTAAAAGAAATATTCGTTTCTTTACCATGAAGTTAAACTAAAAATTAACCTTCACACTAAAAGTTTGTGTGAATCCTCGTTTTCTTTACCATGAAGTTAAGCTAAAAAAGAACCTTCACACTAAAAGTTTTGTGTGAAGGTTCATTTCTTTACCATGGAGCTAAGTTTTAGAAGAACCTTCACACTAAAAGTTTGTGTGAATGTTCGTTTTCTTACCATGAAGTTAAGCTTAAAAATAACCTTCACACTAAAAGTTGTGTGAAGGTTCGTTTCTTTATCATGGTTCTAAGTTTTAGAAGAACCTTCACACTAAAAGTTTGTGTGAATGTTCGTTTCTTTACCATTAAGTTAAGCTAAAAAAGAACCTTTACACTAAAATTTTGTGTGAAGCTTTTTTTTTTTTTTACCATGAAGCTACATTTTAGAAGAACTTCACAGTAAAAGTTTGTGTGAAGGTTCATTTCGTTACCATTAAGTTAAGCTAAAAATGACCTTAATACTAAATGTTTTTGTGTGAAGCTTTGTTTATTTATTATGAAGCAAGTTTTAGAAGATCCTTCACACTAAAAGTTTGTGTTTGTTTCTTTATCATGAAGTTAAGCTAAAAAAGAACCTTCACAATAAAAGTTGTGTAAAGGTTCGTTTCTTCATCATCGATCTAAGTTTTAGAAGAACCTTCACACTAAAAGAAATGTTCGTTTCTTTACCATGAAGTTAAACTAAAAATTAACCTTCACACTAAATGTTTGTGTGAATGCTCGTTTTCTTTACCATGAAGTTAAGCTAGAAAAGAACCTTCACACTAAAAGTTTTGTGTGAAGGTTCATTTCTTTACCATGGAGCTAAGTTTTAGAAGAACCTTCACACTAAAAGTTTGATTGAATGTTCGTTTCCTTACCATGAATTTAAGCTTAAAAATAAACTTCATACTAAAAGTTGTGTGAAGGTTCGTTTTTTTACCATGGTTCTAAGTTTTAGAAGAACCTTCACACTAAAGGTTTGTGTGAATGTTCATTTCTTTACCATTAATTTAAGCTAAAAAAGAACATTCACACTAAAATTTTGTGTGAAGCCTTTTTTTTTTCTCTAACCATGAATCTACGATTTAGAACTTCACAGTAAAAGTTTGTGGGAAGGTTCATTTCGTTACCATTAACTTAAGTCTTAAAAAGAACCAAAGGACCTTCACACCCTAAATAGAAAGTAGGTTAAGAACCTACTGTATAGATAATCATAGATAATCGTAGATAATAATAGATAATCATAGAAAAATTCTTAAGTACTGTGAGAAGTAACTACTGTATGTTAAGAATTATTGCATAAGGATTTTTGTATGGAAAAGTTTTAACCAAATATAAAATGGAGTTAGGAAGCAAAGGAGTAAAGCCAGAAGAAGAAAGCATTAACAATAATAATATTACAATCTCATCATCCATATTTTTTTTACTCATTCAATTACAATTCAAATATGATTCATAATAATCTTTTGTATTTTGCAAATGACCAACAATATTTTGCTTCATTGAATTAACTTCAGAAAACAATATCTTCAAAAGGTAACTTTCCCTTATGTTTTTTATATTTGGGATTTTGAATTTCTTCAATTTCATGTTCCCATTCCCAGATAATTCTTCCATATACTTCATAAGCTGAAGCCCAATATCTCCCGTGTTTTCTTCATCATCCTCCCATTCCACAACATTTTGAACAAGCCAACTTCTAGTTGTGACAACTTCTTTAAGTTTTGGATGCTTAATTTGATACAAATACGCACAAAACAACTGATGCTGAAACAACAAAAAAATCAAGGTTGTTTAACTTTTTGTCTGAAATTTTTTTTTAAAAAACTTCAATGAAAGAAAATAAGAAGTTAATGTTAATTACTTAATTATACAAAATACTTACAAAGGTAATCATGCTATTCAAATACTTTGATATAATCATATCACAGTCGTTCTTCGGTAGAATGATCTCAAAAGAAGGATTCTTCATGTTGAAAAATATTAGAAATGATGTTCCTTCATATAGAATTGGGAAAGCAACCTGTAAAGATAAGGACACTTAGAATTATTATTAACCAAGTATATGAAAATCAACAAAAATAATAACTTAATATTCAAAAATATTATTTACCAAATCTGCATTCTTTAGTCCCGAAAAATGGATATGATATCTACTTCCTTCATGCATATTACTAAGAAACAGTTTCAGCCGATCTTCAAAGTTAACATATGTTCTTGTGAAACAATTCTCCTATGAATTAAATTTTAATCAATAATAACATTTAATTGAAAATGAGTTAAAAATCAGATAATCTGTAAACTATTTTATAGAATTGCTCTAAAGAAGTGGCAATAGAATTTTACAGTATAAGATTATGAGTAGCAATAGTTTTTTGTTATGTCTTTTCGTTTAATATGGACCATTTGTGATGCCTTCAATGGTATTCAATCACATGTTCTGATCTGTTTTGGGCCATTTGATATAATCTGTGATGAATGGTTCGATTAAAAAAGCAATGGAATCGACAGGCAGTGATTGTGTGAGATGTAAAATCCAATAGGAGGTAGTTTTATAAGCATTCAAGTCATGCAGAAAGGTACCCAATTATTAAGAGCATAGTAAAAATTATTATTATTTACTTCTAGCTGGCTAGCTATCTACTATACTTCAAAATATCATAAATGTTTCTCTAACAAATGTAACTTTTTCAGGCTGTGAGTTACAATAAGTCAATAACGGCTTAAATCAAGTGGCTCTAGTAACTTAAAAGTTACCCATATTCTTTGTTTTGGCAAACTATATTGGAGATTCAAATGTTCAGATCAGATCAGAAGAGTCAGCAGATAATCCAATTTTGTAGTTACAGTTGGTGTTTTTCATAATTTCTTTTTAGTAAATAGTGTTTTTATTTCTAAAAAAAACCATCTATATTAATATAACTGCAAAGTATTCAAGAATAACATCTATTTCGTATACATTAGGAATTGATATAAACTAATTGCAAAAAATGTGGAAAATTAGCTAATAGTCCATTTTTTTTTTTTTTTTTTTCTTTTTTAAGTTAAATCAGGAATACATACCCAGATTTTTGTACTGTAGAAAAACCTAGCCCAGTTTTCCTTCATTGATCCTTTTTCTTCGAAATTTAAAACCGAACTCCAACAATCAATAACCTTTTTAGATACTTGTTTTCCAACAAACAAAGTATCAAATTCTTTCTTTGTAGCACTAATCTCCTCTGCGTAAAAAAAAATAATATCCCTGCATTTTAATTAACACATTGTTTTATGAAATCTTGATATTAAAAAATAAATCAAATAAGACTTTTTAGTAATACACATACCCTGGTCTGAAACTGAAATCCACGAAACATTCAAGTAAGAACTTCTCAATAGCATCTTCTCCGATTTCGTCTTTATTCGGAATTACCATTATAAGCTTATCAACCAAAGTTTGTTTTTCCTTCTCTCTAAATATCTTCAAATTTTCTTTAGCCTGCCTTTCTAATTCCTCAAAATCCAAATTTTCCCATACAAATGGTTCTGCGGTAATTTCTGAATGCTTTCCTTTATCTTCCAGACTTTCAAATTCTTGTGAAAGTCCTAAACTAAATATAGGCACTTCATCCGAATGCTTTTTAACCAACTCATTATCCTTCATTACACAATCTTCATCCGAATGCTTTTTAACCAACTCATTATCCTTCATTACACAATCTTCATCCAAAGTCTTTTTAACTAACTCATTATCCTTCATTACACAATCTTCATCCAAAGTCTTTTTAACTAACTCATCTTGATTGACATTATCCTTCATTACACAATCTTCATCCAAAGGCTTTTTAACTAACTCATCTTGATTCATATTTTCCTTCATTAAACTTTCTAAGAAGCTTCCAATAAAATCTTTCTTCAGATTGTTCAATTCAATATTGTCAGGATCTATTGATAAACCTTCATTCAAAGCATCTATATATCCAAGTAGATATAGCTTTACTTTTTCCTTCGATCTTTGACAGTAATCAACACATTTCTGCATTTTTATAAAACAATGATACTAATTATAAACTATCATTTATATTAAAATAAGATTTTTCTAACTATATAAAGTCTTGTATACCTTAATTCTTTTGATCTATCATCGTCAAATTGCTTTTCAATGTCATCACTTTTTTCTGGTTTTTTGGAATTGAAAATGTCGTTTGGTATCCAAAATCTTCTTCAAAATCAACATTTATTTTAATCTTCTTGCTCTTAGTAGTTAACTGAAGATCATCATCCTCTTTAACATTATCCTCCATGTTAGGTTCTTCATTATCAAGCACTAAATCTGTTAAGAAAATATTCAAAAAAAAATTAAACAGTTGCTATTAGCATTGACACAGTATTATCTTTGTGTGAAAGGTAAATTATTACAAAGATTCACAGTACATATGTCTGTGAATCTTAGGTTGTTTTAAGATTCACAAGGTATATAATATGTGAATCATAATTTATATGAAGGTTCACAACTTACCTATCTTATGAATTGTAAATTATTAGAAGATTCACAGTTTATATGTCAGTGAATCTTCATTTGTTTTAAGATTCACAAAGTATATAATCTGTTAATCTTAATTAATACAAATATTCACAAGTAAAATATGTTGTCAATGGTAAATTATTTAGAAGATTCATAGTATATATTTTTGTGAGTCTTAGTTTGTTTTAAGATTTAAAGTATATATTTATGTGAATCTTAGTTTGTTTTAAGATTCACAAGGTACACAATATGTGAATCATAATTTATATGAAGGTTCACAATTTACATATCTTATGAATTGTAAATTATTAGTAGATTCACAGTTTATATGTCAGCGAATCTTTGTTTGTTTTAAGATTAACAGAAGATATAATATGTGAATCTTAATTAATACAAAGATTCACAAGTTAAATGGTAAATTATTTACAAGATTCACAGTATATATATATCTGTAAAATCTTAGTTAGTTTATCCTCAGGTGAGAATTAAGCAATCAACTTCAAACTTAACACTACATCAAACATGTGAATCTAAAAATATAAGATTTAAACACTGTAAAATCACACAAGTAAACAAAGAATCGATTACATATGCTAAATATCAGGGGGGAAACACTGTAATATCTGTTGGATATTGTGTCCAATTCATAACTAATTGGAAATACTATCGTTAAAAGTGGAGTCCTTTTTGGGTTGCCCTCGATGAACGGTTAAGAGAAATAATTAAGAAAACGTGAGTTGGGAGCAATGGTTGAAAGTCTTGGACATATTTGTGGCTATCCTACATTGCTCAATGGATGAAACCATAAGGAAATGGTTATCCCACATTGTCCATGGGATGAAACCATAAGCCTTTCCTTCCCCTATAAATAGAGGGGTTATGTTAAGGTTTAAAAGTGCACAATTTTCTCATTCTTTCTTTCTTAGTACGAATCCTTGTAAGAGTTATTCGATTTTATATCGTTACCAAAGGATTTGGAATTTCTCTTTGGTTCGTGGGTGTGAGCCATTAGAGGTGTTCTAGTTTGAGCACTCGCCTCCAAGTAAGGAAGCTCTGCAAGATCGTCTGCGCGCGTGAGAAATTGATTTTCTCAAAGGTTAGTAATTTCTATTTATCTTATTTATTTTATTGCTTTTATTTATTTAAGTTAAGATCCCTTAGTGTTTAGTTTCCTAATTGCCTTAGATTAATTTTGTTATAATTCCGCTGTGCATATTAATCTAGTTAGGGAATAGAAAATCCAACAGTGGTATCAGAACCTTAGCTTAATAAATACTAGCATTTAATTATCTGCAATAGTATGTAGGTAAAGATAAATTAGAAATTAGCTTGTCTAAATTGGTAAAAAGAATTTACACTTTAGACCCTATATTTTGAAATGTTTAAAAGATACCCCTGAATTTTAAAATGTTTTAAAATAGAACCGTAGACTTTAAGAGTTTAAAGAGAGATCTTACATATATTATGAGTTATATATATATATATATATATATATATATATATATATATATATATATATATATATGTATCATTAAAGTTAAATACATCGTCAGTCAATTGATAAATCGGCTCACCCGTAGTAAACAAACTATAAGAGAGGTATAAGGCGGGTTGCTCTGCTTCCCTAAAGAAGTCAGGTTTTTAATAGGCTTCGCGCTGACCTACTTCTCCGCTTCTTTGTGCGTTCAATGGAGCTACCGAGGACTTTTGATAGGATGATGTCAAGATTAAAAGTATGACATAAAAGTACTAAAACAAAATCCCGTTCTAGAGACTAAAAATGTGAATAGTATGCTAACCCATGAAAACCGCACATCTCTCGTATGATCTGTTAATGGAGCGTGTGTGGTTTACCGGCACATTAATATGAGATCATATTGAGAGGTGATGTGGAACTCGCGATTCTCGAGCGTACTCGGGCCGGGGACCACGCAGGTTTTGCATGGTTAAGTTCACCATCTTGTTCATGATCCTCGGCATACCAGTCATGAATGGTAGATGAGCATATCCGAGATTAACATGCCGTTGATAAGATTCAATGAATCTCAAAAGAACTAGGAGTTTCATAGAGAATGAAATTGACAAAGACAATTGTCTACCTAAAATAAATTCGTGATATGATTACGGAAAACCTTTTCATAAAACGAATCTAAAATACGGATCCTAGCCTTAATTTTATAATTGGGTAATTAATTAAGGAATATTCAAACTAACTAAAACTGTTTATCTTATAGATGTCTTCTACAAATGGTAATAATCCTCCCGTACCCAATCCCGCACATAACTCCCACTTCTCACTACTCTCGGTTCTTGGAAGGAAAAGACTGACTGGTCCAAACTATATGGATTGGATGCGTAACCTAAGGTTTACCTTGAGGTACGAAAACAAGGAGTATGTTCTCGATGAGCAGATTCCCGTGATTGATGAAAATTCAACCCAAGAGGAGATTGAGGCACACAGGAAACATTATGATGATGCGAATAAAGTGTCTTGTATCATGGCATCTTCCATGAGCCCCGAGTTGCAAAAGACTTTTGAGAATACTTGGGCTTATGAAATGAACCAGCAGCTTAAGGAAATGTTTCAGGCAAAGGCGAGCAAAGAACGCCTTGATGTGGTTAAGTCACTCATGGTTTGCAAACCTAAACCTGGAGCATCTATCTGTGCTTTCGTCTTGGAGATGAAAGGGTACTTTGATAGATTGGAATCTTTGAACATGATGTTTGACACAGAGTTTTCCATTGCCATAATTCTGTCCAGTCTGCCAGCTGTCTACAATCAGTTTGTAATTTCATATCAGATGAATATGAATGAGAGAGAAGGCTCAATAATGGAACTCCATAATTTACTGCAAACCGCTGAGCAAGGGATCAAAAAGGATGATATGTCATCTAGCTCAGCAGCTCCTGTGTTGGTAATTGGTCAAAATGCAAAGAAAAGAAAGAGGTCAAATTGGAAAGCAAAGACTGCGAATGGAAAGTCCAATCGTGGGTCCAAAGGAAAGACTGACTCTGAAATTGCACCAGCAAGTGATCCAAAGGAAGCAGTGTGCTTTTACTGTAACACAAAGGGGCACTGGAAACGTAGCTGCCCGAAATACCTGAAGGACCTTGAGGATGGTAAGGTCGAAAAGAGTATTCACTCAGGTATGTTCATGATCGAACTCCATAATATTACAACTTCTAATTCGTGGGTTCTGGATACAGGGTGTGGTACTCACATTTGCACTGTATTGCAGGGTCTAAAGGAAAGTAGGAAGTTGAAGCATGGGGAGCTTAATCTAGTCATGGGAAACAGAGGAATCACGCCTGTTACCGAGATTGGAAAGTATGAGCTCGTGCTGAACTCTGGAGTTAGGATAGATTTGAATAATTGTTGTTATTCGTCAGAAATGACTAGAAACATTATTTCATTTTATGCTTTGTTTAAGGATGGTTATCAGTTTTCATTTGACAATGAGAATGGTGATATTTTAGTTTATTTAAATGGTTGTTTTGTTTTTAAAGCTTCTCCTTACAATGGCATATATGAAAATGTTGAATGTGTTAGCAATTTGATTTTAAATGTTGATTCGTCTAATGAGCTTGATAAATGCAAATTGTGGCATTATCGTCTTGGGCACGTAAACAAGAAACGCATCGGCCAACTCCAAAAGGATGGAGTGTTGGAATCATTCGACCTTATGTCGGATAAAGTATGCGAATCTTGTTTGTTGGGCAAGATGACTAAATCACCATTCACCGGGTCGTGTGAAAGAGGTGAAGGACTATTGGACTTGGTACACACAGATGTATGTGGACCATTCCGATGCACCACAAAAGATGGAAATCGATACTATGTTACATTTACTGATGATTACAGTAGATTTGGACATGTCTATCTGATTAAGCATAAGTCGGATACTTTTGAGGTGTTCAAAAGATATCAAAGCGAAGTAGAAAATCAACTGGGCAGAAAGATAAAGGTTCTCCGATCCGATAGGGGAGGAGAATACCTTAGTATCGAGTTTCTCGATCATCTTAGAGATTGTGGAATAGTTTCACAATTAACTCCTCCTAGAACGCCACAACTTAATGGTGTTGCTGAGAGGAGAAATAGAACCTTGTTAGACATGGTTCGGTCTATGATGAGTCGGGCTACACTTTCGATAAGGTTTTGGGGTTATGCATTAGTAACAGCCGCTCGCATCTTAAATCTTTTACCCACCAAGAAGGTTTCAAAGACACCTTATGAGATGTGGAAGGGAAAACGTCCTTCTCTTAGTCACATCAAAATCTGGGGTTGTGAAGTTTTCGTTAGACGAGAAACTCATGACAAACTAGACTCCAGATCAGAAAAGTGTCTTTTCATCGGCTATCCACAGGAGTCGTTTGGATATCTGTTCTACAGATCCACGAATAATGTGGTCTTTGTAGCTCGAAGAGGAGTGTTCCTTGAGAGAGAAATGATATCTAAAGAGGACAGTGGGAGTAAGATTGATCTTGAAGAAATTCAAGAGTCGCCCGATAAAGAACCTACAGTAAACACTAATGTTCAACAAGAGGTGGAAACACCTGTTGAACCTGAAGACATATCCTTACCCGTTCGTAGATCTAGTAGAGTTAGCAATCCTCCTCAGTACTATTATGATTTACAAATAGAACAAGAGGATAAAATTAGTGACAGTACACTAAATGACTTAGATGAACCTGCTAACTACAAGGAAGCGATGGCAGGCCCTGAGGCTGCGTGGAAGGAAGCTATGAAAAGCGAAATTCAGTCTATGTATGACAACCAAGTTTGGAATTTGGTTGACACTACACCCGGTCTCAAGACAGTAGGTTGTAAGTGGATCTTTAAGAAGAAGACCAACATGGATGGGAAAGTACACACTTATAAAGCTAGGTTGGTAGCGAAGGGCTATACTCAAACCCACGGGATTGATTATGAGGAAACGTTCTCGCCAGTAGCTAAGATAAAATCAATTAGGATTATGCTAGCCATAGCTGCGTTTCATAATTATGAAATTTGGCAGATGGATGTCAAAACCGCTTTCCTTAACGGGAAACTGACAGAGGATGTGTTAATGGCACAACCAGAAGGTTTTGAAGATGCAAAGTATCCTAATAGAGTGTGTAAGCTTTAGAAGGCTATTTATGGACTTAAACAAGCTTCTCGTAGCTGGAATCTCTGCTTCCATGAGAAAGTCACCGAGTTTGGATTTTCTAGAAGCGAAGATGAGTCCTGTATATATGTCAAATTCATTGGGAGTGTTGTAGTCTTCCTAGTATTATATGTGGATGATATTCTACTCATAGGAAATGATATCCCAACTTTACAAGGTGTAAAGGATTGGTTGGGAAAATGTTTCGCTATGAAAGACTTGGGAGATGCAGCATATATTCTTGGTATAAAGATTTATAAAGATAGGCCGAGACGTCTCATAGGACTTAGCCAGGACACATACTTAGATAAAATTTTGAAAAGATTCAAAATGGAGAACTCTAAGAAAGGGAATCTGCCCTTACATCATGGCATTAAGATCAGTAAGGATCTTTGTCCGAAATCTAAGGAAGAATCGGATAGAATGAGTCAAGTCCCATATGCTTCTGCTATAGGATCAATCATGTATGCCATGACGTGTACGAGGCCTGATGTCTCATTTGCCTTGAGCTTAGTGAGTCGACATCAGCAGAATCCTGGTGAAGGTCATTGGACAGCTGTAAAGAATATTCTTAAGTATTTGAGAAATACTAAGGACAGGTTCTTGGTTTATGGTGGAGAAGAGGAACTTAGATTAACGGGTTATAGTGACGCAAGTTTCCAAACGGACAGAGATGATAGCCGTTCACAGTCTGGTTGGGTATTCTTACTAAATGGGGGAGCAGTGACATGGAAAAGTTCCAAGCAAGATACGGTGGCAGACTCAACGTGCGAGTCTGAGTACATAGCGGCTTGCGAGGCTTCAAAGGAGGCCATCTGGATTAAGAATTTCATTGGAGATCTTGGAGTTGTTCCAACGGTTCAAGACCCCATTAAAATATTCTGTGATAACGAAAGTGCGGTCGCCTTGAGTAAAGAACCCAAGGATCACGGAAAGTCAAAACACATTGAAAGAAAATACCATTTTGTTCGAAAGAAAGTCGAAGAAGGACACGTAATTGTGAAGAGCATAAGATCAGAGGATAATCCAGCTGATCCGTTGACAAAGCCACTTGGAAAGTCCAAACATGATGAACATGCTAGGAGCATAGGTTTAAGAAATAATGTAAAGTTTTAGTTGTTAGTTTGATTTTTGAAACATTGTAAACAATGATGGAAATTGATATAGACTTGGTGATTAAATAATAGAGATTTATTTATTGGAAGGAGTTCTACCATTTACTATTGTTTGTCATTGTGTTTCTGTTTTGCATGTTTAGACACCACTTCCCGAGTAAAACAATTTTTACTCGAACCTCCTCAGTCGTTCACACTCCTGGAAGTAAGTGGTGAATCAAGACTGTCATGGAGTGTTAGTAGATTGTCTATGGAGATTAGACATGGCATAGAGAATGCTGCAACACTCATGGGTACTTAATGGGGATTTAAGTATAGGAGAGACCCGCACTCATGGAAGTTACTTCATGGATTGAAATCACGAGTAACTCTGAGATGATAATATCCCCTATTCTTAAAATGGAGATACATTGAGTTCCTAGTTTTTCAAGTCTGTTATACTTTAGTCTATTCAAACGCTGTGCGTAACTGCCAGTCATAAAGGGTATGCTAGGTATGACATGATGAGTTGACTAGTACTATGTAGTCAAAATTTATTTGTTCCTTTTCGCCTAAATGGGAAAAGCGATATCTTGGGCCCTCTGATGATTAAAGATTGACTCTAAAGTGCTAGGCCTGGCCGAGACTAAGTTGATATTTCAATAGTCTCATATAGTCAATGTAATCGGAAATCATAAAACTAATTATGAATCTTGAGATTGATTAAAATCCATGTCTCGATTCATACGATATCTATAGAACAAAGGAATAGTTGATCACTTATCTAAAGGGCTAACTCTAGATTCGAATCAGAGTTCGGCAGTTGCGTTGGATGGCACTCTCTACTTAGTTAATGGAATAGGCTTAGACCAATAGTAGTTGATGAATTGTCCAAGTGGGAGACTGTTGGATATTGTGTCCAATTCATAACTAATTGGAAATACTATCGTTAAAAGTGGAGTCCTTTTTGGGTTGCCCTCGATGAACGGTTAAGAGAAATAATTAAGAAAACGTGAGTTGGGAGCAATGGTTGAAAGTCTTGGACATATTTGTGGCTATCCTACATTGCTCAATGGATGAAACCATAAGGAAATGGTTATCCCACATTGCCCATGGGATGAAACCATAAGCCTTTCCTTCCCCTATAAATAGAGGAGTTATGTTAAGGTTTAAAAGTGCACCATTTTCTCATTCTTTCTTTCTTAGTACGAATCCTTGTAAGAGTTATTCGATTTTATATCGTTACCAAAGGATTTGGAATTTCTCTTTGGTTCGTGGGTGTGAGCCATTAGAGGTGTTCTAGTTTGGGCACTCGCCTCCAAGTAAGGAAGCTCTGCAAAATCGTCTGCGCGCGTGAGAAATTGATTTTCTCAAAGGTTAGTAATTTCTATTTATCTAATTTATTTTATTGCTTTTATTTGTTCAAGTTAAGATCCCTTAGGGTTTAGTTTCCTAATTGCCTTACATTAATTTTGTTATAATTCCGCTGTGCATATTAATCTAGTTAGGGAATAGAAAATCCAACAATATCAGCTTTAATTTATATGATTTTATATATATCAAGTTTATACAAAAAATCGATTACTTACCATCTAATGTTTCAAGCTTGTTTTCACTGTTTTTTTTAATCCCTTGTTTTACCAGAACCCATCCCTATATATATATATATATATATATATATAGTGGGAGGATCCAGGGGGAAGTCCTTGATCTTGGGGAAGGGGGGAAGTGCCATCATAGCCGTTGATTTCATGTTGTAAACTTTCCCAGCGCCACTTTTCTTCTCTGTTTCTGGTTTAGCCAAATTATAAGGACGAGGGTAGTATTGTCATTTTATATTCAATTATTTAATTAAATTACATATTAACTTATTAACTGAGGAAAAAAGCGTATGACTTTTATCCTGTATGATAGTTCGTAACCCAATTGCGGTAATCATTCTGTCACGATTAATCGATTTATTCTGCTGAACTCAATTTTGTTATCAATTATAGGTGAGTGATCTACTAATTGTTGTGCTTATGATTCAATTACATCTTAATTTTGTTTTCAATTGTTCCTAGTTCAGATTTGTCATCAATTTCATCTTCTTTTATTTTTATTTAATTTCGATTCTCATTACATATACGTTCTTAATTCTTCTTTATTGATTTGTATCGCTCGTCTTTAGGTTTAAATCAGTATATATATATATATATATATATATATATATATATATATATATATATATGCTTTATTTTCATGTAATTAGGGTTTCAATCTTGTAATCGTGTTTTTGCAGCTGTTATGATCTATTCTAGTTCCAATGTTTTGTTAAAATCGAATTCAGATGTTCCAAATTCTACCGGTAAGTTATTTCCAAAGTAATTTTTAGTGTTGCAAGTTACATATGTTCATGATAATGATATGAATCGTGATAATATTACCTGTGATGAATGTTATAGATTTTCAATATTTTTTGTAAATTTATTTATTGTGTGAATCTTTGTCGTAATGATGTTTTTGTAGCTTCTTTGATGTCTTCTAGTTGTAATGTTCCTTTAGAATCGAATTCAAATCATTTTTTGCTTGTATTTGTAAGTTATTCTAAAAATAATGAGTTTGTTATCATGTTATGTGTTGATGATTACCTGCTGTAATAATGATGATATTATTCATGATGTTACATAATAATTATATGTTTATATGTATTGAGGTTATATAGCTTTTAATATTAGATGTGATGAATTTTATATGCTGTTTATTTTCATGTATTGTTTTTATGTCGTAGTCTTGTTATAAAGAGACTTATTCTTTCCTCAGCTAAACGCAAAAATATTGGATATCGATTATTTCTGATTCGATTAAACGTGAGATTTGTTTTGTTTTCAAGTCTTATGATTGTTATATATGCTATTGAATTTTCTAAATTCTCTTTGGTCAATAAAGGAAATCTTAGCCTTCATGTTTGAGATGGTTCATTTTGATGTGGACTTGCTATGAGAATATAATGAATTAGAGCTATGCTACTTGGAAATAGGTGTAAATGACTGTGATGAACAATGTGCACTCAATTCATCTTTTATTAGTTACTCTTTGTACAATTATATTTTCTAAGTCTAGCTAATGTAAGAGGTTGTAAGACACCAAGTAAACATTATTATTATTTTATAATATAAATAATAATAACTAGTTGTTACACTTCAATTGGAAAACTATATATGGCATTCATTTGTATAGATTTTGTGGATTAAGTATGTCTATTAAAATGCAGCTCTTGAGCTTCAAGACAAGGTGCTCTTGATTCAATCGGGCGAGAGATGATGAAAATGGCAACAAGTATAACTGGGATGATTATTATAAGTTAATGAGTTAGTTTAGATTATGTTCAACTTCGAATGTATGAGCCAATGACTCCTTAAACACTTCTAGTGGTTACGACTTAATTTATCAGTAGTTCGTATACAAACTTCAAGTACTCGAGAAGTAACATTCAGTGATAAATGCTACATTTTTAATTCTAGTTGCTGTAACTTAACATGATTTAAGTGATAACATTCATGCTGATGAATATCAAGTGATAACATTGGTTGAATGTTTCCTTATAAATTAACATTCATTTAGATTAATATTAAGTGATATCATTCAATGACAAATGTTCTAAGTTAGTTTCATATGACATATCCTGACATTTATTTACATGACTAATAATTTGTAACATTGACCGATAAATGTTATATTTTCAATTCAGTCGCTATAAGTTAACATTCATATAAGTGATAATAGTCATCTTGATGAATATTAAGTGATTAGATTCATTGATAAATGATACTATTTATTTCGAGTTCCTATGAAGTGATAAATAACATTCATCCAGATGAATGTTACATGCATGATAAATGATATAATTAAATTCCAGTTGTTAGAATTTAATGTTCATTTTTACAAATACTAAGTGATAACATTCATATACATGTATATTATATTAAAGTGGTAATTTTCAATGATAAATATTTTAATATAATTTCAGTTGTCGTAACTTAAGATTCATTTCGACGAATATTAAGTGATAACATTCATTTTGATGAATATTAAGTGATAACATTCATTGATGGATGTTGTAATTTAACTTCAGCTCATGAATGTTATAGGTCAATAGAATTTTTACGTAATCATTAACGTATCATTCATCAATGAATATTAACTTAACATTAGTTAATAAAATTTTAGTCTATGAATGTCTCTATGAGATATTTGGTACATTCACACCTTTATTGTCGACCCATGTTAAATGTACAACATTGATGGATGTTGAGCTTTTTATAGTTTTCTAGTACTAAACCTTTTTTTTTTTTTTTTTAATTTTTTTTTTTTTTTTTTTTTTTTGCATTTGTAGATTCCAAATTCGAAGTTAGCAAAGGAGTTTGTTTGTGGTCAAACTACATTGTGGGAGGGCTTAGTATTGTTTAGAAAGCAAGCATAAAGGATTTGAATAACTTAAATTTCTTTGTAAATGATTATTCTAATTTAATGAGTTAATTTAGATTATGTTGGACTTCAAATGTATGAGCCAATGACTCCTTAAGCACTTCTAGTGGCTACGACTCATAGCATCGATAACATTCATTAATGAATTATAACATCCATTTCGATGAATATTAAGTGATAATATTAATTTTGATGAATATTAAATGTTTTACTTGTATATATTAAAGATAAAATTAATTTTACTTGTATATAGTAATCAAAATCGATGCTCTGAAGAATATATTCACATATTAAACTTAATTTCAAGTCATAACATTAGTTTATGAATATTTATTCAATAAAACGTTAATATTCATCGTAGTGAATGTTAACCACGATGAATGTTAAAAAATAACATTAATGTAAATTTAACATTCATCGTTATGAATGTTAAATTAACATTCACCACGACGAATATTAATGATTTTGGATATAATTTCATCAGTTGATGTTATAGTCTACAAATATTATTTATCAAGGAAGTTTGACATTCATAGCATCGATTCTGATCAACATTATTTTTTTTCACTTTTATTTTTTGACATTTGTATTGACGAAATTAAAATGCATCATGATGAATATTACATGTCTCCCTTCCCCTAAAAAAGCGCTTCCCTGGATCTTCCACTATATATATACATACACTAGCAAGTACGAAGGGAAAAGCGCAACCCACACTGATTAACTATATAATGTTACCAAATCGACCCATTCTAGGTAAATGGTCCAAAGTTATGAGTTACCACCGGTCAGACTATTATGTTTGAAGTCAATACAGTAAAATAGATTTAGTACTCGTAATACAAGAAGTGTATCATGTATTTGGAATTACTTATAAATGTATTTCAAATAATTTATGGTTTTCTGTACATGATTTTAGATGCATGGAGTTGTAATTTTCTTTCGTCCGGTACAGTAGCAATGCTCATAGACCAAAACGCTCAAGCGTTTCACATGTTCATGTCGGCCCTTCTTCAACTATATAAATTTCTCATGTTTTTGCTTCTGTCTCATTTGTAATGCTATTAGTTATCAAAGATTTACTAAAGTGATAACATTCATTATGATGGGTATTAAGTAATAACATTCGTTTTGATGAAAGTGATAACATTCATTATGATGAATTTTAAGTATAAATAATAACGGTAATTGATAATTGTTACTGCACATTAATATTGAATGGATACATCAAAAATGAATGGGCTACCTGATATCGAAATCAAAATTGGTTTGAACTATAACAGCTCAATAACAGATCGGGTATTCGGGTTTCAAGTGGATATACGACGCACTTACAAACCCCGCCCATTTCGATAAATATTAAGTTACGTGATAACATTCATTCTGATGGGTATTAAGTAATAACATTCATTTTAATAAATATTAGGTGATAACATTCATCATGATGAATATTAAGTATAAATAACAACAATTGTTATACTTAAATTTTAGTTAATGATTGTTATAACTTAATATACATCAAGATTGAATGGATATTGCAAAAATGAATGGGTCAGATGGCATCGGAGTCAAAACTGGTTCAAAGTATAACATCTCAATAACATCAAAATGAATATTAACTAACAACATTCATTAAAATGAATAGTAATTGTTAATATTTATGGTGGTGAATATTAAGTAATAAGCTGGATTCTTTTTGATAAATATGAAGCAATAACGAATATTTTTTTTTAAACATTAAAAAAATCCATATATTAAACACAAACTTAACAAGATACAATCTTTTTTGGCTCAAACTAAAGAGCTCACGAGAGGGGGAAAAATACTAAAATGACCCCACAATCTTGCTGAAACAACTTCAAAAGGATCTCTGCCAAAACCAAACTCAAGACTTCAAACATCTTTGATTTCAATCTTCACCATGGAAAACGTTGCACATCCTTTATAGCCCCCACCTATTTCTTTTGACCATCAACCCTTCTCAACCACAGAAACAACATACTCAAAATAGATGCTAAACATTTAAACACATACCAGATCAACTTTTCTTGTTCTAAGTAACTTAAGCTCCCTAAAATTCAAGATGGATAATCTTTTCCTCTAATGATGAACAAATTATTCATATTTAGTAAAACACCTCAGCTCAAAACTTCAATTGTCGAGATCACTACACCAGTTTGTCATCTTGATTTTCACTGCAAACACGATCATCATCCACACAAAGGCATGATGTATCTATCCTTCCTGTCCCTATTTGACTCAACAATCAATTCTTTTACTGAATTTTCTTTAACATCAGAAACCATAAGAAATGTTGAACTTTAGGGGATACCAGTTCTTCCACACCGTATTTGTTGATTGAATTGTGTTATCTAATGTTTCAGTAGCCTTCAACGTGAAGCTTTTAGTTGTATATCTCCCAGATTTTTCAAACTTCCATATGATCTTATCCTCATCTTCAATCGCAATCGTTTTTTTCCAATTGTCTCTAGAAATTCTTTAAGTATCGTTCTTTCCCAATCAAAAGCTTCTCTCCTTAAATCCACTTTCCACCTCCATCCCCATTTTCTATTAAGCCGAATTCGCTAACAACACCTTTCTTATTTGTTGGTAAAGCATAGATTCAAGGAAAGCGTTCCTTCAAGATAACATCTGGGATCCACATATCATTCCAAAAACTTGTTCGATTTCCATTCCCTACTCGAACCATGAACCCATCTGCACACAACTTATAAATACTGTTTTTTTGCTTCTAAGACATCTATGATCTTTCTCCACAATGTCGATGTTTTGTATGACTTCTTCATATTATGCCATAGCCCACACTTATCACTGCCATATTTGTGTTTTATTATGTTCCCTCATATAGAATTATGTTCATTTGAGAATCTCCAAATCCTCTTTGTTAATAGAGCTTTGTTTTTTACCCGCAGATCACCTAGACCCAATTCACCTGATTTTATTGGTTTAATCAGTTGATTCCAACCCACTAAAGCCATCGATCTCCCTTCTACACTTCCGTTCCAAAAGAAAGCTCTTCAAATCTTCTCCAACTCATTAATCACACCTGCCGGTACAATAAACATAGAGAAGTAATATAATGGTAAACTATTTAGTACTATCTTTATTGGTGTGGTTCTTCCAGCTCTAGATATGAACTTCGACTAACCAAATTACCTAAGTCACTAACCAAATTACAGCCAACAGATATTCTGATCAAACACTTATTAGACCTGACCAAAATCTTATAGACACAATGGTAGCAACCTAACCCAATCTTTTTCATCATCAACCTTGCACCCACACTATTAATACAAAAATTCTTCTAGTACACCTTTTCAGCTTGTCTGAATTTGAGTTTACATAGTGAACATTCAAAAAAGGCTTTCATAACGGAAACTATTATTAGATATGCTCTGAGTTGGTTAACATTCATCACAAACAATACAAGATATTGTTATGTCATTACAATGTAACAATACAAATACTACGCCAAAAATGGGCTTTGGTCACACATGCTCGAAATCCAAATCGTCACACATTAGAATATTTACGTGACTGAAGATACAAAAATTGAATTCATGTCATTAGTTGGTCACACATGCACTCCAATCATGTGACCATTCTAAAATGTATTCGCCACACGTTAATACGTTTATGTGGCTAAAGGTAACTGATGTTTTTTCGATGATTATTTAGTCACACATGATTTGGAACGCGTGACCAATGAAGAGTAAGTTTGAAGCATTAGTCACGTTAGACACATAAAGTGTGACAAATACCGCGCCACACACTTGAATAGTGTGACCAAATGCCACTATATGGTCACATGAAGTAATTGTTTATGTGACTAAATCACGAAGTCGAGTTTGTCACACATAATTTAAGTGTAGCCAAAAACAGGTACATATGGTCACTATATGGTCACACACTTGACCACTGTGACCAAATGCCACTATATGGTCACACACTTGAACACTGTGACCAAATGCCACTATATGGTCACATGAAGTTATTGTTTATGTGACTAAATCATGAAGTCGAGTTTGCCACACATAATTTCAGTGTAGCCAAAAACAGGTACATATGGTCACTATATGGTAACACAAGTGAACAATGTGACCAAATGCCACTATATGGTCACATGAAGTAATTGTTTATGTAACTAAGTCATGAAGTTGAGTTTGTCACACATAGTTTCAGTGTAGCCAAAAACAGGTAGATATGGGAACTATATGGTCACACATTTGAACACTGTGACCAAATGCCACTATATGGTCACACACTTGCACACTGTGACCAAATGCCACTATATGGTCACATAAAGTAATTGTTTATGTGACTAAGTTATGAAGTTGAGTTTGTCACACATAATTTCAGAGTAGCCAAAAACAGGTAGATATGGTAACTATATGGTCACACATTTGAACACTGTGACCAAATGCCTCTATATGGTCACACACTTGAACACTGTGACCAAGTGCCAGTATATGGTCACATGAAGTAATTGTTGATGTGACTAAATCATGAAGTCGAGTTGTTCACACAAAATTTCAATGTAGCCAAAAACAGGTACATATTGTCACTATATGGTCACACACTTGAACAACGTGACCAAATGCCACTATATGGTCACATGAAGTAATTGTTTATGTGACTAAGACATGAATTTGAGTTTGTCACACATAGTTTCAGTGTGACCAAATGCCACTATATGTGTGTTAAAGAAACTAATACATTATGTGTGTGTGTGTTATGGCCAAAAGCTAGCATTCATAGATATGTAATTAGTTGCTGTTTTCCTAGCAGAACTAACATTTATCTCACTTGGTTAATAGGTTTCTTTGAACCTGGAGTGGTTAATTGGGATCCAAGTTCGAATCCCATGCTCAGCTTGTTTTTGCATATTAAATTCATTAATGTAAAACTGTTGTCATATATGACAATTATTTATATATGCTAACTATTTATGTTCTGATTTACAAGGTTATTGTACTACAATAAATGGCACTGAACTATAAAATAAAACGTGGAAGTCATATAAATTAAGATACAAATAATAATTCCATAAATTAATTAAAAGGTAAGTTACAAGGCTAATTTACAAGGCTAATTAATGTATTACAATAGTGTTCCAGCATGACCCGATCACTTGGATTTTGGTATAACAATACCTCCACAGTTGGTTCGATAGTAATCATCTCTTGATTCATCACCCAAGTCACGTGGATCCACACGTGGCAAAATGTTATCATTGTGCGGGTGAATGACAGTACTAAATTCCTCATCGATGTCATCATATGTATCTCTGTAATTCTTGGGAGGTGTGTTGAAGACAATAGACAACTTTCTATTTAGCTGGTCTTCCACATAAAACACTTGTCGTGCTTGTGAGGCTAATATGAACGGATCATCCTTGTGGCCTAAACTATTCAGGTCAACCAGTGTATAACCAAGCGTAGTATCGCGTCTGACCGCACCTTTCTGATGGTTAACCCAATCACATTTGAAAAGAGGGAGTTGCTTGAAACGGTAATCTAGTACCCATATCTCTTGCAAAACCCCATAATACACTTTGCGTCTTGTGGTTGCTACTCCTTTTACTATGTGCACATCTTCTGTCACAACACTAACACCACTGTTTTGGTAAACGCTGCCATCACTACATTTAGTACGAAATGTATACCCATTGATGTTATATGCTCTGTATTTGACTATGGTGGTGCGTGGTCCATATGAAATCCACCTTACGGTTTCTGATACACTTTCTGTGGAGATCGCTAATTCTCTCTCAACCTGAATCTCATTACAAGTATATATATGAGCTTCAAATCGAAGGAACAACAAACAAACAGTTACAAAAAATGGGCTATTACCTCTTCGCGTAACCAGCTAACAAAAGATATACTGTGCTCATTCTCCAGCCATGCTTTTCGCTTACCCGGGTTTTGTGTTTCCAAAACCTGCTTGTGTTTCCTGAAATAAGGTGTTTGGTTATTATGTTTGTTGCATCAGTTTAATTAAGTAACGAAATATACATGCATGTGTTAGTAATACTTACTCGATATACGGTACAATTTCATCTGTATTCTGTATTACATTCAAATGTGCTTTCCGAAGGAGTTCTGCTGAAACGTCACTTGATTTGCCGGCCGAAAGTGGCTTGCCGTCCTCATTTTTTTCATCAGTTTCATGTTTATCTCGTGGGATACCAATAGTTTTCATTGACTTTTTATATTCGCCGAAAAACTCTATTGTTTCTTCGGCAATAGTCTCCTCAGCAATGCATCCCTCTGGTTTACTTCTGTTTCGCACATGTCCTTTAATAACCTTCATACAGCGTTCGAAGGGATACATCCAACGAAAGCATACCGGACCACATAATTTTACTTCCCTAGAGAGGTGCACAGTCAAATTGACCATAATATCAAAAAACGAGGGAGGAAAGAACTTTTCGAGTAGGCAGAGCGTGACACAAAGTTCTTCTTGCATCTTATCTACTTCATCTAATACGATTTCCTTGCTACATATTGATTTTAAAAAAAGCAAAACCTGATGATAGCATATCGTGTGGGTTGGTGCATGATTGATCGTATTGCAATGGGCAAAAACTCTTGCATTAGCATGTGATAGTCATGTGATTTAAGCCCGATGAGCTTCCTATCTTTTAGGTTGACTAATGACGAGAAATTTGAACAGTATCCTTGAGGTACCCTGATGTTGTATAACGTTTTACAAAAGATGTCTTTTTCGGCATTCGTTAGTGTGTAACCTGCTGGAGGTAGTACTGTTTTGTCTCCGTCTTTCCTAGCAAACAACTCTGGTTTATCTATATTCAATTCTACCAGATCCAATCGCGCATTCTCTCCAGCTTTCGTCTTTCCCGGAACATTTAGCAAAGTTCCGACTAGACTCTCACCAACATTCTTCTCTATATGCATGAAATCAATACAATGTTGAACTTCATTATGCCTCCAATATTTAAGCTTTCGATACCAAATGTTGAATTTCTTCCAGTACGGACCATCTTGTTCAATTACTTGACTGGAACTACCATCTTCATTTCCCCTTTTCCTTTTGTGCTTTTGGATCTTCCCACCTATGCCTCTCGCATCGTTAAGGTTTTCTGATGCCTTTTTGTTAATTGGTCATTTTTCCCTTCCCCACTTATTTTCAATATGTTTGACCTCATTGTATATTTCTTCCCCAGTCTTTGGAATTGGAGACAGGCGGAGTTCTTGTTCTCCATTAAACGCCTTCTTTTGCTTCCTGAACGCGTGGGTATATGATAGATATCTTCTGTGACCCACATAACTCTGCTTCGATGACGCAGGAAGTCTAACACAATCCGTATTTTTCCCACATACTACACAACCTTTGTATCCACTGGTTGGGCAGCCACATAAAGTACCGAGGGCAGGGTAATCATTTATTGTCCATAACACAACCGCCCGTAGCCTAAAGATTTGTTTTGTGAAAGCATCATATGTATCGACCCCTGTATCGAATAAGGTTTGCAAATCATCAACCAACGGTTCTAAAAAAACATCAATGTCATTTCCCGGGTATCCAGGTATCAACACAGAAAGCATTATAAACTTTCGTTTCATACACAACCATGGAGGAAGGTTGTAAATGACCGTTAAAACTGGCCATACACTATGATGCCTATTTCCTCTGTTGACATCTACACCATCAGCCGATATTCCTAGACTTAGATTTCTTGGATCATTAGCAATTTCGGGGAATTTTGTATCTATGGTACGCCATGCCTGTGAATCTGCGGGGTGGCGTAACACACCATCTGTTTTCCTCCTTGTCGCGTGCCATCTTAAATCTTCTAAAATACTTTCTATCCTAAAGAGACGTTGCATTCTTGGTATGATTGGAAAATACCACATTACTTTTGCTGGAGTTTTATCGTACATTTTATTCATCTTCTTATCCAGCTTCCATCTTGATGCCTCACAAGTTCGACACATAGTCGATTCCTTATCCTCCTTCCGATAAAGAAGGCAGTTGTTTATACATACATCTATTTTTTTGTATCCTGACCCCATCAATTTCATAATTTTTTTTGCCTGATAAGTTTTTTCCGGCAGTTCGTTACCATCAGGTAGCATCTTCTTCAACAAAACTAGTAATTCAGTAAAGAACTTATCAGAACAGCCATACTTACTCTTCAAGTTGAGTAGTTGAACAGTTGCGGACAACTTTGTGAAGTCAGGACATCCATTGTAAAGTGGCTTTTCTGCGTCTGATAGTAGCTCTAGAAACTTGGCATGGTCATCCGGATCATCATGATCAAAATTATCTTTTGCTGCATTCACCATTTCCACTGTTTCTGGGCCATCTGTTGGAATTTCTGAATCAAAATCCGGCAGCTGTGTGTCAATTAGGAAATCTGGTGTTCCATTCTGATGTTCCACGACACTTAATGGTGGCTCATCCTTTTCTCCATGTTTAGTCCACTTTGTGTAGTTTAGATCAATGTCATGACAGAATAGATGGAAATGCACTTCCTCCACTTTACGCACTACATGGTTTAAACATTTGGTACATGGACAGGGGATTTCAACATGTTGTTTATTACCTTGTGGGTCGATGTTAGTCATCTTCTTCAAGTTGTCTAATGCGTAATCAATAAATGCTGTTACTACATCTCTATAAGGTTTGTTCATCCTGTTTGTTCCCATCCAAGACTTGTCCATTGTAGGATTCGAATCTTTGATTAGAGGTGTACGGCCTGTTTTGTAAATAATTAGGGTTTGAATCTTTGATTAGTGGTGTAAGGCGCATGTCTTGTAAATAATTAGGGTTTGAAAATTAAAAGAACCACTTAATTAATTAAATTAAAATGAATACGTTATTAATGAATAAATTATAACCAAATAAACAAAGACAGTACGTGCCTTAGTGGTTTCCTTGGTTTCCTTGCGGCTACAAGTTTACCCCGGGTTCCAATCTAGGCTGTAGCATTTTTTTTTCCTTCTAGTTGAATTAGCCTTATTATTTAAGTAATGATACGCATATATATATATATATATATATATATATATATATATATATATATATATATATATATATTACACTTAGGATAATGTCATATATTTCAAATGATGTATATATATATATATATATATATATATATATATATTACACTTAGGATATAATACAACTTATATAAAATTAGGATGTAATAAATTAATCATTTTCTTTATAATAAAACTTAGGATATAATAAATTAATCATTTTCTATATAATTAATCATTTTCTATATAATAAAACTTAGGATATAATTAACTCGTCATTTTTCTGAGTAATACACCTTATATATATCATAAGTTTGAATATATATAGTAGTTCTCTTCAAACGCCGTCGTCCATGTCACATAAGCCAATTACGAACTTAGGATATGATTAACTCGTCAATATTCATATATTCCATTATTAAACTTAGAATAATTTCATATATAGCAAATGATGAATTAATTTTATCCTAAGTTATATATGTGATATTGATAATATATTCCATTATTAAACTTAAAATAATATCATATATTCCAAATGATGAATTAATTTTATCTTAAGTTTCATAATGTCATATGTGATATTGGTAATATTTTTCATTATTAAACTTTGGATAATGTCATATATTTTAAATGATGAATTAATTTTATCCTAAGTTTAATAGTGTCATATGTGATACTGGTAATATATATTCAAATATTGAACTTAGGATAATGTCATATATTCCAAATGATTAATTAATTTTATCCAAAGTTAAATAGTGGCATATGCGATATTGGTTATTAAACTTAGGATAATGTCATATATTCCAAATGATAAATTAATTTTTTCTTAAATTTAATAGTGGTGTATGTGATATTATATTCCATTATTAAACTTATGATAATGTCATATGTGATATGTGATATTGGTAATATATTTCATTATTAAACTTAGGATAATGTCATATATTTCAAATGATGAATTAATTTTATCCTAAGTTTAATGGTGGCAATGTGATATTGGTAATATATTTCATTATTAAACTTAGGATAATGTCATATATTTCAAATGATGAATTAATTTTATCCTAAGTTTAATGGTGGCAATGTGATATTGGTAATATATTTCATTATTAAACTTAGGATAATGTCATATATTTCAATTGATGAATTAATTTTATCCTAAGTTTAATGGTGGCAATGTGATATTGGTAATATATTTCATTTTTAAACTTAGGATAATGTCATATATTTCAAATGATGAATTAATTTTATCCTAAGTTTAATGGTGGCATATGTGATATTGGTAATATATTTCATTATTAAACTTAGGATAATATCATAAATTCTAAATGATGAATTAATTTTATCCAAAGTTTAATAGCGGCATATGTGATATTGGTAATATATTCCATTATTAAACTTATGATAATGTCATATATTTCAAATTATGAATTAGTTTTATCCTAAGTTTAATAGCGGCATATGTGATATTGGTAATATATTCCATTATTAAACTTAGGATAATGTCATATATTCCAAATGATGAATTAATTTTATCCTAAGTTTAATGGTGGCATATGTGATATTGGTAATATATTTCATTATTAAACTTAGGATAATATTGTAACAACCGCCAAATTAGGGCTAGTAATTAGCGCCTAATTCTCTGTAAATACGTGTAATTAGTTCTGTGTTAGGCTAACTAATGTAACAAAATATATACTTGTGGATTTATACGAATACGCGATTGGATTTGATCGTACACAATTTTTTTAAATCGAATGTAATTCGATTCGGTAAATACGGACGTTGGTGGACAATTTTATTTAAACGATATAACTCTAACGTACTCAAAATATTATTTTAATAGTATTTCGTAATTTTTATCGTATCGCATTTTTAAACCATTAATGCGAGTAAAGTAGTAAACGCTCAAACAAAAAGCTATTGACTAGTAATTAAATTGAGACATAAAATAAAACATTTAATAGTTAATCGGTACTCGTAAAATGAATAATTAACGCGTAAAGTAATTTCTAAAAAGTTATACGATCGAAGAAACGAACGCCGCGCAGAACTCGAAACGTAGGGAACAAAATTTGGTGAAGTCCACTCGGTGGACCCCACCGATTTTCAGCCAAAAAGGGGGAACCCCCTTCCACTTTCATTTCATCATAATCATTTATCTCTCATCTCTCTTTCTCTCCATTTTCTTTCAAAATAAACAAAACCCACCACCTCACTAAATCGCAAAATAACAACACGAAACGACACCGGATCATACCACTCCTTTGGGAAAAAAGAACCACGGCATCACGATCTACCTTCCTATCTTTTCGGATTTCTCATCCGACAATTTGTAAGTTTCCGACAAAACCCGACATCTCTCGATTCTTAATGTATTTACGTTTTAATGGTTTATAATAGCTTGTAATGTCCATTGGAGGGTTGGGTAAAAGAATCGGACCAAACGGAAACCCGAAAACATGTTTTTGGACCGAAATCCGTCGATCAGACCGTTTCGCGAGCTGAGGTGTGTTCTTCCTGCGAACCTAGCCGAGCAGCGAACCGAGCCGAGCAGCGAACCGAGCCGAGCAGCGAATCGAGCCGAGCAGCGAATCGAACCGAGCGGCGAATCGAGCCGAGCTGCGAATTGAACCGAACTTGCGAGCCGAACCGAGCCGAACGAGCCGAACCGAGCCGAACGAACCGTACTGACCTGGTCTGCGAACTGAGTTTCTACTCAACGATTTGACATTCGCGTAACGACAACAACACTTTTTACGACGATGATTAACATACAAAAATACATACTTTTACTAAACGTAAAACGAGACGAATAATAATAACACTTATGGATTATTAATACAAACCGTCACCAACGGGCCAACCATATTTTCTAAGAACAAACGATAACGAACCAACATTGGACATAACGAGTTGTGTAGACAACTAGCATAGATGGTCTTTCGGGACATCTACTTACTTATCTTTACATGTTTAGGCATTTAAAGGTTACGGGTTCGGAGAACCACATACGGGATTTCATCCGCCTTACTTACTTGATTTCAAATACTGAATTGCTAGACTCAGGTGAGTCTTACGGCCCCACTTTTACTGTTTTTCTTATTGGGGGAGATACATGCTACTGATTTTCCTTGAACACAAGTACAAAAACTGCTTACTATACCAAACGGAATTGCATGAGTTATTTACTTTCTACTGAAGTCTCTCCATCATATATCGTTAGTTATGTACTTAAGCGCGAACACTAGTTAATGGATCCATTAGGGAAATGACCCTCCCCGCCCGGGGTAGTAGCGCTACCCCGAACCGTTATGTATAAACGGGCGACTATTATTCGTCACTTATGCTTGCTCAATTACGAGCATGTCACAGGAGCAAATTATTACTTACGGGTTAAGCTTCGATTATGAGCCTCATGGCAACGGTATAACTTATTTACTTTACATTTGCTAGATTTGCAAATACTTGATTTACGCCTACGGGCACTACTGATGAAATCTTGTGTTCAAAAACTGATATTATTTACAAACCTGTGAGATTCACCAACATTCGTGTTGACCCTTTTAGCATGTATTCTCAGGTACCCAGACGGAGTAGGATTTCTCCAGGCATAGCTAGAGTCGCATGATTTCACTAAACTGCATTAACGGAGATTCTCAGCATTATCTTTTTGTACATGTTGATTATGTAATAGAATCTCCCGCTATACGCGTGGACTCTAGGGGACTACATTTTGTATACGAAAACATTAAGTTTTCAAACATTATATCTATGGAATGTAACTAATTTACAAACGTTGCATATAGATGTCGTTTGCTTTATCTTTGTGCTGTGATATTTGATTGGTAGCACCCCAAACCTTGCTTCCGCCAAACAGTGAATTTGGGGGTGTTACAAATATCATAAATTCTAAAACTTAGGTAATATACTTCAAAGTAAACGCCGTCATTTAATTGTGTCACGAACGCCAATAAAAAACTTAGGATATAATTAAATCGTCATCTTTTTAATTATACAACTTCCTAAGCTTAAGATTTGCATAATAGTTTTTGATTGTAAATAATTATGTTATTGTAAAATTCTGTATCACATATAAAAGTAATTTATCTTGTTACCATATTTGTAAACGTTTAAATATATACATTAAAGGTGTTATTGACATAAATACCCTTCCTAATCCAACAAGAAGCATTTTATTTTAAAGGGCATTTCCGTAATTTCCAAATATATATACAATGGGCTTGTGACTATTCCAGTTCATGACCAAACGTATCACTTCCCGGCTTTTAAACTTCCGAACTCTTTGAAACAGAGCATCACCAAATCTTCAAACAAAGATCAAAACCATGGAATTCCAACTACCAAAACGACGACGATCGACTATGGAACATGGATTATCGCTTTCTGAACTACCGGATGGAGTCATCACCAACATATTAGCGCATTTGGGGGATTCTAGGGCAATTGACGTTTTTAAATTCAAGACTCTGTAAGTCTCCTAACCCTAGTAAACACTATCGATTGAACTTAAATAACACTGCATTTGCCTATTTTAGCGATTAATTAAGTGTGATTAGGGCTTAGATTGAATTTAGTAGCACATTTATTAGGGCTTAGATTGAATTTTTTGAATGAACAGTGTTTAGGAAATTACCATCTATGAGGGATTTATATTGCTTATGTGTTTACCTATATTACAGTTGCAAAACCTTCAGACGAGCTGGTGAGTCATATGAGGTGTATAAAAGGATGGAAGTTGATTCCATCTTTTCATCTCGGTTCTTGTTACAGAAAACTGAAGTGCTAGCACTTTTGCGGGAGAAAGGAAACCGACACATGTTGTACAGAGATGGATTGGTACAATTTATTTTCCATTCATTTGAATTTTTTTTATGGTACTCTGTTATATACATATTTATGTTTCTATATTATTGTGTTGATCAGATGAAGATGTTCTATATATGTAGGTCATGAGGTACTCTATCTGTTACATACATATTTATGTTTTCTGTATTGTGTTGATCAGATGAGGATGTTCTATGTGGGTGATGAGGCTGCTGGAAAGGAGATGCTGCAACAGGCATCGCGTTTGGGACACACTGATGCTACATTTGTCCTTGGTATGCTGCTAATGGCGGAAGGTGGAGGAAGGATGGAAGAAGCAAGGAAACTGTTGCACGACGAGTACACAAGGTCAGAAGGTCGCTGGATTGTGAGGCGAACCATTTACAAGATCAGCATGATCTTGTATGATCGCGACCGCTTAAGCCCAAGGAAATTCCCTGCTAGGTTCTATCATTGTAGTGAACACCCCAGTGCAACCCAGCGTAGTTTAATGGACCAATTCTGGTATGGCAATAATGAATATTTGTTTAGATGTAAGGTTTGTTTGTGGGATGCTTGTTACCTTTGGTTTGTATGAATTTGGGATGTTTAGGTATAATAAGTTAACGATGTATGTATGTTGGATACTTTGGTTATTAGTTTTTGGTATGCTGCTACTATATATATATATATAACTTAACAACGTTTTAAATTTGTGTATTTGTTTGCGTATATTTCGGTGTTTCATTGTTGTTGGTTTTAAATAAAATTATTAACACACCTGGTTAGTGGTTAATTAAAACTAATTAATCAAAACTGATGGATCAAAATGTAAATACTATAAACGGGGTTATTCAAATTCGGGTGGCTAAATAAGCTTCGAATTCGGGTTAGTTAATCGTCATTTGAAATGATGTACTCATGCTTAAAAAAACTCATAAACAAAAAAAACCAAAAAAAAGATAGGGTATAAGACTTGAACATGCGACCAACCAAACACCTTCCACAACTTATACCACTAATCTAATTGATGCGTTTTACTCTTTTTTCATATGTTTTATATATATTAAAAAACACTGCTGAACTTCTTTTTTTTTTTTTTGGAGCGAAATATTTACAGAATATTTTAAAATTTCAAATTAGAGCCAAAATTAGTCGAAAATTTTAAATTAGACGTAACCATTCACATTCCTTAAAATTCGATAATTACAGTTAATGCCTCCAAACCAGTACAAACACACTCATTATTCTGTTTTTACACTTTTCTGCCGAACATAATCAACCATTATCAAAAGATTTAAACGTGCTAATTCACCAACTCTATCCGAAAGAACTAAAGGATCATGGATGTTGAAGCCGATAATAATGTTACTACTATTTACCCTAATGGCTACGAGGAAGAAGCAGATCATGGATATGAATCAGAGCAATACGATGATTTTGATGATGAAGAGGCTGACGATGGAAACGAGAATTCAATTGCAAACAAAGTGGTTCCACCGAGGGGCATTACAAGGTTATCCAAGTTTCGCAACCAATACAGCAAATCGGGTGCATTAAAGCTAAAGATAACCTTCGATGCTATAGATAGGCTAATAGGTGATAACAGAGCAGTGTTTGCAAGTTTTCTAGGAGATATTGTTCGTGAGCAAATAGGCTTGAAGATTCTTTCCTGGAAGAAGGTCGATGCAGAAGCAAGAGCTAAACTTTGGGAAGAAATCAAGGCAAGTTTTATCAACTGATCCCTTTTAAATAAATTAATTCCTTTATTATATTAAAAAACACTGAGAATACATTATGCAATTATATTTAATTTGTTAATGTTAAAAGAACTGATTGCTGTTAATCAGATTTGTGTATTATTTATGTGTATATTTGAGAATACACTAAGCCGTTTTGTAGTCTGTAATCATATTTGAGCAAAAGTATGCAATTGATTCTTAATTGATTTTGCAGCGATATTTTGATATTGAAGACACATACAGAAAGTCAATAATGAATCGTCTTGGTGCCCACTTAAGGAATTTCAGAAGAAAGTTGAGGGAAAAATACATACTGCCCAACAGAGATACTCCTTCAAAATTAACTGAAGTCCCATTCAAGTATAGTGCAATTGTCAAAGCCCCGGAATGGGGTGCTTTCGTTCAGCATACGAGCACCGAGTCTTACCAGGTATTGGTCATTATATTAACTAGATCCATACATATATCTTTCATATATATTATTGTGTTTGCAAATTTATGCATCAACTATATATCTTTTTGTTCTGTAATTAAGAAAAAGTCTGATGCATCAAAAGAGGCGCGCTCCATGTCTGTTTATCCGCATACTATGGGACGAGGCGGATACGTTCATGTGAAAAAGAAGCTGGTAACTACATTTACATTTTGAATGTTTGTTTCTAAATACTATCTAATTTGTTTATGTTTTCTAATTTCTAAGTTTATATATTAATTGTTTTAACTTTAATTTACATGTGTATTTGATGATTATAAGATCGAAGAAAAAGTAATTGAAGCACATGAAGAACCCGGACGTGGTGTCTTGTGGTTGAGAGGAAGGCAAACCAAAGAAGGGGTATTTCGTGATGAAAGGACTAAAGAAAAGGCAGATAACGTAGTAAGTATTTTGACGTGCTAATTCATCATTTACATTATTCATGTTTATTTTCATGAAACAAATTAATTACTGCCTATTGGAATTAAATTAATTTGTAATGCAGAAAGACACAGAGGCACATATCAAAGCCGGAACCTCAAAGGTTGATGATGGGACTGATGCCTTGACAAAGGTATTTGAACCCGAAAAGTCGGGGTACGCACGAGGAGTGGGACGCGGAGTGACTGTCAAAAAGTTTTTTAATCTTCCTGCTCGAAACAGAAATGCCTGCAATGATGAGAAAGTCAAGTTACTTGAAGCAGAGCTTCCTGCTGAGAGACGAGCACGTCAAGACAAAGACACAATAATAAAGTCTTTGCAGGATCAGGTTCTTGAATCACAGTCAATGGTTACCAAACTTAAGGGTCGGTTTGATGCGTTAGAAGGGGATCAGCTAAATTCATTGTCAACTGCTGTACCAGCATTAGAGGAAAGGCATTTGTTGTATTAATTATGCTAACCTTTTATAAATTAGTTTACAATATATTGCTAACAAATGTATAATTTTTATTGCAGGTGTCTCCAACAGTGGACGTTAATCCTAACGCTTCCAATACTGTTCAGGATGGTGGAGTGGCATTAAGTGATGTTGGATGTGAGAAGGATTCCAGCTTTCACAAGTCTAATGGACTAAGAACTGTGGAAATGCCAACAAAAACAAGTGTACGTATTAAAAAAGTTGAATTAATTTGACTTTAATATTTCTCACTGTGATTTAATAATTTTACATACATGACTTACTTACCGAGTTTTATATAGGAACGGGTTGTTAAATCTGCTGAAGAGTCACACAAGACGCCTGATTCACAAGTCAACACGTTTCAACCTAAACAGAGGCAAAATAATCTGTCTCCATCAAGGCCAACACCACCGCAGGTATGTATATATATATTCCAAAATGTTCATACATTCTTCGATCAGTTTAATATAATTCTGCTGCATACATACATACAGACATATATATATACATAATAATCGTTATCATTTTCTTTAGTTATTCAAGTGTAAACTGTGGCACCTAAAGAGGACCAACATCATTGCTTTGGGTACTGTCTACTTGTCAAAAGGAAAAGTGATGATGCATAGCAGACCACTCCCAAAGGATTGTTACAAAGTGTCCGTTGATAAAGCGTTAGTGCATGCAGCTTGTATTCCGGACAACGGAAACAATGGTTTGAAAACAGCTCTCGATGCAGTAGGTGGTTTTTATGCATGGCCCAAGAATCAAGTGATTTTTGATGAGGAGGTACATAGTACACGCTTTTTTCTGCTATATAGTTCTTCATATTTAATTTGGTGTTTGATCCATATGTCCCTTGTTTATTGTACAGGTAACACCACCAACTACTGGACAAAAGGCATTTGGTGAGACCAAAACTGCACCAGAAGTATCAAGGAAAAAGCGCAAAGGACCGGTTTTTGTGTCTTCCGATGCCATGCGAAAGCAAGCGAATAGAAAACTCAATAGTCAAAAGTCCTTACAACTCTGATGTTTAATAAGTGTATTTTCGTAATTATTTTGTAAATTAAACAATCCAATTATATTATTGATTTGTACATTGAATTATTTACATTGAAATTTAATTTGTGGTGTTATATACTACGTAATTCATATTGTTACACAAATTATTGATTTGTTATATGTGACTAAAATATGTAATCACATAATATGGTCACACATTGTGGCCACTGTTTGATTAATTATGTGTGACTAAATAATATATGCAAAACGTCACACAAACATACAATTCAAGTGGCCATTGGGTGAACAATGGTCACACTTATTATCACCTACGGCCACTTTTGGCTTAATTTTGTGTGACCAAATCCCAGAGTATATCACTCTTTGAGTGACTAAATGATAGAAAACGCCACACAAACATAAAAAAAAAGTGGCCATTGAATGGCAATGGTCACACAAAATAAAAGTTTACTTGACATTGCAGCCCATATGGTCACACTTTTTATCACATACGGCCACTTTTGGCTTAATTTTGTGTGACCAAATCCCAGAATAAATCACTCTTTGTGTGACTAAATGATACAAAACGCCACACAAACATAAAAATAAAGTGGCCATTGGATGGCAATAGTCACACAAAATACAAGTTTACTTGTCATTGCAGCCCATATGGTCACACTTTTTATCACCTACGGCCACTTTTACTCTAATTTTACGTGACCAAATCCAAGAATAAATCACTATTTGTGTGACTAAATGATACAAAACGCCACACAAACATAAAAATAAAGTGGCCATTGGGTGGCAATAGTCACACAAAATAAAAGTTTACTTGACATTACAAAGCGTATGGTCACACTTATTATAACCTACGGCCACTTTTGATCTACTTTTATGTGACCAAATCCCATAATAAATCACTCTTTGAGTGACTAAATGATACAAAACGCCACACAAACATAAAAAAAAGTGGCCATTGAATGGCAATAGTCACACAAAATACAAGTTTACTTGACATTGCAGCCCGTATGGTCACACTTATTATAACCTACGGCCACTTTTGGCTTAATTTTGTGTAACCAAATCCCAGAATAAATCACTCTTTGAGTGACTAAATGATACAAAACGCCACACAAACATAAAAAAAAAAAGTGGCCATTGAATGGCAATAGTCACACAAAATACAAGTTTACTTGACATTGCAGCCCGTATGGTCACACTTATTATAACCTACGACCACTTTTGGCTTAATTTTGTGTTACCAAATCCCAGAATAAATCACTCTGTGAGTGACTAAATGATACAAAATGCCACACAAACATAAAAAAAAGTGGCCATTGGATGGCAATAGTCACACAAAATACAAGTTTACTTGTTATTGCAGCCCATACGGTCACACTTTTTATCACCTACGGCCACTTTTGCTCTAATTTTAAGTGACCAAATACAAGAATAAATCACTATTTGTGTGACTAAATGATTCAAAACGCCACACAAACATAAAAATAAAGTGGTCATTGGTTGGCAATAGTCACACAAAATACAAGTTTACTTGTCATTGCAAAGCATATGGTCACACAAAATACACGTTTAGCTAACTTTAATGAACATATGTTCACACTTATTAACACTTTTGGTCACTCTTGGCTTAAATTTATGTAACCAAATCCCAAAAATAAAACACTCGTTGTGTGACTAAATGTTACAAATAGCCACACGAACCTACAATTCAAGTGGCCATTGGATGGACAATAGTCACACAAAATACACTTTCACTTAATTTTAAAGAGCATACGGTCACACATTTTATGGTTTTCGTCACACTTTTTAGATGGATACGGCCACTAACCATGTAATGTGACCGTATGGACCCCTTTGGTCACGGCACCTTTAGTCACACACACGCTGAAAAAACGAGTGTGACCATATGGTTTTCGTCACACTTTTCTGGTGTGACCAAAGCTAAAATCTGTACTAGTGAAAATAAAATTTTCTAGATGGTGAGTTATATCAATACATGATAATATTCATTGCAGACCATTGTAACATTTACATCAAATTCATTAGTTATTAGTTATCATATTTAGAAGACAACAAAAATCAATGATAGATGTAACAAGTTACAAACTATCAATACCATATCAGGTTAATTTATACCTGGATGTTGTTGCTGAACAAGCATCGATTCATCATTTTTTTGTAATAATGCATCTTATTTCGCCATCTAGATCTAAGTTTCCCCCTAATTTTTCTTCAGCTCTTTTCAATTTATTCGACATCGTCGATCCTTCAACAATTCCGAATTCAATTGATGATTTCCAATCGAGCCTTCAACACTTCTGAATTCAATTGGCGCGATTTATTTTTCGTTGATGATTTCCAATCGATCTGATTTCAAGCCCTGATTTATGTTATGTATTCTATTGACTGATTTGAAAACGATTTTGAAGTATCGATCTTCAATTTTTCAATTTGAAAATTTTAACTACGAATTCTTGAAGAAGATTGAGATTTTGATGAAAACCCTAATTCTAATTTCTGGGTGATGAATCGATGTAATATTTCTTATCTTTTTACTTTCTTTTTAATTAAATGATGTAATTACCATTTGACGAAAATGCCCCTCCACGTTTTGTTTTAAATGAACTGATCTAGTGGCCTACAATTACTTCCCTCTTCCCTTTGGATCTTACTTCCCTATTGATTATATATATATATATATATATATATATATATATATATATATATATAGGGATAGGATCAGTAGAGAACTATAAAAATGGAGAGAACCAGGGAACCAAAGGGCATAATAGTAAAACTCAAATAATTATTTATTTCCATTATCGCACGTTACAAAACAACACACTTTTTCTACCTTCTCCCGATTCATCTTCCTAAAAAAAAGAATTAAAAAATTCATATTCAAATATGCAATTTAACATACACACGAAATTGAGATCGAAGATGAAAACAAACCCGACGCAACTGATACTCAAATCGAAGATGGAGACACAGATATTTTGATAAAGTATCGTATGTATCTCCAGCATAAGATTCATTTTTTATCTTCGTTACCATCTTCTCTTTCGATTTTGATTGCCGCTTTCTAATGGAAACACTACCTTTGATTGTATAGTACTTAGTTTCAACAAGTTTCGAGTTTTGTTCTTCATCAATCTATTATTATCAGTAATTGATTGTATGTTTTAAAATACTTAATTACAAACATGTTTCAGGGTTCGTGAATGAAAATTTTAACCTTTCTTCTATACATTCGGTGATATTCATGAACATGTTTTCACCAACGAATATCAGAATATCGGTAATGAATATTAAAATTTGTATGATGAATATTGGAAATCTCAGTGACGAATATTGGAACTCGGTGATGAATATTGAAATTTCAATGATGAATATAACAATCTCAGTGATGAATATCAAACTTCAATGATGAATATTAAATTTCAATGGTGAACATACATACTTTATACTATATATTCATTAGTGAATATAACAACTAGTTATATGAATTCCAATATCGAGTGGCAAACAAGTAAAACACTAACGTAATACAATGAAACAACTTTCAAGTTAGGATGAAAAAGTCTGCTATTAATTTGAGTTGATTTGTTAGTTGAAAGGTTAATTAGATGGATGATTTTTACAATCAAATTGACTGGGGGTTCCATTTAAAAACCCTCATCGATGTTCATTAATATTCATCGATGAATACTACTCCATAATATTCATCGATTAATATATTCCGATGCACATTGTTTAACATTCATCAATGTTGATCATATTATAATCAATATACGTCAATTTTAAATGATGCAAAAGTAGTTTCATTAATTTTATTCAGATGGATTTCCATTTAATTTTTGTACTTAACTTTTGTTAAGAATAAAGAATCTGTATGGCTGCATGTGTGTTTAAAATTTTGATACTCAACTCATTATTTGAAGCTGGAACAATTGAGTAAATGATGCGATCGTTACCACCAAAATCGCATTCACAACGCTTAATTTTATATTATTATCTATCAAGATTTTACCTATTTACCCCTAGTACCATTGTGACGCTTTAAATAAAGCACAAAATTTCACTATGTATACAACCGTTGATGAATCTAATCTAATGGCTTTTAGAAGGTTCCCTAGTTCTCTACACATGTGAGGTTCTCTGTAGATCCAATCCCTATATATATATATATATATATATATATATATATATATATATATATATATATATATATATATATATTAGTTAAGTACTCATGTTCTGTTATATTAAAAGGGAAGTGTAAGTTACCTATAATTATATGAAGCACTAATTTCTTAAGACAACAACACAATGAGGTTCATTGGGTGGTTTTTGGGGATTTCAACGAAGTAAGAAAGGAGGAAGTGAGAAAAGGCTCGATATTTAATTACCACAATGCGAAAGTTTTCAACGACTTCATTCATCAATATGGGCTAAGCGAAATCAAAAGCGGGGGTAGGAGGTTTTCAAGATATAGTACAAGTGGTGACAAGATGAGTCTTATTGATAGGTTTTTGGTAAATGAGATTGCGGCATCATATTGGTTGAACTCGAGTGTTACCATATTACCAAGAGGGGTGTCGGATCACTGCCCATTGATGTACACTACCGAAATCATGGATTTTGGTCCATCTTACTTTAAGATTTTCAATTCATGGTTGGAGCTAAAATCTTTTCAAGATTTGGTAATTGAAAAATGGAGGAAAGCAGAATCAAATGGCCATAAATCTCCTATTCAGTCATTCATGCTTAAATTGAAATCGATAAAAGTCGTGGCAAAGGAGTGGAATGTAAATCAGAAACAATTAAAGGGTGGAGAGAAGAAGAAACTGGATCAATTGGCAATGGATTTGGATCTTCGGGCGGAAGTAGCAGAGCTAAGTGATATGGAAAAGAAATTGGGGATCGAAGTAGATTTGAAAAGATGGGAACATGAGAAGAAGGAAGCCAAGGAGTTGAAACAAAAAGCAAAAATCAAGTGGGCAATAGAAGGTGATGAAAACTCAAGCTTTTTTCATGGAATAATCAATAGCAGGAGGAAAGCGAATTGCATACATGGAATTTCTGGCAATGGTCAATGGATAACTGAACCGAATCAAATAAAGGAGGTAGCTTTTTCGTTCTTTTCAAATAAGTTCACCACTTTAATAACTGATAGGCCGTCATTTATATGTAGCAATTTTAAAAAACTATCAAATATACAGAGAGTTGATATCGATAAACAAATTAGTGAAGAGGAGGTAAAAGCGGCCATATGGGATTGTGGTGATGAAAAGGCTCCAGGGCCTGATGGGATTAATCTGCGTTTTTATAAAGTATTTTGGGAATATATCAAAGTTGACTTGATGAAAGCAATTAGGTATTTCGAAAAACACGGGGTAATTGAGAAGGGTTGTAATGCTTCTTTTATTTCACTGATACCAAAGGTAGATACTCCGTTATCATTTAGTGATTACAGGCCTATAAATCTGATTGGATCTTTGTATAAGGTAATAACTAAAGTTCTTGCTTCACGGCTCAAAGGAGTAATTGGTTCTTTAATTGGCAAAGAACAAACTGGATTTATAAAAGGCAGGAGTATATTGGAGGGGCCTCTTATAATTAGTGAGATTATCTCGTTGATTAAAAAGAGGAAATCGAAATCTTTCATCTTTAAAATTGATTTCGATAAAGCATTTGATACAATATCATGGGAGTTCTTGGATGAAGTCATGGCGCAAATGGAATTCGGCAGTTTGTGGAGGAAGTGGATTACCGGATGTCTTGAATCATCATCAATATCGGTACTTGTGAATGGTTCTCCAACTAAAGAATTTTGTCCCAAAAAGGGTGTACGACAAGGAGATCCTATGGCTCCATTTCTTTTTTTGATTGCGGCGGAAGGTGTGAACCAAGTGATGAAGAAAGCAACTGAATTGGGCATTTTTCATGGAATTAAAATAGCAAGTAATGGTCCGGTGATATCTCATTTGCAATACGCAGATGATACATTATTTGTAGGTGAATGGTCGTCCAGAAACATCAAAAATTTGTTCAGGATATTACGATGTATTCAGTTATCATCTGGGCTTCGGATTAATTATGCTAAAAGCCAATTAATTGGGATTGGAACTACGGAACCTGAGATAGTATCATTAGCTGAAGGGCTTAATTGCAGGATTGGCAAACTGCCATTTAATTACCTTGGATTTCCTATTGGGGAGTCAATGAATAGGTGTGCATCTTGGGCACCTTTGGTGAACCGATTTCAAAAGAGACTTTCGAGTTGGAAGGCAAACACTTTATCGATAGGTGGTAGATTGCAATTATGTAAATCTGTCTTAGGGAGTTTGGGAACATATTTCGTGTCATTGTTTAAGGCACCAAGCAAAATCATCAAAGAACTAGAAAGTATTCGAGCTAAATTTTTTTGGGGTGGTTTTGACGATAAAAAGAAAATACATTGGGTATCATGGAATCGGATTCTCACTGAGAAAGAAAGGGGGGTCTCGGTCTGAACAGCTTAAAGGCTCAGAATGTGGCTCTTTTAAGCAAGTGGTGGTGGAGATTATTGATTGATAAATGTAGTATATGGGGAGACACGATTAAGACAATTCATGGGAAAGATGGCGGATTGGGGGATAAGATAAAAAAAGGTAAAACAAGCGGCATATGGAGGAATATTTTAAGGATTGAATCAGACTTAAGTAAGCTAAACTTGTGCGTCTCTAGTTTATTTCAGTATGATCCAGTAGCTTCAAGCCGTGGGGATAGAGAATGGCAGTGGAGGTTGACAAAGGATGGTGAATTTTCGGTGGCTTCATTACGGTTTGCTGTGGATGATTTATTACTTGCGACCAAGGATAATGCAACATTTAATTGGGTGAAAGATATACCATTGAAAGTTAATATTACACCTTGGAGAATATTGATAAGAAGACTACCAACAAGATTGAATTTGGTGAAGCGCGGAATACAATTAACGTCACTGATGTGTCCGTTATGCAACGAACAAGAGGAAGATGAAGATCACGTCTTTTACGGGTGTAAGTTGGCACAAGATTTACTCAAGTTCATTGGTCAATGGTGGCAAATTAATCCGATGGCAATAACGAGTCTCGAGCATCTGGTAAACTGGCCAAAAATTTGCGGGTATAAAGGAAGAAGAGAAAGACTCCTTGCGGGAGTTATATATTCGTGTTTGTGGATAATATGGAAATTTCGTAATGAGGTATTATTCAAGGGTAAAAGTCTCAGCGACGTTGCAAATATGCAAATGCAATTGATGGGTATATCTTTCTTTTGGATGAAGAATAGAAGTAGAAAAAAAGAAAGGAGGTTAGATTGGATTGAGTGGTGCGGAAGTCCATGGGCTTTTGTTTAGATATCACGTTGTAATATAATATGTATCTTGTATTATATGTCCTAAAAGATTGTATCATTTAGCCTCTGGCTAATCATATATAATATTTAGGGTCCGGGTTTGGGGTGATGGCGGAGCCGAAGCTCCTTTCCCGGTTCCTTTGTTTTGCTGTTCAAAAAAAAAAAAATTCTTAAGAGATAATATTATTATGTTTACGTAAATACAATCCTGTTACAATGATTAACATTAAGTTGGAGCTGAATTGCACAATTTGGGTTTATGTGAATATATCATCTTTCACAGAAACCGAGTAGTTATCATCTCTATAATATTTTGATCCTATTCTTCTTGAAAAATGTAGTTCTCCTTTTATTTTTTAATAATATATAAATATAAAAGACTTTATTTGTACTTGCAGAAGTAGTCCAAGGTTATTGTTTAGAACATGATTTTCTCCGGCTGTAACGTATGTATGCTTATTACATTTGACGCTACAATAATGCAGGACTACTACTACACATGCAAACAGCCAAAAAATTTATATTTGTTATTATCATATAGAAACCAAGCTGCAATTGATTTGGATCATCGGATGCCGTGTATTTTCATTTTTTAGGTATCTTGTCCTCTACGATCGATATGCTCATTTGTTAATATTTCATAGTAGACCTTGAATAATTACAAGACCTAAGAGTCAAGTTGTAGTTGTAACATCCTCATCTCGGGCTCAGCAAGTACGTAAAAGTTGTATTTAAGAAATTCATATTTGCACATATGTTCTTGGCTTCAATGTAAATATTTCTATGATCACAACTCTACTTGACAATATAAAAAGAAATGACATATCATAATGTCATACGTTCTGAGCTAGTTCCCCCCTAATATCAATTAAGGAACTACTATGAATAGTAGTTCCTTAATTTTCAAATGCCACCATTTAGCTTTCGATCCTTTTTTGTTTTCTACCCTTTAACTTTTAATCATTTTTCATTTCACCCCTAATGTTTTAAACATTTTTTATTTTCTATCCTCTAATTTTTGAATTTGTACCCCTTATCTTTTAGAATATTTTTACTTTTTACCCTTTAACTTTTAACTACTTTTCATTTTCTTCGTCCCAACTATTAACACACTTTCATTTTCTACCCTTTAGGTTTTAACATTTTCCATTTTCACCCTTTATATTTTAACCTTTAATTTTTTTTCCTTTTTTTTAACTAATAGCTTACACATTTTTTTCCTTTGCTTACAAAATAATTATAATAATGTTAGATAGTATTTGATTGACTTTTCATGATTATATCACAAGTTCAAGTTTTAATGAGAAATCGGGTGTTCCCCTCCCATTTAACATTAAACAAATACTTATATATAATGTTTTAATTCCCCCCTAATATCAATTAATTTCTATCATTCTTACAAATCGAGTAGTATGGGTTAGGAACTAATTTTGTTATTTTGAAAAAAGAAATTAACAATTTGCGTTATCTTATATTTGCAAGTTCATTGTTATTGTTGCAAAGTAAAAAAAAATAATATTATTTTAGTTTTTTGACGGACTACAATACAATCGCATTTTAACGAAAAAAAGAAAAAAGACATTTCAAAAGTTTAGAAATGAATACAATGTTTAGAAAAAAAAATCATTTCAGAAGTTAAAAGTAACCAAGATTATATGATCATTTTAGTTTTATAATAAATCTATGTATAAAATATGTATTATATATATTATTTATTAAAGTAGGGTCTTACGATCTCGATTTTATTTTATGATCTTGATCTTGCATAGATAAAAATGATCTTTAGTAACATTTTGATCTTGGCAACTTTGGTTAAAACACTATGTATATCTATTGATCGTGTAATGAAAATCTCTTCGATTTTGGGAGACGTACATAAAGTAAATTAAGTTAATAAATGCAACCTATATATTTTTTTCCCTTTTTTCCTTACATGAATGTAAATGTCGCAAAGTGCAATTATATTATGAATATACAAAATTATAATTATTAAAGAAAATTAAAGTCTATATTATGAATACATGATTTTCACTCGGGGAGTCGAGTTGGAATCTAATTTGAACTATAAATTATAATGCCTCAAGACTTACGAATTACACACATTTTATAAGTATAATAATCAAAAGATGTGAACTCACATTTAGTTTATATAGAAAAGGGTAGAAATCAAATATAGCCATTTATCTAGAATTGAAAATTTCATATCAAAGTTTAAAAAAAAAAACATTTTTACAATCAACTAAAGCCAACTTGTGTTTTTATAATCTTGTATTATTTTAAAAGAGAAGGGATCATGAGAGTAAAAGAATTTTAGAAAGAATGGAAGTACCAATGGGAGTGTGCCATGTGTACAAAGAGAATACAAAACCCATTTACCCCCTAACTTAAATATCTCACAAACGACAAATCGAAAAATTATGAAAATTGCACAATTAGATTCAGCGTTTGATCCTCTTCGATTTGCCGTCCATTAAGACATACTTTCGACAGAATTTTTTTTTCACGTTTTTTGGTGGGTTTTACAATTCACTAACACATGTGTTAAAGTGTTGCGTTTAGGGTTTAGGGGTTAGGGTTTGGGTTTTGGGGTTTCTCCGAAAAACGTGAAAAAAAAAATTCGTCGAAAGTATGCATTAAAGGACGGCAAATCGAAGAGGATTAAATGCTGAATCTAATGGTGCGATTTTCACAATTTTTCGATTTGCCGTTTGTGAGATATTCAAGTTAAGGGGTAAATTTGTTTTTTACATGTGGGTATTCACTTTGTACACATGTCACACTCCTATTGGTACTTCCATACTTTATAAAAATCATGTACTTCCTTGATTTTTTTTTCTATTTTAAAATTTAAATATTGTCCTTCTTAATCAGTGTGGCCCTATAGCTAGACTTTTAGATTTATAATAATATATGCAGCAGTTAAGGTGTAGCTAAATCAACTAATTAACGCATCATGGACTCTATTCTGTTATATAAAAAGCAAAGAGTAAGTTACCTATAAATTAACTAATGAATACAATCGCAGTTAAAAATGGTCAAAATGGTCATTGTTGGAGGCTTGGAGCTAAATTACAGAATTTGGCTTTTTTGTGGATAACATCTTCAATAGAAACAGAGTAATATCTCTATCATATGATCTTATTCTCCTTGAAAAACATTGTTATCATTTTATTTTATTTTAATTTAATAATTTAATAATATATATAGAAATGAAATTTTGTGAAAATAAGTGGATAAAAAAAAATGAAAACAGATCTCAGCCCTTAATCTAATCTAGATTATATATTTGTGTTTGTGAAAGGGTGTAGATAAAAAATAGATGAAAAACACTATTTCCTTTACAAATTTATTAAGTTTCCAACTTTTTTTTTTTGTTTTTGTGTGTGTGTGTATGAAGTAAACCATAAAAAATAAAGGTTCAAAAATATATATTTTTTGTGAAAAAAAAAATGAAGTCGAATCCAAAAACTAAAACAAAAAAATTAAGGTTCACAATTGAAAAACATAAAAACTTTCTGTGAACTAAAAACAAAAAAAATAAGGTTCATAATTGAAAAAGTTGATAACTTGCCATGAACCCAAAAAAAAATAAAATTAAGCTTTACAGTTTAAAAAAAAAGTTCACAATTAAAAAGTTAAAAACCTTTCTGTAACACAGAAAAAAATTAAGGTTCACAATTAAAAAAGTTAAAAAAATTTCTATGAACTCAAAAAAAATTAAGGTTCACAATTGAAAAATTTTAAAACTTTTCGTGAACTAAAGAAAATTAAGGTTAGCAATTGAAAAAAAATATTCATAATTGAAAAGGTTAAAAACTTTACGTGAACTCATAAAAAATTAACGCTCACAGTTGAACGTGAACCAAAAAAATTAAAGTTCACTGTTAAAAAAACTTAAAAAAATTTCGTGAAAAAATTCACAAAAAAAATATATATATGAAAAAAATAAGGTTCACAAAAAAAATTCATATATGAAGCAAAAAAAAAAAAAAATGAAAGTTCACGACTAAAAAAAAATTGTGAATCAAAAAATATTTTTACCATTTTTTATCCCCACCCCTTATATATATATAGTGTCATGATCCAGAGGGAAGTGCATTTTTTGGGGGAAGGGGGAAGCGTTATTATGCATTATGAAGCATATTACCTTTACCCATACAAATCTCAAAAAAGCAAACAGAAATTTAGTAAATGTTAATTAGAATCGATGCTATGAAATGTAAGTTCCTTGATAAATTCTTTCTTCAAGTTATAGCATCGATTTATGAATATTTGATCCAAATCCGTTAATATGCATCGCGGTGCATATTAGTTAATATGCATTGTGATGCATATTAACCATAGAAATATTTTTCAAATAATGTGAAGTTTTAATATGCATCGCGATGCATATTAGTTAATATGCATCACACTGCATATCAACAATTTACTAAATAAATATTCATCAATTAATGTTATTACTTAAAAATAAAATTTATTCGTTAAAATATTCTTTTTAGCATCGATTTTGATTACTATTTACCGATAAAAATAATTTTTTGTTAACGTTTTGATTGATAATTGTAATATGCTTCTTGATGTATACTAACGCTTCCCCCTTCCCTCCAAAAAGGCACTTCCCTCTTGATCACTACCATATATATATATATATCAAGAGAGAAGTGCCTTTTTGGGAGAAGGGGGAAACGTTAGTATTCATCAAGACGCATATTACAATTATCAAGGGGGAAGCGTTAGTGCCTTTATGGGGGGGAAGGGGAAGCGTTAGTGCCTTTTTATTTGTTTTGTTTTTTTAGAATGTAGTACTTATTAGCTAGCGTTTAATATGTTCAAATATATATTGGTAAATTTAAAAACTCAAATGTCATAGTCGGCATTGTTGCAGGTCCGTTATCTGGTTGTAATTAATACATTAAAAAAATTATTTTAATAGTTTTAATATTTTTTTGAGGATGGCTGCCCCCGTTGCTCTTATTATAACTTTGCCCCTGTATGTTACTAGTTAATGAATCAACTTACTGGCGTATTATTAGTATTATTATTATTATTATTAAGCAATCACATGCCATGACCCCATGATTAATTAAGGTATGGAACAGGTGGAACGTACAAGTGGCCAAACTGTCAAACTTTAATTGGATGTCCCGCATTTTTATAAAATGCACGTAACTAAACGTTTAAATATTACTCCCTCCGTTTCATTTTAATTGTCCCCAGACAAAAAACATAAAGTTTTAGAAAATATCAACATCTCTCTTACTTTTCTTTTACTTTTTGATAAGATTACAGTTTTACTCTCTACTTTTTACCTACTCTTTTAACTTACATATATAAAGTAGGGGTATAAAAGGGATTTATCTTATCATTTTTATCTATTTATGAAAGTGAACAATTAATTTGGGACAGCTCAAAATGGAATATTGGACCATTAATAAGGGACGGAGGGAGTATAAATTTTAGTGATTGTCTATCATGTCATATATTATCTTTATTATATATATATATATATATATATATATATATATATAAAATAAATGTTCACATTAAGGTATGGAGCACGTGGAACGTACAGGTGGCCAAAATGTCAAACTTTAACTGGATGTCCACATTTTTATAAAATGCACGTAACTAAACGTTTAAAAATTATAAATTTTAGTGATTGTCTATCATGTCATATATTATATTTATTACGGAGTATTTATTTATTATATATATCTCTCCGTATATAAAATAAATGTTCACATTAAGATATGCAACACGTGGAAAATGTCAAACTTTAATTGGATGTCCCGCATTTTTATAAAATGCTCGTAACTAAACGTTTAAAATTATAAATTTTACATATTGTCTATCATGTCATGACTAAAGTTCAAATGAGTATTGTTAAAATGGTTGAGAATGGGAGAATGGATTTCAGCTATCGGATCAACATAATCAAGGGTCCACAATTAATCATCAAATTTTTAATTGTTTATACATGCTGAAATATAATTTTGGGCGGAGGGGTATTTTGGTAATTTTACATACCAATTAAATTAGATGTTTTTTTCTTTTTCTAACAAAAATCACATTTGTTTCACAGAGTTGCGTTCGTTTCCCTCTCGCTCATCGTAACCGATACACGAACAATAACAGGTAATCTTCGATATGTTGAATCTTATTTTCGTTTTCTCATGTAAATCGACGTATTCTATGTGTCAAGCTTGTTTGAATCGTCTTTTACACCGTCGTTTTTTATCGATTTTTGAGTTCTACAAACCCTAATGCAAAAAAAACCCCAAAATTGACGTATGTTTAAGTTAAATCTTGAATTTCTTAGTTCAATCGAAGTTTTATTTGCTTATGAGTGTTCGAATAAACGTTTGTTCGGTCGGTTTGATCGATTTCGTTTTTTTAAACCCTAGGGTTTAATACAGAAGTGATGTTAAATTTTTTGATTGTTTTTGTTTGTCAGATGGATATTCGTGATGAAATTTCACTCGCAAATGCTTCAAACCAGCCTATTGATGCAGTTTCGATAAATGTTCATCATCCTGGTATGTTAATGCATCCACTTGTACCACATGTGGTTATATCAGTGTTTGATGTGTGCGATTTCATGATTTTTTTATTGTGTTATGCATTTTTGTACATATATCTGATGTGTTTATACTTGATAATTATGGGATTAGTTGAATGATTCAACATGATTTTTTGTAAGTTCTTAAGGGATTAATGAGAGAGTTTGTTGTTGTAATTGACGATTTGTATGTTGAATGTGGTATTTTGTGTGTATTTTTCATAGATGTTGAAGTTAGTCCTGTTTCAGAATCAGATTCGGATGTTAGTCAAATCACTAGAAGGTTAATCTTGTGTTTTTGATTTTTGTTAATTCTTTGTTGGTGGCACCTGTTTAAAAATTAATTGTAAAGGATAATATTACTTTCAGTTATCGGTTCGTTGCCTTTTTTGGATGCGAGTCAGTCAAAGGTTTATACTAGAAGAGGTAAATGCTTTTAATAAAACTTGTGTTGATGTTGGATGTAAATGTTCATGTACATGTTAGCTTTGTTTAATATGTTATGACATTTGAGTACCTTAGTTTGTTATACTTTTGTTCATGTTGTTGCTTGTTTATTGTTACTGCTGCTACTTGTTGTTTTAATTTTTTGTTTGGTTTGTTGTGTGTTTGTGGTTGTGTTTTGTTATTGCTACTGCTTGTTGTTTGTGATACCACATTTGGTATCATGCATTATCACATATGGTATTATGTATTACCACATGTGATATTATGTATTACCACATGTGGTACCATTTTTTGTCTTTGTGTTTCTGTCCAATTACTTAATTATTTATTATGTTAATTTATGTGTATTGTGTTATATTTTAATGCAGGTGGAAAGGGTGCTCCATCTAGGCCTACTATCTCTCAAATACTTAAACAGAAGCAGAAAGAGGGGGCTGCAGCTCGTAAAGCTGCAGCAGCAAAAAAAAAGAAGAAACTCTCAGAGTTGAACCCCCTTCCTCAGTCACCTTCTATGGTGGGATTGACTAAAGCTGTTGCTGCCAACGCATTAAAGAAGTGGAGCCAAAGGACACAAGTCAAAAAACAAGTGACGAAGCGACTAAGAAAAGAAAACATGCAGATGAGGAAAAGAAGGAAGTCGATGAGCAAAAGAAAGAGAAAGCTGATGAAGAGAAGAAGAAAAGCAGGAAGAAGATGAGAAGAAGAACAAGAAGAAAGAAGAGGAGGAGAAGAGAAAGAAGGAAGCAGATGATAATAAGAAAAAGAAGGAAGAAGACGAGAAGAAGAGAAAGAAGGAAGAATAGGAGAAGAAGAAGCAAAAGAAAAAAGAGGTGAAGAAGAAGCAAAAGGAAGAAGATGAGAAGAAACAGAAGGAAGAAGAAGCGAGGAAACAGAAGGAAGATGGGGAGAGGAAGAAAAAGAATGAAGAAGAGGAGAGGAAAAAGAAGGAAGAAGAGGAGAGGAATAAAAGGGAGGAAGAAGATGAGAGGAAAAAGAAAGAGGAAGAAGATAAGAAAAACAAGAACAAGCCGGTGGAGAAGTCTGATGAAAAGAAAGCCGAACAAGAGAGGCGTACAAAGAAAACAGCCGATGAGGATAGTAGGAAAAACAGTTTTGAAGAAGAAAAGAAGCGGAGGCTAAATGATGCACAAAGATTAAGTGTTTCAAAATCTGTAAAAAAGAAGGAGGGAAAGAAGGAGGAAGCCGACAAACAAAACGAGCACTCTTCTTTATTGAAGCCTCTTAAAAAAAGAAATCTTCATAAGTTGACTGACGTTGAAGAAGATGAAAAGCCGGAAAAAAAAACAGAAGTTAAAAGCTGTGAGGGGGAAGGGGAAGGGGAATTTGAAGGATGTGAAAAAAGATGAAGACAAAGATGTCAAGATGGAGCATATGGATGGTCAATCAGAGGAAATTTCAAAGCTTCCAATCGTGCTTGTTCGCGCCACAACACAACCACTGTTTAATGCTACTAGGACTCTCACTGCAGAACAAAAGCTTTGCCTTATAGAAATGGGTTTCGGTAGTTTTATCGATTTTCAACTTGATGGGCTTCCAGGTACTTTTTATCCTTAAATTCTCGAACTACTTTTTAATTGTTTTTAGTTTCTTTTTCAAATATACGATAATGTAGGTATGACAATCTAATTAATCGCAACATAGTTCATTTTATTTCTCTATAATTTTAGTCAGATAAGATAATAGATAGTACTTGTATCACATGTGGTATAAGATAGCAACACGTGGTACTAGAAGTAACACATGTGGTACATGTGTTACTGATAGTATTACATGAGAGATACTATAAGATTAGAACATTTAAACTAGTCATGTAACATAAGACATTTGTATACCAATACATGTGGTAGTAGATAATTTGTTAATTTTTTCATATCTGAATTTCAATTATATAAATTTGTGTAATTATATATTTTCTAAGTCACATGTGGTAATTGTGACTACCACTTGTGGTACTATTGTTATCACATGTGGTACTGATCTTTATAATCAGCAGTTTTAATAATGATTGTATTACGCAGGTAACTTGGTTTATTTTCTTGTTGATAACCTCGATACGAAATCAATGGTGTTGAAATTTGGAGATGTGTGCTTGGAAGTTACCCCCCAGTCTGTTAATGATGTTTTCGGGATTCCTCTTGGTGGTACTCCTATTATGAGTTTACCAGACATTGATAAGGATGATATGTGTTTTGCGTCATGGCGGAGAGACTACCCAAACTTCCCAAAGAATCCGATTCGTGCCGGTGATCTCGTTAATAAGATTACAGCATCAAAGATTAGAAACTTCCATTTTAAAAAGAAGTTTTTGATGTTATTCGCAAATACGATGGGTGCCTCTCTCAGCAACGGCACCTTTTTGCCATATTTTTTGTTTAAGTTGAATGAAGAGGTTAAAATTGAGAAGCTGGATTGGTGCGGTTTTATTATTGACCGTTTGAAGAAATACACAGATGAGTGGAAGATGGACAAAAATCGGCACTATCACGGTCCAATCACTTTTCTCATTGTATGTTATTCTTATTCTATTTTTTTTATGAACGTGTATTTTTACATGTAAAAATTTACGTATGTGATACTTAGTCTAGTTTTATTACTTTTTAAAATTACAGCTCTGGTATCTTGATCATGTCAAATCCAATACTTGTCAAGTTGTACGTCGGCGTCCAATAGTATCTAGCTGGACCACAAATATGATGAAAAGTGTTCAGGCCGAGGAAATTAAAATTGGAAGTTTTGGCACGTTGGAGTATGCTGGTCCATACGATCCGGATGCTGCTGTTGAAGAAGAAGGCTTTATCAATTTAAACCGAGGTCAGGAGCAAGGTGCAAATGTAAGTATTTTACATGTTTAACACTTTGATTTTACATGATATCACATGTGATACTGATTTACTATCACATGTGTTACTGATTTACCATCACATGTGGTAATTTTAAATTATTGTTTTATAATATGTAAAATGTACAGGCTGATTTAGATGTTATTTCCGAGATGCTTGAATCTGTCAAGAAAACTCAACTTCTCATTGAAAAGAGGATGCAAGAAGGAATGAAAAAATATCCTACAGATTCGCGTTTTGTTGATGTTGGGGTTGAGTTTGATGAGATTTTCAGGAAGCGTGTTTATATCCAAGAAGTTGATGATAAAGATGATAAAGAAGATGATGGAGAACGTAATGAAAGAGATGATGGAGGAGGAAGCAACGATGGAGGAGGTAAGTTTGGGAATGATGGAGGAGGCAACGATGGAGGAGGTAAGGGTGGGAATGGTGGAGGAAGCAACGATGGAGGAGGTAAGGGTGGGAATGGTGGAGGAAGCAATGATGGAGATAAGGGTGGGAATGATGGAGGGGGGTAAAGTTACTGATGATGGATCAGAAAAAGGATCTACTGATGAAAGGAAAGTAGGTGATGCAGAGCAACCGTCAAATGTGGTAGAAGTTCCTGGTTGTGAGAGATTTTACTGTTAGATGGACGAACTGGATTATTGAGGTTTTTGACATGCACACCCTTTTTGCTTTTCATCCTTCACAATTTCCATTTCCTGATCCTCGTATTTCATATAATATGCCGACGTCTTGAACGTTACCTACCTCATCTACTATACCTAGTCCCGACTGTCCTAACTTTTCCCTTGGTCTAACCCAGGAATTTGAGGGTCTGGTGGGGAAGAGCGCTAAAGAAGTTATCGTAGAGGATAGTATTAAGCAATCAGGTGTTTCTCTCTCAAGATACATGAACATCAAAACGAATATCAGGAAGAATGTCATGGTTAATGAATATCGACTGTCAAACTGGCTTTTTGCAATGCTTGGGGACAAGACGTAAGTTTACCTTTTTCTTTCTTTACTTCGTTTTAAAGCATTAGTTCTTTTACGCTTCTTGTTTCACATGTGGTACCTCATAATATCACATGTGGTATCAACTGTTTTGCTTCAGGTTTAAAATATATAATATGCTTTTTGTAAAAAAGTAATACATTTCACATCTGTTTTTAGCAGCACTAAGTATTTCATGTAATAGTAATTTAGAAGCTTTTTTTGATTTTGTGTAAAAACACTGTTTTAACCTCATAGTTTCACATGTGGTAATAGCTAAATGTAAATTTTTTATTTTGAATATCACATGTGGTAACAAATATTACCAGATGTGGTATTGTACAGTTTACATTTTTTTTGTATATTCTTTGTTTTGTCGATTTATTTAATAAGTTGTTTGTTTTTATGTTTCATATGCAGTGAAGTTATTTTTGAAAATGAATCTGGTATGCTTGCCTTTCGTGAAGATTTTGAGAGTCTTGCACCTGGGTTATGGGTGAGTGGCACCGTTATTGATGTATGGGCTGCTTTACTCAATCATGAAGAAAGACGTGACAAGCCAAAATCAACTACCAGACTTTTTTTTCCCAACATCATTTTTTGTAAGTTTCGTTAAAAATATTACGGTTTATTTATTTGTTAGTTTTGCTTTATATGTTTTTTTTGCTAAATGTCTTTTTTGTTTTGAATTAGCCCGAGGATATGTGGAGATTGACTAAGGAAAAAAGGCTTGAATCTTTTCAAACCTCTCTTTTAGCTTGGTTGAGTGACGATACTGAGATTACTTCGATGCGAAATGTTGACATGGTAACTTTCTTTTTGTTGTTTTATTTAATATCACATGTGATATTAAGACATTACCACATGTGATATTAAGACATTACCACATGTGGTATTAACATGCTACCACATGTGGTATTAATCCAATTTTCCTTTAACTGATATATTTTGACAGGTGTTCTTTCCCATCTATAAGTCCCATCATTACTACTTGCTGGTTTTTCACTTAAAGAGGAAAACATTCGTTATTCTTGATAACAGTTGTGCGAAAGTAGAATACGATGTGAAGTACAAGGAAACATGCGAGTTGGTTGTAAGTAACATTACATGTTATTTATTATCGTTTTTTCTTTTACATAATTAATTAGCATATTAAATTGGTATTTTCTTTCGTTTATTGTGTGTGTAGAAATCTGTTTTTGTTCAACATCTTATTGATGTTGAACATCCTGCTGCCCAAAAAATAATGTCGTTAGAGAGGGCAACGTTGATGAATTTGAAATGGAAGACTTCCAGGAACCATCGTGATTGTGGTATTTTTGTGATGATGCACATGGAACAATATGCTGGTCAGTTGTGATATGCAACTTGATCAGATTGCGAATCAAGTACGCGTCAAAAATCCTACTTCACGAGTGTAATATCCATAAGGATAGGGTTCACACCCTTGCTCAGCAGTTTATGGGTATCTACACGAAAGAATTGATTGAAAAGCAGATTGTTCATGCCATTACAAACCGCAAGAATGAAGGCAACAAGGGAGAGAAGTCACGAGAGGATGAAGACGTTGTCGAACCTACTGCAGAAAAGTAGTCTGTTTTAGTGTATTTGGTTTTTTGTGAATGTGTTTTTCTTGTTGGTACTACTGAATCTAATGCTCAATTACATTTTTGTTAAATCAGTCTGAGTTTAATGTAAATCACTTTTATTATTTTATGGTTTTATGTTTTTCAGCCGTTTGAAATATTCATGTGTATTCCAGGTGGTAGCAATTAGTGTCACTCGCGGTTTTTTATGAATATCACATGTGATACTTCATTGTACCACATGTGGTAGCATATAGTATCACATGTGATAACAATGCTTAACATTTTACATATTAGGTAGTAGCAGTAAGTATTTTTGTTAACAAATACTTTTTACTTTATAAACAAGTAAAATATGTGCCGTATTTTTTTGTAGTATTAGATATGGTTATTATGTAGTAGGAATAAGTATTTTTGTAAACAAATATTTTTTATTTTATAGACAAGTAAAATATGTGCTATTTTTCATATTATTTTTAGATATGGTTTTGTAGCATATATCATACGTGATTGCAACAAGTATCCCATTTATATTAAGAAGAAATTAGATTGTGGAAGCAACAATTATCACATGTGGCTTAATAAGAATCTTAGATTGTGGTAGCAACAAGTATCACATGTGGTAAAAACATATATCACATGTGGTAGCAACAAATATCACATGTAGATTAAGAATTTAGACATATGGATTATGCACCATCTTTTAGATTTTTATTGCAACAAGTATCACATGTGGTAAAAACATATATCACATGTGGTAGCAGCAAATATCACATGTGGTAGCAGCAAATATCACATGTGGTATCAATTAGCATATTAGATCGGCAAAAGACTAAATGTTATAAACAAGTACCACATTATTATAATTGTAATAGGACAGGTTAATGAGAAACATATAAGAATAGTAAATGAAGCTATCTCATCAATCTAATAATATTTTGATTCTTAAAAGTATGTTTAAGCATTATATAAAAATTTCAAACTCTTCAATTGCCATCCTGCCCTCCTTGTTGTGCTTCTTCTGTTTCCCTTTCTTTCTCTTCTGCATGTTTTTTAGCTTCTGCTTTCTTCTTATCACATGTTTGTCTATTATGGCCAGCTTCTCCACACTTTCCGCACTTTTTCTTACTTTCGATTGCCTTCTCTTTCGAACTCTTCAACCTTTTGTCTCTTCCGCAACCTTTATACCTTAACACCTCTGGATTTTGAATTTCAACAACGGCCGGATTTGTAACTCCATGTAATTTTTCGATTACATCATTCTTGTTTGCAGGTTCAACTTCAGATGTGGATGTCTCGATATCTGTCTTGATCTTCTTTAGTGTATGCACGAAATCCCCAAGCTTCTCTTCGTTATTCCCTATCAACTTCATGCACTCATCAAATGTTGATGTTGCTTCATTCGATAGTCTGTCATATACACTTGTCTCTGTGACCCTCTTTCTTTTCAACTCGGCTGGTATCAAATTCTTCATCCAACGTCGTAAGACATATTGTTTTGGTATATATTCAATATTCCTATTTTTGAATACACAAAAACATGTCTACAAAAGAATCCTCGACGAACAACCTTTTTACAGCTACATTCAACTGTACCATCTTCTATCTTGTAAATCACCTTAACTCATGTGAAAAGAAAGAAGCAAGTAAACTAGTCAGATTCACATAATAGTTTGTATCACAAGTGGTTGTTCAAAATACCACATGTGGTAGTGCATAATACCACATATGGTAATACATGATACCACATATGGTAGTGAATAATACCACATGTGGTAGTGCATATTATCACATGAGATACCACTAGCTGCAACATGTGATACGAATACAGAGTCAAAGTTGATAATTTTTGTGAAACATGTTTAGAAAGCTGATTTACCTTATAATCATATGTAATTGGAGTCTTGTCTTCTGGCCATAATTCAACCTCCCAATCCTCACTTGCAAGTTTTTCCTTGTCTTCAAACTCCCTCTTCTCCTTAATTATATACTCTTGACATCCTTCATCCGTTTGTAGCTGATGTATTGAACATGCCCATAGTGATTTCACTATCTCTATTTGCACAAGATTAAATATCTCACGTGTGTATATCTGTGCAGCATGCCTTTCAATTTTCAACCGTGTTGCAAACTTTGGAGTAGTTTTTGTCGACTTTTTATCTAACACCTCTTGTGTATACCTCTGATTCTCCATAGATGTCTCAAAACACATCATAAAGTTCACAAGTGTTGACATTTTCTCCAAGAAGTTTCTGAAAAAAGAATTCTCACTCTCTGATCTAGAGGTGGTTCTCATCGGTCCACACAGATCCATATTTTTGAAATAAGCGGGTATCCATGTTGATCTAATATCATACAATTTGTTCAAACACTTGTGGTTTTGTAATTTGAAATCTTGTAACAATCTCGCCCACTGTTCTTCAAATTCTGAAGGTGTGATGAACATGTTCCAGATAATTTTGTGGAATCGTTTCTTGAAGTCACTGTTTTCAAAGATGTTTCCACAAATATGCAATTATCAAGATACTAAATATCACATGTGGTACAGATAATTATCACATGTGGTACTGTCTTGATACCACAGGGTATGTAATATTTTACACTAACGTAGTAAACATCGTACCTTGTTTGGTAGTTTCTCCGTGATGTGCCACATGCAAAGATGGTGTTTTGAATCAGTCAGAACTTCAGCTACAGCAGCCTTCATGGACTTGTCTTGATCTGTCACGATGATTCTAGGTTGCACACCAAAAGTTTTTACAAATGCTCTAAGAAGCCATTTGTAAGAGTCAGTTGTTTCATTACTTATCAACCCCGCACCAAGTGTCACACATTTTCTATGGTTGTCAATCCCGGTGAAAGGGACAGACATCATATTGTACCTAACAATTTTTTGCAAGTTAAAGTTTTACTGGTTATGTATGCATAACATGGAAACAAGAAACATATAATACAGTTTGTATCATGTGTGGTAGTATCTGGTATCACATGTGGTAGTTACTACCACATGTGGTAGTTACTACCACATGTGGTAGTTACTACCACATGTGATACTAAGTCAGATTGAGTTTTTTTTTTTTAAAATATATATATATATACATACACTTACTTGTTGGTGCGGTATGTAGCATCGAAGGAAACTATATCTCCAAATTCCTTGTAGTTTGCCTTTGCTACCTCATCAGCCCAAAACATAGCGTCCAACTTACTGTTGACGAGTTGATACTCAAAGGAGAAGTCTCTTACGTACGATTTAGTACTTTTCATCTTATTTATTATCATCTGTGCATCACTGGCTCCGATGTAAGCATTGATGTCTCTTCTGAAATTCTTAAAGTCTACTACCATGCCATTCACACAGTCGTACGAACCTTTTAGACCCTTTAATATGTTATGAGCCTGTGTTGGACCAATATTTAACATTCCGAGTTTGAAGATGAAATGCTGCTCCGGATACGATAACTGCCTTGCTTTTCTCAACATATGTTTATGCTCCTGTCAACACATCATGTGGTTGTGTGTTTCCTCAAAAACAGTTATTCTATAACTTGTTGTACTGCCATGTATCAACTTCAGTGTGATTCGAGCTTTGCAACCTGTTATTTTAATATTCGAACTCCTTTTAGGCTTTTCAACTTCTTCTTCTTCCACAAGCGTGTCTTGTTGGAACTTTTCTGGATATCCGGCCTTACTACACACATAGTGCTTCTCACATATGGTTTTTCTAGCATCACTCTTTCTCTTCTGTGTTGGATTTCCTTACCCCAAATCCACCGCTCAGTCCGTATCGTACATAATAGAGATATGCTTGTTGAAGGTTGTGAAAGACTTGTCCTACAAATGGTTTTTCTTCTTTCGGGGCTTGCGGTACCCAAACAGTACTTCCACCAGGTGTTTGAATCTCAGTTAAGATTAGTAGCGTAGTGTTGGGTGTTTTTTTGTAAACCTGAAAAATAGTAGTGTAAATTATCACAAGTGGTAGTGTACTGTACCACATGTGGTAATATCTAATACCACATGTGGTAATGTCTAATACCACATGTGGTAATACGAGATTCCACGGTTTGCATTATACAACATGTCATATTTTAGCTGTTACCACATGTGGTATACTTCAGTTCTATAATTTTGTATGATACCGTTTACCACAACTTACTACCATATGTGGTAGGAACTAGTTTCTCTAATATCATATCTTATCGTTTACCACTAGCTACCATTCAGTTTTCATGGAAGTTCTATCTATTACCACATGTGGTATAAATCAGTTTTTTACTGTTTTCATACCTGTAGCTTTTGTTGTTTCCGGCTCTTTTACAAATTCTTCAAATCCTTCAATTTGAACCATCTGCGATAATGTGAATCAATTTAGCGTTAAAATCATTCAATACCACATGTGAATCAATTTAACGAATTATTACTCGATTTTCAACATCTCATATTCATCTTCGCTCTAGTTCTTCCATATGAAATCAGTTGTAATTAGTTGTAGAATCAAATAGAATCAGTAGAATTCGTGATTGCGAATCACTATACAGATACGAAAATCATAAAATTTTACGTTTTGCACTTTTGTAATTTACGTATCTGAAAAAATTAGCGAATAAGATGAAATCAGTTGAATCTAGTACAAATCGATGCGGATTAGTGAGGATCGTACCTTCGATTTGGTGATTTCTGTGTGATCGTCGATGATTTCTCAAACCCTACCTCACGTACGAGTCGTATCTGTGTGATCGTTTATGATTTCTGTTATGAAATATTACATTATTATTTAGTTAAATAAGGAATTGGCAAATGACAAAATTACCCCTCCAGATATGATGGAATCGGAAGGCTGATATGCATTCTTACGTTCTTTTTGGATTAGCTGTACTCAAAAGAACGCAACTCATCATGTCATATATTATATCCGTATAAAATAAATGTTCACATTATTATTCATACATGTCTTAAAATAATTATTTATTTGTAAAAAGTAAATGTTAGAAATCATTAACTCCCTATTTTACTCTCATTTAATTCTTTAAATCATTTATTGAATTATTTCTTAAATAAGTTTTGTTAAATTTGTCTTAATTATAAAAGCAAAATAGACATTTACTAGATCTATCTTAATCCCAACAAAAAATGTTAGAGATAATTTTTGTGAAGCGGAGGAAGTATTAATAATCCAGTAATTTAATCGAACACTTTCAAAAAGTAGACTACCATATCTGCTTATTTACCAAAATTGACCATTAACGTACGTAATACTCTCAAAACTTGTTATCATATTACAAAAAAGTTATGAGCCGAATGTTTAGACGGACCAGGTTTTAATATGGCTAATGTCTATGGGTACATTGTAATACCCCCAAATTCGTTAATTGTGTTTAGCGGAAGCATTTGTTTAAGTATGGGGAATGTCACAATACACGGTACATGCATACGTATCAGAGCATATGATTACAACAGAACATGTATATTAAGATGCCAAAAGTAATAGTTACAAAGTTTTACGATTCATCGAATCGTACAAATTAAATGTAAAAGTTGTTAAGTTTACAAAAGTAGATTTCAAAAATATGACTAAAAACACTTTAGTTATACTAAAGAAATCCATAGGTTTCAAAAAGTTGGCATCCAAAAGCTTCACGGGTCGCCTAGTTCCATATATGCAGGTGGTCCTTACGTGCGCAGCTAATTTCCTGAAAAACATAGTAAAAGTCAACAACGAGGTTGAGTGAATTCATAGGTTTTATGTTTGCAATTGCTTGATCATGTTGGAAAAGCTCAGTTGTTTGTAAAAAGTAAAACACTTTAGTATGAAAATTTAAGTCGTTTGTAATTGCTTGATCATGACTAAAAACAGCTTATCGGTCGTTCTCCGGTCTAGTACGCACGGGTCGTTCTCCCGTCCAAACACTGCTGGTCGTTCTCCAGCGAAACACTGTACCGGTCGTTCTCCGGTCTAAAGACGCATGGGTCGTTCTCCCATCCAAGACGCACGGGTCGTTCTCCCATCCCTTGGTCAGTCGTTCTCTGGCACTAAAATACGTAGCTGGTCGTTCTCCAGCATTTTCATAAAAGTACCGGTCGTTCTCCGGTATACCAAACAAGTATAAAAGTTTATAGTCGTTTGTAGTATGAAAATGTTATTTCATAAACACCAGTTTGTTCAATAGTTCAACAGTTCAAAGTACTCTAATCGTGCGAGTAAACAAGTATGATAAGCAATCATATAAGTAAAAACAGTTATGGCAATAAGTAAAACAGTTGACTATGTTTTCCACCCCTATTCAAAAGCAGTTAAAATAGTAAAAGTAGAGGTTGTGAACTCACCTGTTGAGTTAAGTAGTAGTGCGAGTGCTAGCAAAGCCTAAAGCCCAAGTATAGTCCGGAATCTCCTAACATCCTAAACATATGAGATTTAATAAGTATGTGGATGGCCTAGTCGACCATCCATGCTAGTGTTCGTACAACCAAGTTATGTCCAAATCGTTTCGTTAAGTGTTTGAGTTTGTATTTCGTAGTTGTGAAAATGTATACTACTCGTTGGTGATAGTTTAAAATCGTCATTTCAACAAAATATAATTGTGTTTTGTTTCATTGTATTTATATAAAATACGAAATTGAGTACGGGAGTCCGGGGACAGTGCCCCTGGTAGCGGGGTCCAAGGGGCAAAGCCGCTGGTTGGGGTCGAGCTGCCAAGTCAGCTTGGAAAATTTTTATTACTATTACTTTGCTTAAGCGAAAACGCATTCGAAATTTCATTTCGGGGTAAAATCAAGTGGTAAAATACTTAGTGAAATCATGTGTTTTTAAGGGTCTGAAACCTGCGACGTTAAGTGCGATGTTGCGTCCGACGTCATGTGCGACGTAGGCGCTTATGTCGCTATATGCGACGTCAGGGTCTAGTGGGACGTAAGGGTCGACGTCGCCATGTGCGACTTCGTAATTTAATGCAACGTTGAGGGTGATGTCGCAATATTCGACGTTGTGAGATGTTTTGAGACGTTGTGACTGACGTCGCAATTGGCCCAAGCCAGATGCAACGTCGGGGTCTGATCGGACTCCGGTGGCCGGAAACACGGCCGGACGACCTCGGTTTGGTCCGAAACTTTTACCCAACCCATTTTTGGACATTTCTTAGTTATATAAACACTAAACATGCATAAAAACAAAAATATAAGTAGTTTTCGAAAAAGTGTCGGAATCTTACGCGTGTCGATTTTAAAATCCGAAAAGATAGAAGTGTAAATCGTGAACCCGTGATCATTTTTCTCTAAATGGTCCAAGCGATCGGAGGTCGTTTTGTGGTAGTTTTAAGTGATTTTAGGTGGTGGTGGTGTGTGTTTAGAGAGAGAGATGTGAGGAAATGGAAGTAAGAGAGAGAGAGAGAGATGGTGAAAAATGAGGGAGGGAAGGAGGTGGGACTGGGGTTTTGGGTTGGTGATTTGTGTTGGTTTTTCTATTCCCTAACTAGACTAATATACGCAGTGGAAAATAACAATTAATCTAAAGCAATTAGGAAATAAAACCCTAAAGGACCGTTACTTAATAAAGCTATTAACAATAACAAAATAAATAGATAAACGAGAAAATACTAACCTTTGAGAAAACCAATTTCTCATGCGCAGATCACCTTGCAGAACCTTCACGCAGATGCCTTGCTCGACCTTCCATGCTTTGGATGGCAAGTACCCAAAATAGAATACCTCTAATGCGTCATACCCGTGAACCAAGAGAAACTCCATAATCCTAGGGTCCCGACTTAACGTCGTGTAAACTCTCACAAGGATTAGGAATCAGAAAGAGAGAAAGTATCGAATTCAATTCGAAACTAGGATGCCTTGAAAGCTTAGGGATGACCTCTATTTATAGGGGAGGAGGAGCCCTTGGGTTTTAATCCCAGGCCGATGTGGGACAACTTCAGACGGCCTCCAACCGCCGGTTGAAGCCTTCAGCCGGCGGTTGGGATTAATCCTTTCCCAAGGCAAACACGCGTCGCACCGCCTTACAAACCCTAACCTCCAATCGCCGGTTGAACCTTCCAACCGCTGGTTGGAACTCGCTTCCAGAATGTTCCTTTTAGTTTCTTATTAATATTCAATTAATAAACTAAACATTCTTTATAGTTTCTGTTAATTACTTTTAGCTTCTAATTAATTTATCAACTATGATAAATTAACAAACTAATTAATTAACTATAATATTAATTTTAATTAATATTATCTCTCTTATTGTTTCTTTTACTGTTCATCGAGGGCAACCCAAAAAGGCTCTACCTTTAGAATAGTCTTACGAGTTAGTTATGACCTTGGACACTATTTCTAACAGTCTCCCACTTGGACAAGTCATCAACTACTATTGGTCCATCTCTATCCTAAGTAGAGGTGCCATCCAATACATCTGCCGAACTCTGATCATATCCAGTGACAGTCCTTTTAGATAAGTGATCATATATTCCTTTGTTTCAGATATCGTATGAAACTGGGACATGGATTTAATCAATCTCCAGATTCAAGATTATGTTTTCTGATTTACGATCAATTTGACTATATGAGACTACTGAATTGTACTATCAATTTAGTCTTGGCTTGGCCAAGCACTTTATGAGTCAAAATTTAATCATCAGAGGGCCCAGGAATATCGCTTTTCCATTTAAGGCAAAAGGAACAAATAAATTTCGCATACATAGCACTAGCCAACTCATCATGTCATACCTAGCATATCCTTTATGACTGGCATTTACGCACAGTGTTTGAATAAACTAAAGTAAAACAGACTTGAAAACTAGAAACTCAATGTATCTCCATTTTAAGAATATAAGATATTATCATCTCACGTTACTCGTAATTTCAATCCATGAAGCAACTTCCATGAGTGCGGGTTTCTCCTATACTTAAATCCCCATTAAGTACTCATGAGTGTCGCAGCAATCTCCATGCAATGTCTAATCTCTATAGACAATCTATTAACACTCCATGACAGTCTTAATTCATCACATACTTCCTATAGTGTGATTGACTGAGGAGGTTTGAGTAAATCTGATTACTCTGGAAGTGGTGTCTAAACATGCAAAACTGAAACACAATGATAAACAATAGTAAATGGTTGCATACTCCTTGCATATAAATAAATCTCCATTATTTAATCACCAAGTCTATTCAAGTTTCCATCATCGTTTGTAATGTTTCAAAATCAAACTTACAACTAAAAGTTTATATCGTAAACCTATGCTCCTAGCATGTTTACTGATCATGTGTCCATCACAATCATGTGTCCCTACCTTCCTTTGAAAAAAATGGTATTTTATTTCAATGTGCTTTGGAACTTTCCATTATCACATAATATTTCATTGGGATTCATACTATTGAAACACCTCCAAGATCACCAATGAAATTCCTCATCCTTATGACCCTTTTTTTTTAAGTCTCGCAAGTTTCAATATACTCAGATTCCCATCTGTTATTGTATCTTACTTTGAACCTTTCAAAGTTATTGTTCTCACATTCAGTAAGAATACCCAACCAGACTGTGAACAGCTATCATCTCTATCTGTTTATAAACTTACTATAACCCGTTATTCTGAGTTTCTCTTCTCAACCATTTACTAAGAACCTGTCTTTAGCATTTTTCAAATACTCAAGAATATTCTTTACAGCTGTTTTATGACCTTTACCAGGATTCTGCTGATGTAGACTCACTATGCTCCAAGCAAATGAGACATCGGGTCTTGTATACTTCATTGCATGTATGATCGATCCTATAGCCGAAGCTTATGGGACTCGACTCATTTAGTCCAATCTTGAGCAGTCTTTGGACACTAATCTTTTAGTAATTTTTATGCCATGATGTAAGGGTAGATTCCCTTTCTTAGAATTCTTCCTTTTAAAACCTTTCAAAATTTCATTCTAAGTACATGTCCTGGTTAAGTCCTTTGAGACGTTTCAACATATCTCTGTAAATCTTTATACCAAGAATATATTATATCTTCCAAATTTTTCACGGCGAAATATTCTCCCAATCGACTCTTTACACCTTGTAATGTTGGGATTACATTTCCTATGAGTATTATATCATTCACATATAATACCAGGAAGACTACAATGCTCCCACTGACTTTGACACATATGCCAGACTCATCTTTGTTTCTAGAAATCTAAACTGTTAGACTTTCTCATGGAAGTAGAGATTCCAGCTACAAGAAGCTTGTTTAAGTCTATAAACGGCCTTCTAAAGCTTACACACTCTATTAGGATACTTTGCTAATTTTTAAAACCTTTCGGTTGTGCATTGAACACATCCTCTGTCAGTTTCCTATTAAGGAAAGTGGTTTTGATATTCATCTGCCAAATTTCATAACCATGAAATGCAGTTATTGTAAGCAATATCCTAATTGACTTTATTTCAGCTATTAGTGAGAAGGTTTCCTCATAATCAATCCCGAAGGTTTGAGTATAGCCCTTCGCTACCATCCTAGCTTTATAAGTGTGTACTTCCCATCCATGTCTATCTTCCTCTTGAAGATACACCTACAACTCAGTATCTTGAGACTGAGTGTAGTGCCAACCAAATTTCAAACTTTGTTGTCAGACATAGACTGAATCTTGCTTTTCACAGCTTCCTTGCACTTAGCAGCCTTTGGGCCTGCCATCACTTCCTTTGTAGTTAGCAGACTCATCTAATTCAATTAGTGTAATGTCACTAATCTTATCCTGTTCTTCTTTATGGAAACCATAACAGAACCAAGGAGATTTGCTAACTCTACAACTGCGAGCGGGAAAGGATATGTCATCAAGCTCAACAGGTGTCACCACCTCTTGTTGAGTGTCAGTGTTTGCCATAGTTTCATCATCGGTCGATCCTTGAATCTTTTCAAGATCAATTGTACTCCCACTGTCCTCTTTAGATATTATTTCTCTCTCAAGAAAATACTCCCTTTTGAGCAACAAATATCTAAACGACTTCTGTGGATAACTGATGAAAAGATACTTTTCTCATATGGCTTCTAGTTTGTGCTAAGTTTCTCGTCTAACGATAGCTTCACAACCTCAGATCTGGATGTGCCCAAGAAAACATTTTCCCTTCCACATCATCTTTCTTGGTAAGTATTAGATTTAAGACATGCGAAACTCTTTCTAATGCCTAACTCCATAAGCTTATTAGAAGTGTTACCTGACTCATCATTGATTGAACCATGTCTAACAGGATTCTATTTCTCCTCTCAGCTACTCCATTCAGCTATGGTGTTCTAGGAGGAGGAGTCAACTGTGAAACTATTCCACAGTGTCTAAGATGATCAAGAAACTCGATACTAAGGTCTTATCTTCCCCGTTCGGATCGGAGTACCTTTATCTTTCTGCCCATTTGGTTCTCCATATTAGGTCCTAACACCTTTTGAACTTTCAAAAGTGTCTAACTTATGTTTAATCAAATAAACATATCCATGTCTACTGAAGTAATCGGCAACATAGTAGCTATTTCCATCTTTTATGGCGCGTCAAAATGGTCGACATACATCCATGTATACCAAGTCGAACAATCAATCACTTCGTTCATATAACATGTGAATAGTGATTTAGTCATCTAGCTCAATAAACAAGATTTGCACACATCATACGATTTAAGGTCGAATGATTCCAACACTCCATACTTTTGGAGTTTGGGCGATATTCTTTCTTGTTTACGTGCCTTAGACGATATTGCCATAATTTGGATTTGTCAAGCTTTTTAGACGAACCATCATTTAAATTCCTTTGCTGACTTATTTCAACATTATCATATATGCCTTTGCAAGTAGACGCTTTATCACTATTTTCATTTTAAAATGAAAACTGATAAGTCTCCTTGAATGAGCATAAAATGAAACAATGTTTCTTGTCATTTTTGACTTATAACAGCAATTATTTAAATGTATCATAACTCCGGATTTTAGCATGAGCTCAAACTTTCCAATGGCCGTGACTCTCTTGTCTCCCATGACTAAGTTGAGCTCTCCATGCCTCAGACTTGTACTTTCCTTTGGGCCTTGCAATATAGTGCAAATGTGAGAACCACACCCTATATTCAGGACCTACGAATTATAAGTCGTAGTATTGTGGAGTTTGATTATTTATATAACTGAATCCTTTTTACCTTTCTGTCTTTAAGGTCTTTCATATATTTTAGGCAGCAACGCTTCTAGTGCTCCTCTGTGTTGCAGTACAACATACTGATTCCTTTGGATCATTGCTTGTGCATTTTTAGAATCAATCTTTCTCTTAGCTCTACGATTGGACTTTCCATTTGTAGCTATTCTAGATCTCTTCCTTTCCTTTGCATCATGACCAATTGACAACACATGAGCTGCTGAGCTAGATGACACATCAATCTATTGATCCCTCATTTAGCTACTTCTGGGAGTTCCATTATAGAGGTCTCTTTCTCATTCAAAACCATTTTACATGAGGTTACAAACTGTTTGTAGACAGCTAGCTGACCAGACAAAATTATGTTGACCAAAAATTAGTATCAAACAACATAATATTTACGGCGAGCCTCAATCTCTTCTTGGGTTGAATCATTATCATTTGTGGGAATTTACTTACCGAGAATATACTCCTTATTCTCGTCGGGAACATACTCCTTGTTCTCGTACCTACGGTTTCATAGCTCATCAAGAACATACTCCTTGTTCCTTAGAGTGAACCTAGGGTTACATCACCCGTCCATACAGTTTGAACTGGTAAGTCTTTCCCTCCCAAGAACTGAGAGTAGTGAGAAGTTTAGGTTATTTGTGGAATTGGGAACAAGAGGATTATTACCATTTTCAATAGATATTTTTGAGATAAAAACTATTTTAGTTAGTCTGACTATTCCTTAATTAATTACCCAATCTTCTAATTAAGGCTAGGATCTATATTTTCAGTTTTATGAAAAGGGTCGCCGTAATCATATAACAAAATACTTTTGTCTATTTCATTTCTATGAACCTAGATCTTTTAGATTCATTGATACCTATCAATGGCATGTTAATCTCGGTTATGCTCATCTACCATTCATGACTGGTATGCCGAGGATCATGAACTAGATGGTGAACTAACCATGCAAACCCCGCGTGATGCCCGGCTCGAGTACGCTCGAGAATCGCGAGTCTCACATCACCTCTCAATATGTTATCACATTAATGTACCGGTAAACCACACACGCTCCATTAATAATCCATATGAGAAATGTGCGGTTCTCATGGGTTAGCATACTTTTCACATTTTCTATAGCTAAAATGGGATTTTGTTTTACTATTTTAAGCCTACTTTTGATCTTGACATCATCCTATAAAAAGTCCTCGGTAGCTCCATTGAATGCACAAAGAAGCGGATAAGTAGGTCAGCGCGAAGCTTATTAAAAACCTACTTTCTTTAGGGAAGCAAAGCGACCCGCCTTATACCTCTCTTATAGTTTGTTCTCTATGGGTGAGCCGATTTATCAATTGACTGACGATGCATTTAGACTTAAACGATACATATATATAAATCATATTATATATAAGGTCTCTCTTAAATATTTAAGGTTCATGGTTCTATTTTAAAACATTTTAAAAACTGAGCATATATTTTAAACAATTAAAATACTAAGGTCTGATTAGTAAATAAATTAACTGTATACATATATAAATCTATTATACATATATACTTAATTTAATAATTTGGACAGAATAAAAACAATTTTATTTCCAAAATACAATTTATCTATATTTTGTATTGCTAACCTTATTAAGCCTACGCTCTGATACCACTGTTGGGTTTTCTATTCCCTAACTAGACTAATATACGTAGCGGAAAATAACAATTAATCTAAAGCAATTAGGAAATAAAACCCTAAAGGACCGTTACTTAATAAAGCTATTAACAATAACAAAATAAATAGATAAACGAGAAAATACTAACCTTTGAGAAAACCAATTTCTCATGAGCAGATCACCTTGCAGAACCTTCACGCAGATGCCTTGCTCGACCTTCCATGCTTTGGATGGCAAGTACCCAAAATAGAATACCTCTAATGCGTCATACCCGTGAACCAAGAGAAAGAGAGAAAGTATCGAATTCAATTCAAAACTGGGATGTCTTGAAAGTTTAGGGATGACATCTATTTATAGGGGAGGAGGAGCCCTTGGGTTTTAATCCCAGGCCGATGTGGGACAACTTCAGACGGCCTCCAACCGCCGGTTGAAGCCTTCAGCCGGCGGTTGGGATTAATCCTTTCCCAAGGCAAACACGCGTCGCACCGCCTTACAAACCCTAACCTCCAACCGCCGGTTGAACCTTCCAACTGCCGGTTGGAACTCGCTTCCAGAATGTTCCTTTTAGTTTCTTATTAATATTCAATTAATAAACTAAACATTCTTTATAGTTTCTGTTAATTACTTTTAGCTTCTAATTAATTTATCAACTATGATAAATTAACAAACTAATTAATTAACTACAATATTAATTCTAATTAATATTATCTATCTTATTGTTTCTTTTACTGTTCATCGAGGGCAACCCAAAAAGGCTCTACCTTTAGAATAGTCTTACGAGTTAGTTATGACCTTGGACACTATTTCTAACAATTTGTTCCCCATTTTGTGGTATTTAGCCCGCGTTTGTTTACCCGATCGTTATATGTTACAATATTTTAAATAATAAGTCTTTAAATACAAATTTTATTATATTTTTAATTGAGACATTTAATAAAATTAGTTTACTTGAGTTTTAAAATTTTAAACTTTGTTTCATTTAAATGTACGTATTAAACATTTTTCGTTACGAAATAATTGTAAATATTATCGACATAATATTTATTATACGTTAACGTTATTTAATAATCTCGTTTTATTAAATAACTTTCATTCACCAACCGTCGTATATTTGTATCGTGTTTGTTCCAACAGTTTCGTACGTAATTACAACTAATTACGAAATGTAGTACTACGCGTATTAACTAGTTGGTTTTTGCTAGACTTACCTCTAAAAGTAGTTGTAAATTCACTCAAGTAGGGAATTAGCCTAGAAATGCGTGGTAATTATGTTTATAATTACGTTCAAATTTGCGGGGTGTCACATTCTCCCACTGTTAGAAAAATCTCATCCCGAGATTTAAAATCAAGTCGGAACGCCTGTCGCGTATGTTTTCCGAAAACTCGTGTTGTTAGCAACAGTAATAATTTATGTGGCGCTCAGATGTTGCCATAAAGGTTTTTAACAATAGCGTATACTCGCGGTATAGTTTGATAAGTGGTACGTTCGAAAGATAATCAACGTTTAGCAAGTTTCAGGTTCGAATCGATATTCGAATAAGGAAAAGTTAATTCGTAGCGATAGTTACTAAGACGTACCGTACTAGTTTAGGGATCCCCTGGCGCGCCCCTGGCGTGAAGGATGTATGCTCGTCCGCGAGCTAGTTCCCTGTTAACGATGCGGTTGTTGAGATTCGGATTGTTGTTGGCGTTGTTGAGCTGTGGGCATTGGTTTCGGTAGTGCCCGGGTTCACCGCACTCGAAGCACCCGTTGTTTGATTGAGGGTTGGTTTTACAGTTTTGGGCCAAGTGACCCTAGTTCCTGCAGTCTCGGCAAAAGGGGCATTCACCCGTATGGTGTTTCCTGCACTTGTCACACTTTGGTTTGTTGCCAGGGTAGGGTTTGGGTCCAGTGTTGGCGATCGCGACGAAGGCTCGGGCGTTTCCCGGGTTCCTGTTTTGTTGAACCTGACGGTCATTACCCTCATTGTTCCATTTCCGTTTGATATCACCAGCATCAGCACGGGTAGGTTCAGTTTTCTCGGATGCAGCTTTCAGGGTTCCAATTTGGATTGCGTCGTCTGTCAAACTTTGAGCCAGATCTACGGAGCTCCTAAAGGTGGCGGGTTTGGAGGACATCACCATTCCTCTTATTCAAGCCCTTGAGGTAACGCTTGATGCGTTCTTTTTCGGGTGTCACCATGTAGGGTACTAGGCGAGCAAGTTCCAGGAACCTTGTTGTGTAGCCGGTAATGTCAGCGCCGGTCATCTGAATATTCCAGAGGTCAGCCTCGAGCTTCTGGATCTCGTTCGGAGAGCAAAACTCCTCCATCATCATCTATTTTCGGGTTTCCCAGGTCATGGAGTAAGCAGCTGGGCGTCCAATAATCTGGACCTGAGCGTTCCAACAGGTTAATGCTTTGTTAGCTAAAGTAAAGGTGGCGTATTTCACCACCTTGTCAGCAGCGCAGTCGCTAATGTCGAGGACCAATTCCATTTTCTCGATCCAGTGAATTAGGCCGATGGCCCCTTCAGTTCCGGTAAAAGTGCTCGGTTTACAAGCTTGAAAGGTTTTGTATGAACACCCCTGTTAAGTATTCGCTGGGGTTTCGCTGTTGATGGGTGTGGCTCCACTGTTGTTTGCCACGTTGTCTAGATTTCGGTTGGCCTCGTACTGAGCAATAGCCTCAGCCACGCGGCGTTCGATGATGTGTTCGGTTGTTTCGACGACAGGAGGTGTTGTTTCTCGGTGGCTGTTTCGAGTTTTTCTTTTAGGCTGCATGATGTCGTTCTGCGAATAGAGAATGCAGAAGTCAATGCCAACGAAAAGGATGTAAAGAACAAAGTTTTAGATATCAAGTGTATGAAAAAATTGACAAGTTTTCCCCCTCACGTATCTCACGACTATTAAAACACCCATATGTACTTAGTATGATATAATCACGTTGGCCAGGCGTCATTATATGATGCTAAATACATACTTCTTTCCATCAACCGCTTAATACGATCAGGTTCGCGTGAGATTAGAGTGAGAACAACGAGTCGGACGTAGTGAAGTTCCATAAATGGGTAACGCGTATCGAGATGTCGTATCGATAGTTAGACGTATTCAAATGTGTGTATGCATGTGCGTTCTAGCCATGGCTATAGTCTAGGTCTCTAAGTCACCTAAAGATTCCTAGTTCGCTATAACCAATGGCTCTGATACCAATCTGTAACCCTCCCAAATTCTTTAATTGTGTTTAACGGAAGCATTTGTTTAAGTATGGGGAATGTCACAATACACGGTACATACATACGTATCAGAGCATATGATTACAACAGAACATGTATATTAAGATGCCAAAAGTAATAGTTACAAAGTTTTACGATTCACCGAATAGTACAAATGTAAAAGCTGTTAAGTTTACAAAAGTAGATTTCAAAAATATGACTAAAAACACTTTAGTTATACTAAAGAAATCCATAGGTTTCAAAAAGTTGGCATCCTAAAGCTTCGCGGGTCGCCTAGTTCCATATATGCAGGTGGTCCTTACGTGCGTAGCTAATTTCCTGAAAAACATAGTAAAAGTCAACAACGAGGTTGAGTGAATTCACAGGTTTTATGTTTGCAATTGCTTGATCATGTTGGAAAAGCTCAGTTGTTAAACCTTATATGTTCACAAATAGTATTGCCATAATAATCAAGTAAAGTTTAGTGGAATGTTATCAAAATACAAGTTATGTGGGTTGTTCGCCCAAAGTTTCGGTTTACGTTGGGATGTTACCCAAAACACAGTTTACGTGAGATGTTACCCAAATATAGTTTTAAACACGTGCTGGTCGTTCTCCAGCGTTTTACAAACAGTACCGGTCATTCTCCGGTCAAATACGCACTAGTCGTTCTCCCTTCCAAACAAAATAGCTTACAGGTCGTTCTCCGGTCTAGTATGCACGGGTCGTTCTCCAGTTCAAACACTGCTGGTCGTTCTCCAGCGAAACACTGTACCGGTCGTTCTCCGGTCTAACGACGCATGGGTCATTCTCCCATCTAAGACACACGGGTCGTTCTCCCATCCATTGGCCAGTCGTTCTCTAGCACTAAAATACGTAGCTAGTCGTTCTCCAGCATTTTCATAAAAGTACCGGTCGTTCTCCGGTATATGATGCGTGTGAAAGCGCGTCTTGTTTTACTATTTATAAAATGGAAATACCTTATATATACTTTTCACACAACCAGGCAAAAATACCCGATCGAATATAAGTATAGACTTGGTAAGACCGAGTCGAACTTAGGGAACGGAGTTTATTTATAAAAACATAAATAACTATTTAACTAAAAATGCAGTAAACAGGGGGACGTTTTAGTTCCGTTCGAACAATTGTTTATAAAATAATAAATTGAAATAACGAAATTAAATAAAACTAAAACTAAATAAATACTAAGAAACAATTGGAAGGAATAAGTGATTGTATAATTAATGTCACTCAGATTCATATCTCCTTATTCATTATGTATTGATTATCTAATTGTAATTCTTTTATATCAACTTAATGCCAAATTCTTCAATGATATTAAATTGAATGTGAACTAGCCAACGTTCGGGTCTAACTAATTCCTACAATTTAGGGTCCAACATGAAACATCGGTCCAATGTCACAAGATGATCAGTCAATTGTGTGCCTTTCCCTAAATTGAGCATTAAACATTTACAACTTATTATAATTAACTCTAGTGGTATGACTCAACAATACCCAATAATAAATTATTGTCTTATTCATTTTAAAGTAGATAATTATCATTTACTCAACCTATCAGACTCAACATATCTAGCAATAGTCACAAATCCTAAAATAGTAACTATCAATAATTAATAACATCAAAGAAACTCAATCTTATCAATCTTATTAACCACGTTGAGCAACAATAACTACTAGTTACCAATAAACAAGAATCCACGAGCAATATAATAGTTTTCAATTAAATAACTTAGTCAATACGGAATACTAATCATTCAATAATCATAATCCGAGTTCAATTAACTACACAATCACTTTGGATATTCAATTCATCATTAAAACAGTAAAATCAGATTTATTCAAGATCAAAGTCATCAATGAAATTAAATAAAGAAGTTATACCGAATTAATAAAGACGAATCATGAAGAATCAACACGAACTATCCTCAATCTTGACTCTACGTGCCTCCAAAGTACTAAGAAAATTCATAAATAAACCCTAAAACTCGAATACAAACTGCTGGGAAAACCCCAATACGAATCCTCTATTTTTAGGGTTAAAATCGCGTTTTTATACTTCCTGGAAAAACCATCCATACGGCGTATGGATTTCCATACGGTGTATGGATGAAAAATAAGCCCAGCCCAAGTCCGCGTGACCTGGGCCTCCATCGCCACAATCCATACGGCGTATGGATTGACTTTTCAGACTTTTTCCATTTTCGTAATCTTTAACCCTTTAACTTTGCTTTATTCTTCAAATATGCATCATTTGACTCGATTATTGACCACTTTTTGTTCCTTTTCTCCAACTTCTTCATTTTCACTGTTATTTGCAAATATGAACGAATTTAATATCTAAACTAAACAATTTACAATGAAAACACGTAGAATTCGGGATAAATTACCATACAAAAATACTACTTTTACACACTTATCAAATATCCCCTATTTTGAATCCTACTTGTCTTCAAGTAGACTATCAATTATAGTTCAGAAATAACTCAACAAAGAATAACATCACTATTTTCAGATCAAAATTTTTTACCTTTAATAATCTAATAAAGCTAAAATTAAAAATTAAGAAACTCTAAGGTATCGAAAATAATCTACACCCAAATTATTATTATTATAATGCTAAATAGTCCACAACGATTACTGATATAATTGTCCATCTTAAACAATCTATACTCAAATAATTGAGCTTAACTTATTATTATTCATGTAGATGTTCCCTTAGAATCCCAATAGTTATATACTCTCATACTCATAATATGAAAATATATCACATACTGGAAATTCAATTTAAATAATCATTTTTCAAATCAAGACATTGGTGACAGGTCTGTGCCTCAACACAACAGAGCGACATAACTTGATTTTGGTTTAGCAAGAATGTTTTAGTCAAATCATTGGTGACAGGTCTGTACCTTAGTACAACAAAGCGACATAACTTGACTATATCTTAAAAATCTTGAGTTCATTTAAACTCTTTTGCTCTTTTTCATTAGATATACTGACGGAGATCAGATCTGTACTTTCATACAACAGAGGAAACAACACCCGGTATATCCCCAAATGATATTTATTGAATTCCAAAATTATGACATATTGCACACTATTAATATGAAATTTAAGACTTATGTCATACATAACTAAAGTTTATCTCAAGGTACATCTACTCCCTTAATGTTCATTTCTTAAAAGCTCAAAAATTCTCATTAAGACTGCCTATCAGTACATCATGTAATGAAACTAAATAACATTTATCACAAATTAACCATTATTTAAGTGTAGAAAATTTTTAACTTCAACCTACAAAGTTACAAAATAATATAATTTTAGAATTACAGAAAATTAAATTTAAAAATTTTAGTTGAAAATCAGCAACATATAATCTTGTAGTTATCAATAAAAGCATAACAAGTGAAAATATAAAGGTTTTCTCTCCCATCCCCCACTTTAAAGTGTACAATGCCCTCATAATACTAAAAATAGACTATCAAGGATGAGATAAGCATAAAAGAATTGAGAACAGAAAAACTCCCCTGGAATAACGTGAGATTTAACGAGAAAATTAAATCTACCAGATGCGCTCATAAAGCCTTTTGTGAACTTCGATGAACTTACTGCCAGCATCTCACGTGCACAAACAAAATTCTGAGGGATCACATACCAATTTAAACAATCCTAATAAAATAAATCAACAAAACCTAAAGCTACAAATCCAACATAATTAAAAACTATAAACAGAAATAGTCATAAAATATAATAAAGATAATAATGTCTGAAATCATAAACCACATAGGATGAACATCATCCTAATCGCTATCATCCTCCTCCTGTCTCTGGTACATATGGGATGGTCCTAGCCTGTCTACTGGTGGTGGTGGCATGAACTCCTGTGGCATCTGGTAGTGAAATGGCTGGTATGGCAGATCATGATATCCAAACAGCTGAGAAAAGAGGCCATCCTGGTAATCCAGATGAGCACTGGTCTAATGAAAATGCTGCCTCTGCATAAGCTCCAGCTGATCAAACCTCTGAGTATGACGGATAGACATCTGATCTAACTGTTGCGATAACCTATCAAACTTAGAAGCATATCCTCTGTTACGGCTACAAGCCGTACCTCTACCTGCATCACTACCACTAGCATCACCTCTGCCTCTACCCTGCCGGGGCTGCAAAACCTGCCCAACTGCAGTGGTAGGAACCCAGTAATACATATCAGCGGGACCATCATAAATACTGCACGACTCAATAAGAAAAAAAGCCTCTAACCATCGTGCAGTCAACTAACCCATACCAGGCTGAACAATCGTGCATGTCCCCATCTCATCCGGAGTCGCCAACCCAAAATACCTAGCCAACCGAGTAACAAAATGACCTCCACACAAACTACTCCCATCTCTAGTACCAGTGGCTCTCTTGGACATATACTTTACCAATCTCCAGGGCACATTCACTAACCTCTTCCAAATAATCGAGCTCAAATAAAACAGGTCAGGCATAGAAACTTTCTCAGGCCCAACCTTACGACCAACGATGGTGTAAGTCAACAATCTGTGGATGAGTCGATGACGGGGATCACGAATACGCGTATAAGACGGTGTATGCTCACCATAACTACCCTGGGCAATAAACTGCCACTCCTGCTCAATCTCTAAATCAGTGAGCTTCTTCACAGCACCTGCTGAAATATGAGCTAGAAAATGGGGATTATCAAGCTCGTTCGGCTCATATAACCCAAGCTCAAGAGCAAACTGAATCAATGACATCTGTCTAGGCTATCCCCCAAGCTGAAAGTAAATAGAATCCTCAGTCCAACGAGTCGACCTGTGGTCGAACCTGAATGTGCTATAAAACTCTACAACCAACTCTCTATAGATATCCTCTCTGATACCGAACAATTGAGACCAAGCATAAGAAACAAATCCAATGTTCCCGTTCTCAAGCACGTATGGGGTAGCAAATAAATTCTTAATCGATTCAGCCCCATTAGTAAACCCTTGTCTATCAATCGCATGCTCTAAAACGTTCCAATTGACAGCATCGAAAACCTCAATAAACTGGCATATATTATCAGCCAGACGCTCTCCAAACTGATATCTGGTTGTCTCAGAGTAGGAATCATGAAAAGTGAGATATCTGTGAGTTCTGATCATTGGATTCCCCAGAGTCTGACCACCTCGTGCTCTCCTGCTAGACATTTTAACTGCTACACAAAACAATTGTTAATAATTCAAATAAGCAGTTAATGCAAAAAGGTTTCTAAAAATTTCGGCAGTATTTCGCATAAAAATGGAATAATCCCACCTTTAAGGTTCAACCTAAAACTACCGCAACAAACACAATTGCATGTTCCTATTTTGCATCTCATAACAAAATTACTCAACTTGCATATAAATATACATACTTAATTAATAATCATGGCAATTGTCGATTCAAGTGGACTATAACAATTTGGTACCAATATGAACATAAAAACAATCACTTTTTACCATCACTAACATTTAGTCTCAGTAACTAGCAATCATTCATAATATTCAACAAGAATTATCATAACTAGGGATGAGCATGAACACCGAAATACCGAAACTGAACCGGAACCGTACCGGTCCCAGACCGAACCGGTACCGAACCGATACAAGTGGTACGGTATTCGGTATTTGATTTGGGGCCAAAAACAAACCAGTACCAACCGGTTCGGTACCGGTATGGTACATACACACCAAAATACCTAAACCGAACCGGAACCGCACCGGTCCCGGAACGAACCGGTACCTAACCGATACAAGTGGTATGGTATTCGGTATTTGATTTGGGGCAAAAAACAAACCGGTACCAACCGGTTCGGTCCGGTTCGGTACCGGTATGGTACCAAGCTCACCCCTAATCATAACCACAAAATAGAACAATGACAATTTTGTCATACAACCGTAATGACAAACATTCGTGTACCAAACAAACATCCGCATTAATCATTGTATATCCAGAAAATTAACAAGTATTAAATCAACACATAGCAAAATTGAATACATATGGTTATCACATTCCATACTTACTAACGAATAAATCGAATGACATAATATACCACATTACAATATAAAATGAGCATGGCATTACATAATATATGTCATGAAAAACATAATTCAACCAATATATGCCAACAAACATACTCAAATTCGAAATACCCAAATCACATTTATAAACCCTAACTTCCAATCATGAAATTTAATCAAGGAAAATTAAATAAAAATCGGAAGTTTTACCTTGTAGAGGAAAGTGAGTAGAAAACGAAAATACAAAAATGGAGGTGAATGCGTGGCCAGAATTGGTGGTGTGGTGGTGCACAGCCGCGGTGGTGAGTAGTGGTTGTGGAGTTTAGGTTTCAAAAATGGGGAAGAAGAAGGGTGCAGCCGGTTTATGCCTTTTTGATCCATACGGCGTATGGATGTCCATACGGCGTATGGATTAAAAAGGCCCCGGTCAAACTAAATAAAACCCAGTCAACAAGCGGCCCAGTACTCTAATTGAATCCATACGGCGTATGGATTGAAAAACAGGAATTTTTCAAAAACGTTTTTTTCTCCCCATTTAATTATCATTTTAAATTAAACTCCAAAATTAAATACCAAACCTGGAGGATATTCACGACTTCAATATCTTCATTATTCCACACTAAATAAATAAACAAAATAAATTAACAATCTAAAAATAAAAATTCATAAAATTCATTCACACTCAAAAATAAATATTTAAAATCCAATCACACAATAATAATAAAATCCAACATAAACAAAAATGTCAGAAATACATAAATAAATAAATCCAAGGCAATAAAGTTTAAAATACGAGAGAAATCAATGCATAGGATAGAGTGATAAGAAACGTTCAGTGATGGTTGCAAACACATTATCCACTTCATGCCCCAAAGTCTGAAAATTCACCAAATGAGCACTAGCAGCAGGCTGAAGATTAACTAGCCACCAACCGATATCTCTAACAGTCCGATTAACAATACCATTTAGTGCCAAAACAACGTTCCTTACCATTTTCATCAAAAGTTACCTCGCGATCAGGACTAGCTTCTTCTAGTTCATTCATAAACTCATAAATTGCTTCACTAACACTCTCATGTTCAGACATCACCACACTTAGCTTCAGATCTCTTACACTCTTCTCGATTTTCTCAATTGCTTTCTCTTGATGATTTGTAAATTCCAGTTCAGACTCCTTAAAAATGCTTACCAGTTTTGTATAAATTTCTACCATTCCAAAATAAAAATGTTCAACTGGTGTGAGCACCTTATCCAAAACTACTAGAGCATCCAGATTGACTACAAGAAAGATGGCTAAATCAATAGTAACATTTGGGTGAATGAAACTAGGTCTAGGCCTCTCTCCTTCCTCCTTAGTCAATAAATCCAACTTCTGTACCATATTCTTTAGGTAGTAGGGAATAGTACTTTGCATAATAACTCTATGAGGAGTAGGATCTCTCAAATGATCATCAAGCTGCAACAATCGTACCAACTCCCTCAAACTAGCTAAAATTCCTTTATCTACCTCAGAATTAGGGTTTCCAGTTGCCGTGTTCAATGCCCTAAGCACCTTATGAAGACATCCTGCCGGGTTAGAAGAGTAAGGAAATGAAGATTGCACCAATGCTTCGTAAATCTTCATGTATCTCTTTTTCTGAGCATCAAAAAATTTCTTCTCTTCTTCAATCCTAGTGTCTAAGGATTCCTTAAAGTCTGAAAGATCCTCGTAGAATTTCTCTACAAATCCAAACTGCCTTTCAACATCCGCACTATCTGTCAAATTCCGGATTAGAACAAGTTGATCATCAGAAAAATAAACAGAAGATCTCTGTATCATTTCAGCTGTAAAGGGAACATCCCAACTGAATTTCTCAATAGCATCCACCAGTTCTTGACAGGTTGCAGTTATGGGTAATGCCTTACGACCTAAATGTGTGAAAGATGGCACTATGTTTCCCGAACTCGAACTAGATCTATCCCTAAACATGTTGTTATTGTTTGCATCACTCTCGTAACTCCTTTCCATTGGATAAAAACCTGAATAATAATTAATTCTGAAACACAAACACTATTAACGAAAAATAAGTTAGCTCACATAAAAATTAATACAATATACAAAAATCTTACAAATAAACTCCAACCGGCGGATGGATTTCCATCCGCCGGTTGAAACTAATTACTTAAAAATTTAACCAAATTAAAAAAGTAATTTGTTTCAACCAGTTTATTTAACAAAAACTTAATAGTAAAATTATACAAATTAATTTACCAACTTATAAAAGAAAATCTAATTTATCACTTTTAGAAACAAAAATTTACAATTTACTAATTCCTATTTAAATAAACAACGCAACCGCTCCCCGGCAGCGGCGCCAAAAAACTTGATGCGTGTGAAAGCGCGTCTTGTTTTACTATTTATAAAATGGAAATACCTTATATATACTTTTCAAACAACCAGGCAAGAATACCCGATTGAATGTAAGTACAGACTTGGTAAGACCGAGTCGAACTCAGGGAACGGAGTTTATTTATAAAAACAGAAATAAGTATTTAACTAAAAAAGCAGTAAACAGGGGGACGTTTTAGTTCCGTTCGAACAATTGTTTATAAAATAATAAATTGAAATAACGAAATTAAATAAAACTAAAACTAAATAAATACTAAGAAACAATTGGAAGGAATAAGTGATTGTATAATTAATGTCACTCAGATTCATATCTCCTGATTCATTATGTATTGATTATCTAATTGTAATTCTTTTATATCAACTTAATGCCAAATTCTTCAATGATATTAAATTGAATGTGAACTAGCCAACGTTCGGGTCTAACTAATTCCTACAATTTAGGGTCCAACATGAAACATCGGTCCAATGTCACAAGATGATCAGTCAATTGTGTGCCTTTCCCTAAATTGAGCATTAAACATTCACAACTTATTATAAAGTAGATAATTATCATTTACTAAACCTATGAAACTCAACATATTTAGCAATAGTCACAAATCCTAAAATAGTAACTATCAATAATTAATAACATCAAAGGAACTCAATCTCATCAATCTTATTAACCACGTTGAGCAACAATAACTACTAGTTACCAATAAACAAGGATCCACGAGCAATATAATAGTTTTCAATTAAATGACTTAGTCAATACGCAATACTAATCATTCAATAATCATAATCCGAGTTCAATTAACTACACAATCACTTTGGATATTCAATTCATCATTAAAACAGTAAAATCAGATTTATTCAAGATCAAAGTCATCAATGAAATTAAATAAAGAAGTTATACTGAATTAATAAAGACGATTCATGAAGAATCAACACGAACTATACTCAATCTTGACTCTACATGCCTCCAAAGTACTAAGAAAATTCGTAAATAAACCGTAAAACTCGAATACCAACGGCTGGGAAAACCCCCAATACAAATCCTCTGTTTTTTAGGGTTAAAATCGTGTTTTTATACTTCCTGGAAAAACCATCCATACGGCGTATGGATTTCCATACGGCGTATGGATGAAAAATAAGCCCAGCCCAAGTCCGCGTGACCTGGGCCTCCACCGCCACGGCGTATGGATTTCCATACGGTGTATGGATTAACTTTTCAGACTTTTTCCATTTCGTAATCTTTAACCCTTCAACTCCGCTTTATTCTTCAAATATGCATCATTTGACTCGATTATTGACCACTTTTTGTTCCTTTTCTCCAACTTCTTCATTTTCACTATTATTTGCAAATATGAACAAATTTAATATGTAAACTAAACAATTTACAATGAAAACACGTAGAATTCGGGATAAATTACCATACAAAAATACTACTTTTACACACTTATCAGTATACCAAACAAGTTTAAAAGTTTATCAGTATGAAAATGTTATTTCATAAACACCAGTTTGTTCAATAGTTCAACAGTTCAAAGTACTTTAATCGTGCGAGTAAACAAGTATGATAAACAATCATATAAGTAAAAATAGTTATGGCAATAAGTAAAACAGTTGACTATGTTTTCCACCCCTGTTCAAAAGCAGTTAAAACAGTAAAAGTAGGGGCTATGAACTCACCTGTTGAGTTAAGTAGTAGTGCGAGTGCTAGCAATGCCTAAAGCCCAAGTATAGTCCGGAATCTCCTAACGTCCTAAACATATGAGATTTAATAACTATGTGGATGTCCTAGTCGACCATCCATGCTAGTGTTCGTACAACCAAGTTATATCCAAATCGTTTCGTTAAGTGTTTGAGTTTGTATTTCGTAGTTGAGAAAATGTATACGACTCGTTGGTGATAGTTTGAAATCATCGTTTCAATAAAATATAATTATGTTTTGTTTCATTGTATTTATATAAAATACGAAATTGAGTACGTGAGTCCGGAGGAAGCGCCCCTGGTAGCGGGATCCAAGGGGCAAAGCCCCTGGTTGGGGTCGAGCTGTCAAGTCAGCTTGGAAAATTTTTATTTCTATTACATTGCTTAAGCGAAAACGCATTCGAAATTTCATTTCAGGGTAGATTCAAGTGGTAAAATACTTAGTGAAATCATGTGTTTTTAAGGGTCTGAAACCTGCGACGTTAAGTGCGACGTTGCGAGCGACGTCATGTGCGACGTAGGCGCTTATGTCGCTATATGCGACGTCAGGGTCTAGTGCGACGTAAGGTTCGACGTCGCCATGTGCGACTTCGCAATTTAATGCGACGTTGAGAGTGATGTCGCAATATGCGACGTTGTGAGATGTTCTGCGACGTTGTGACTGACGTAGCAATTGGCCCAAGCCAAATGCGACGTCGGGGTCTGATCGGACTCCGGTGGCCGGAAACACGGCCGGACGACCTCGGTTTGGTCCGAAACTTTTACCCAACCCATTTTTGGACATTTCTTAGTTATATAAATACTAAACATGCATAAAAACCAAAATATAAGTAGTTTTCGGAAAAGTGTCGGAAACTTATGCGTGTCGGTTTTAAAATCCGAAAAGATTGAAGTGTAGATCGTGAACCCGTGATCGTTTTTCTCTAAATGGTCCAAGCGATTGGAGGTCGTTTTGTGGTAGTTTTAAGTGATTTTAGGTGGTGGTGGTGTGTGTTTAGAGAGAGAGATGAGAGGAAATGGAAGTAAGAGAGAGAGAGAGAGAGAGATATGGTGAAAAATGAGGGAGGGAAGGAGGTGGGGGTGGGGTTTTGGGTTGGTGATTTGTTCCCCATTTTGTGGTATTTAGCCCGCGTTTGTTTACCCGATCGTTATATGTTACAATATTTTAAATAATGAGTCTTTAAATACAAATTTTATTATATTTTTAATTGAGACATTTTATAAAATTAGTTTTCTTGAGTTTTAAAATTTTAAACTTTGTTTTATTTAAATGTACGAATTAAACATTTTTCGTTACGAAATAATTGTAAATATTATCGACATAATATTTATTATACGTTAACGTTATTTAATAATCTCCTTTTATTAAATAATTTTCGTTCACCAACTGTCGTATATTTTTATCGCGTTTGTTCCAACTGTTTCGTACGTAATTACAACTAATTACGAAATGTAGTACTACGCGTATTAACTAGTTGGGCTTTCCTAGACTTACCTTCACTCAACTAGGGAATTAGCCTAGAAATGCGTGCTAATTACGTTCAAATTTGCGGGGTGTCACATACATAGTACCATACCGTTGACAAGTCAATGAATTCGAACAATTGTTATTCTAAATAGTTTTTATTTTTGTAGTTTTTATCAGTTATCTATATATTTGTTAAATTTTTAATGATGGAGCTAGTAGTTGGTTTAATTAATCGCTCAATCCATCCCACAATTATTCCTTACCAACAAAAAACACACAATTTTTAAAAGTTGGATCACAACACCTTTCAACCAATCAAATAAAATCTCCACCCTCTACAGTCTCCTGCTATTGATTAAAATGAGAATTGGATAATTATTTTAAGATATTCAAAAAGGAAAAGATGAATTATAATTTTGGAACGAAGGTAGTACATTATTTGTTGACAAAGTTCTCATTCATACTATCTTCCTTTCTCAAGTTCTCATTCATTGTGAAAAGAAGGACATTAAAAATGTCTACCCCCAAAAAAATCCCCTTTAAAGAGATAGAATCAATCACCAACAACTTTTCTGATATAAAACTAATCGGAGAAGGACTTCTCGGAAAAAATTATAGAGGACAGCTCTCACAATCTGGAGAGTCGGTCAATGTTGTGGTACGGAGGTTAGATTACAGTTTTTATCCGCAAGAAATTGCATTTGATAAGGAGATTGCAATCCTTTCTAAACTTAAGCATGAAAATATAGTGTCTATAGTCGGGTTTTGTTACAAGAATAATGAAATGATCATTGTGAATAAACATGAGGCCCGTGGAAGTCTCAAATACCATCTAAGTGGCTCAAGACTTACATGGATGCAAAGATTGCGGATAAGTGTCGGTGTTGCGCGTGCATTGACTTACCTGCATAGTGATTTCGAACACAAAAGTGTCATACATCATAACGTCAACACCAATTCAATTTTATTGGATGAAAACTGGGAACCCAAATTAACTGAATTTGAATATTTTATGACAAGTCCAGCAGGAAGGAATCCAGTCCTAGCGGATGTGTTCTCGTTTGGCATCGTCCTATTTGAAATCTTGTGTCGAGATAAGGCTTTCACTGCAAAGGATGGTAGCTTTTAGGCTCGATTGGCCATATTCAGTCATGAAAACAGAAAACTGCATAAAATGGTTGATCCGGATCAATTTAACGAAATGGATCCACAATCATTCAACATCTTTTCGGAAATTGCGTGTAATTGTGTGAAGGAGCAGAGCGCACCGCCGAAAATGAATCAGATCCTTTTTAAACTTGAACGAGCATTGAAACTTCAAGAAAAACATGAAAATCCTGTAAGGCTATATGTATGGTTTTACTCTTTCAGTATACATGTGTTACATTAATATTACTCATTGTTAAAATCGATATTATAGGAACGCTCATCAGTTGCAGTTGAACGCACCTTATCCCGCGACTTGAAGTTAATGGTAATTAGTATTTCTCTTTTATACGTTCTATAATTAGGACAAATTCAGTAAATTTGTTGTTGCAACGTATACAGCGTGCTTTAATTGTTGTAGAGTTTGCTGTGTGAATCATTTCTTTGTTGTATTTATCACCTCACTCCATTTTAAGACCACCTACAATGGTGATGGACATTCTGGGGGCGTTATGAGGCGCCACGTAAGCAACCACGCTATATCAGCAACTCCAATTTACCCCTATGTCCCACCAACTCAATTTATTTTTTTAAGTGTTTTTATTTATTTATTTTGATTTAAAACTTGAAAGGAAAAGAAAAAGCAAGTAGGTCTCTCAGAACGCCTAAATTTTAACCGTGTTAGGCTCCATAATGCCCCACCCAGAACTCGCCATTAATGGCGTGTTGGGCGTTCTAAGGCTCAGAACGCCCCATGCTGGACGCGAGTGGTCTTAAGATAGATAGACATCCACATCAAACCCTTGGACCAAATCATATTATCTACCGTACATGTTTACTCTTTAAGTGAGACTCAGCTTTACCACAAATATATATTGAGAAAGAGCTTGGTAAATACTTGGCCGTAATTTAAAAAGTTAATACGATGACCAGAATATTAAATACAGCTCAGTTGGTTGAGGAAAGTGGTTTTATACCATAGATCATGAGTTCAATCCCAATCAAGGACATTTTAAATTACATTTGGGTCTTGGCCCAGCTGGTCAGGGTGTTTTCCGTATGGTTTTTTCCTGGGGGTGATGAATTCGAGCCTTGTTGTGAGGGGGACTCCTGTGACGCTATACCCATCCAAGACATGGGAGAGCAACCCCCTATAGGGCGTCGCCTTGGCTTCGAACTCAGGGCGGTTACTCGATCCCAGGGGAGTAACCTTTAGTGGAGATGATTGGATGGACCAAAGGTCCGTCAATGATTTCATGAATACGTTTCAAAAAAAAAAAATTACTCCAATGAATTAAACACCGACTTTCCATATATAATATTAAGAAGTATATGAAGTATCTTTACTCGTATATATCAAAGCGTTGTGCCAGTATATCTGAGTAAATAAAAACCTATTTGTTATGTACGAAACTTGTAAGATTTTATTTCTTAACCTTACTTGCAAATTATATATGATGCAGCTGATGAACTTGGAACACATGAGGGTTCAACTCAATGATATACTAAGGCCACCGAGAACTTTGCCTCAAAATATTGCATCGTGTCAGGTGGATTTAGTACCATATACAAAGCAGAACTTGTCCATGTTGATAGAGAATATTGTTGTGCTATAGAAGGTGAGGATGAACGTGAACTACCCAAGAGACGCAGTGAAGTAGCCATAAAATGCATATTCGATACAAAAGACGAGACGAGTCTGGAGAACAAGGCTTTTATACAGAAATTGAAATGCTTACTAAGTGTAAGCATTCCAATATACTTACTCTACTTGGGTTTTGTGATGAAGGTTCAACTATGATCCTTATCTATGAGTATGCTACCAATGGAAGTCTCGCTGATTATTTACAAAAGAATAATCTCATTGATGATGATGGTGATGGTGGTAGTGGTGGTGATGGTGATGGTGAGGGTGACGTTGACGTTGACGGTGATGGTGGTGGTGGTGGTGGTGATGATGATGACGACGACGATGACAATGACGACGATGATGATGAGGATGACGCCGACGATGATGACGATGATGATGACGAGGAGGAGGAGGAGGTGGTGGAGGGCGAGGGCGATGATGATGATATTTGGGCACAACGAATGCAAATCTGTCTTGATACTGCAAATGGATTAAGTTGCCTTCACACCGCTGAGGGGGACCGACAAGAGATAGTGCACCGTGATATAACGAGTGCGAATATCCTTTTGGGAAAGAATTTGGATGCGAAGATAGGTGACTTTGGGCTCTAAATTTTTATCTGCTAGAGAAGAGCAAAACACTATTGCAGGCACAGGAGTGTACATGGATCCACAATATGTACAGGAAGCTAAGTTGAAAAAACAAATAGACGTTTACAGTTTTGGAGTAGTATTGTTTGAGGTTTTGTGTGGGAAATTAGCCTATGATCCAATTTACTCCACAAAGAATAGCAAAGGGCTTGTATTCCTAGCACAACAGCATGTCGCTAACGGAACCGTATGGGAAATTATTGATCCAAAAATAAAAGAAGGAATAACTAAAACCAGGTTTACTTCAGTCAAAGGACCTAATCAAGATTCTATCGATACATTTTCAAAAATCGCATATCGTTGTTTAGACGGAAGGCAAGACAACCATCCGACAATGGAAGTTGTCATCAAGGAACTTGAGAAAGCACTACACTTTCAAGTAAGTATTTACTAAATAAATCACTTTTTTTTAGAAATACAATATATGCTTAAACAATATTATTACTACAAAATTAGGTTTAAATGGAAATGATTATTATAGTAGTAATGGTAAGAATGATCATTTATATTTTTTATTTCAACATTAAGTATATCTTTTACTAAAAAAAAACATATATGGAAATAATCAAATGTTTATACTCTTTGATAGGAGATTAGCTTATTATAAAATATATTTGGTGATAATTTTTGAAGTTCTATTAGAATAACCATGTATATTCATGTGTAAATTTGTGAGTATCTTGAAACTAAGTTGAGTATTAATATCAACACACAAGAAAATTTATCGTGTATCAATTATTTTCATTAAATAATTAATCTGATTTCAAAGAGTATGACATTATGATTACTTTAGTATTCTTTGTTTCGCCAAAATGTATACGTCCTTATCCTTATCCTTACTTTAGATATAGAAACAACTGCTTTAATTCTTGTTAGGACACATCATTATCTTAAAAGATGACATGTATCCTAATTATTTTTAAATATTTTTAATCAATACAAATTTCAATCTTAATTCTTATTTTAATATTCATATAAGCAAAAAATTAACACCTAAAACTACACATGCGCATAATATAAATAAGACACTAATAATATCTTAAGGTATATAATTTTAAAAGTTTTTCTTCTTCTTATTTATATTTTCTTACTTATACTCTTAAAATTACTCGTAAGATGTAAATATATTTACTTTGAGTGATGGCAACTCTATACATACATTTAATTCATATTCTCATAAATATATAGCATATCACCTTATCTATTATATATCTTAGACATATATTAAAAGAACATAAACAACTTGAAATCATGAATAAATATAAGTAAATAGATACTTTAAAGATTTTCATGTCTACTAAAAAAAATTATAAGGGAAAAAAACTCCATTAAAAAAAATCGAAAAAACTCATTGTCATTATGATGCTAACATATAAAATAATTATTTCTTATATAAAAATGCTAACTGATAATGTATCACCTAGTGCCTTTTAAATTCAAACATCATCATATTAGTCAATTTACATTGCTTCTCATTAATATGTTAGCTTTGTCACCTAGTGCCTTTTAAATTCAAACATCATCATATTATCAACTTTTTGTGTATCAACTCAATGACACCAACACATAATCAAAAACTCGGTATTTCACCTTATAACATAATTTTATTTCCACCTAGAAATTTATCACTTTCCCCATGAAATCAACATGTTCATAGCTAATTTGGTGTTATTTTAACAACAATAACATCAATTCATCATCATCATCACCATCATCATCATCATCATCATCCAAAATCTTTATTCTTATAAAATCATCAAATCATATAAACGACACTAAAACTCATCTTTTGATACTCAAAGAAGTTCGTTTATATTTAATAACAACAATATATTTCTAAACCCAAAACTCAACTTTTCTCAACAATCTAAATTAGGGTTCATAACTCCCAATTATGAAAACAATGAAATTGGACGGTAAGGAACAGTGATTATACCTCAATGATGATACCTCAATGATGATGAATATGCAAGTTATAAACTCAAATACACAACAATTTGTCCTCACTTTTGTGATTGCTTGTTCTTGCTCTCCCTCCCTTCTCTATGGTCTCGCGCACAAAGCCAAACTTTTAATTTTGCTTCGAGATTAATTTAGAAGATGGGAGTATATATTTATAATAATCCCCGTTTTAACCCCTCCTATCTCTCAAATACAAGTTATAACCCTTTTAACTCATTTTATTAATTTACAAATTTAGTCTCTCAAGACTTATTTTCCCACTCAAGCCACATGTCTTGGCTCTCGTTTACATTTCAACCCCGACTCAAAATTTGTATTTAACACCAAACACGAATATAATAATTTAAATAATTCTTTTTAATTTAAATCGCGTACTTACAAATTTTGGGATGTTACAGTTTGAGTCCCTTATAAGCCTAAAGTTGTGGCTAATATATAACTTCCACCATAGTTTTTAGTTGAAACATAAAGATATCCGGTTAGTAACTGATTTTCACTTTACGGGGACGTTGCATATGGTATGAGTGCCATTGCCTCTCGGGATGTGATGGGCACGTGGCTCATGCATCTCGTAGGGTATGAATCCTGATTATTGATTATGTTTTGGCCTGACAAGGATGTCAAGATTCTAAGTGGGGAAGTTTGTAACAACCCGTCCCATATCGGTATGGATAAAATTTGAGTCACTTATAAGCCTGAAGTTGTGGGTAATAGATACCTTTCACCATGATTTTTAGATGAAATCTGAAAGTATTCGATTAGTCATTGCTTTAACTTGAGGGGCATTACAGTAACATTGAAAAATCTTAACATAAAAGTACCATTTTATAATTTAACATATGAAACATATAAGATTTTAATTTAACAAGATTTTATTTGCCGTCACAATTGTGACGGTTTGCTTAAATTCACGTCGAGATGATAGTATATATGTTGTCATCTAGATTTGTAAAAATATTACACAGCTTATTCACTTTTGTCTCGAAGAGTTGGGTGTGGTTCGAGGGAGGAAGCCAAAAAAGGAGAGAAGGGGACGGCAAATGATCACAGCCGTCAATTTCAAAAAATAGATCTAATCTACGGATCAAAATGACGCGGTGGCATTTTCGTAATTAATATCAACTTTTTGGATAGCTGCTGCTGCTATTATAACGTTGACGAAAAAGGTGCATCACAAAGTAAAACTGGTACATCACATTGCAAAAACGGTGCATCAAAGATTAAAAACATGATGTATTACAGAGTAAAAATGGTGCATCATAACATATATTAATGTTCATCGTAATAGATAAAAATATGCATAAAGATGGTACGTCACATTGTAAAAAATGGTGCATCATATAGTAAAAACATAATGCATTACAAAGTAAAAAAATGGTGCATCATAGAAGATAGTAAGGTTCATCGTAATAGATAAAAATATACATACATCACATTGTAAAAAATGGTGCATCAAAGAGTAAAACATAATGCATTACAGAGTAAAAAAAACTGATGCATCATAGCAGATTTTAATGTTAATCAGAATAGATAAAAAAAGGTGCATCACAGCTTCAAATTAAAATACTACTCGTCTCTCACAAAAATGAACAAAAACATCAACTAACAATATCCTTGATTCAACAAAAGGTTAAAAAATGATAACAAACATTTTAAAAAATTCCTTTTTAAAAAATTTCGTTTGCCGTTCATTTCCGTCCAAAAGTGGACTTCCATTCATGAACCAATGCCCGAAGAGTTTAAGTAAATATACATTACTAAGTTTAAGATTAGTTTAATATTTTATGTAGTTTAAGATTAAGATTAGTTTAATATTCTATCTGTATTATAATTTAAAGTTATGATGATATATTAATATTATTAATTATAAATAAACACAACCCTCTATTTAAGATAAATAGAATTTTTATAATCACATTGTAATATAGAAAATATTTAGTAATCTGATTTTAACAAAAAAGAAATAAAATAAATAATAGTACTTATTAGAACTAATAACAAAACTCATAAAGATATCAAATAATAAAATACTAATAATGGTATAGTTTTTGGTATATATATATATAATAATAATAATAATAATAATAATAATAATAATACTAATAATATAGAAGTGCTATCATGAGATATTAATGTGGAGAGATAATTTGGTCAAAGTAAAGTGTAAGGCACTAATATGATATATCATGAGAATCTCTCTTATCTAATAAAGGAGAGCCTATATTAACTAATCTCCCTCTAAACTAAACCTTTTGAGCTAATCTCCACCTTACATTGAATTAGCCAATCTAATCTCAGCTATTGATTGTAATTAGAAAAATGATTAATTAATCTTAACATTTTGCGACCTATTTTGTTCCAAATTTACCCTCAAATTCACATCCCGTCTCTTGCCTTTTTTTCAAACGAAGCAGCCAGTCGACCAATCCCTAACACCCACAAAACACAAGGTCGACCAATCCCAACCTACAGAAACCAATTGAATCATTACCCAATTGAAAAAATCTACACTTTCCCACATCAACCGATTAAAGTTTACAATTTCTTCATCAAGAACCCTAACAAAAAACCCCTGAAAAATAGCCAAGTGCGGCGGGATGTGGGGAAGGAATCGTGTCAAGGAACTTCCGATCAATGGCAGCGTCAGGCGGCTGCATTGGCGGGGGACGATCGTAATCAGGGGTGGCTGGATTAGGAAGATGCTTAACGAACGTTTAAGCAATTGAAAACACAGGTACTTGTCTATCCGAATTTCATTACACAATCGACTTTCAAGTTTTATAATAATGATTTCTATCATCTACTATCATGTATAAGAATATAAGGCATAATTTGTTCGTTAGTTTGAGGAATCTGCTACAAATACAAAGAAAATGATAATGTTTATGGATTTGATTTCTTGTGAGATTTTGATTTTGATTGGATTAAAGTGGAATTGGAATTGGAATTCGAATTGAAGCATGAATCTGTAACAGATACAAAGAAGATGGTAATGTTTATGGATTTGAATTTTGTGATATTTTGATTTTCATTGGAATAAAATCAAGTTGGAATTCAAATTGTATCATGATCTGCTTTCTGTAATTAGCAACACTTACAGTAGGATAATAACCAGCAACACTTACAGTAGGATAATAACCAGCAACACTTACAGTAAGTTCTCTCGAATATATTTTGGTGGATTCAGCAAACTTTTGTTCGTTGCAAAAATTGATTTAAGTAAAGTTGCAGAGACTTATTGTCTTATTGGTAGACCAGCTTCTGAAAGGATGAATATTAAAACCAAAAGTTTTTGATAGTTTCATGTAATTAATAGGTACCTCAATAGAACAAAAAAAGAAGTGAAGGTTGCTTGTCCATACTGTTGTGGAATTTGAAATTGCAGAGCTTGTGTTTTTTGATAACAAGAAAAAATGAACATGATAATGGTTTTGTTTTACTTTCCTTTTAGTGCAGATTTTTGCAAAATTGAAGGGATTGACGTAGGTTTTGTAGTAGTATTTCTATTCATGAGTGGTATGCTGAAGTAGTACAGGTCTGGTATGTTTACTCTCTTCCCATTTTGACACCTAAATTGCTTAGGTAATGATTCACCTAGCTGATACTAACTCAATTTTTTTTATCCCTTTCATGATTAGTATGAGAAGTTGTTCTTTATTGTAACTCTCCATGCAGTATGTGCTCTATCTTTCCAGTTTCGTAGTCTATTACTATTGAATTTTTTTTACGTTATTTTTGCATCAAAGTTGTATGAATATTAGAGATAACTCTACCATATGATGCTCTACAACTGGCTCAAGAAACTCCAGATATTGCAACACTTTATTTGGCCTGTGATGTGGACACCTCATAGGTCTAGATGTTCTTCCTCAAATTATATAAATTCTATTTTTACTATAGTGTTTCAGTCATATATATATATATATATATATATATATATATATATATATGCGTGAACTTAACTTCTATTTGTCAAACAGGGTTTTGTATTTGTGCAATCTCATGTTCGTGCTGATGTAAAATTGATGTGGTTGCTGAGTTCTGCTACACCAGTGGGTATATCTGTAAGTTATATCCCCATGGAAGTGGTGGTTTATTAGATGCTGATGCTCTCTTTGGACTGGCTCGTGATCTACCAAGAAGCCCAAGAAGGTACACTTACTTTCATCAACAGATTTGATCAACAAACCACCTATGTAGAGATGGCGATTACAACCACATTAAAATGGATCAAATTGTGATGTACTCCGTACTATTTATCTGATAATTGGTCAAATGGGTAAAACAAGGCTGAAACTTGAAAGGGTCAAATGGCAACGAAATCCAGTTCATATGTATTTAAATGCTTAAAAGTTTGAATGTCTCAGTTTGCTTTTACTTACAAGACCTTATACTATTATATTAATAGTATCTCTTTCGAGTTTTGAGCCACTTTATATACAATAAAGATACACAAAATCCAAAATAAATGGACAGAGAGTATGGCATGTCTGTCCGACCCAACCTGACCTTTTTGACCCGCACTAAAATTAACCATGTTTACCCAAACCCATTTGACCGATTACCCTTTGCCTATATGGTGATGCCAAAATTAGAAGCCATTTTTTGTTCTTTTCTTTTTTCAGGTATACAGCGGAAAATTCTGTTGAGTTTGGAGCTCTTTGGACTATGGATTTCCCTAAACTTAGACAACCCCCAACACTAGAAGTTTGGAGATCAATAGTGAAATCTGTTGACGGTGGATCTAAAATTACCGTTTTGACTAATGGACCATTGACAACCTTAGCAAAGATAATACTTACAGACACACATGCCCACACATGCTACTGCTATCATTCAGGTTAGTTGATCCTACAAAGTTCCTAACTATGCTTTCCTTACAGAATCCCATATCGATCACAGATATAATTACATAATCTCATATCGAACACATGACTAGAACATTAGATTTAGTTTGATTCTATGTATCACAAGCCTAGAGGTGGCCATTCCAACCCATTTACGTCAATATGGATCAATATGAGTCAAGTTTTATTTATAATGGCTCAAACTGGTGAAGCCCTAAAAAGGGAATGAAAGGAATGGTTGATCAGTTTATGCATAAGATATAATCATCCAATTAGTTTAAATTGTGCTGAATCATTCATGTTTGCTACTGTTAAAAAAATTGCAATTCGAATTTGTTATTCAATTTGCTGTTCCCTTAACCAGTGCTCATGCCGAGTCTATCTTTACCTTAAATGCATCTTTCTTTACCATAGCAGGATAGAGGGTCATTTCAGTAGTTGTTTCCATTACAATATGTTCCATGTCTACTTAGCCCAATTGCTCATTTGAATTATTCTAGGTTCCTGTAAACATTACTGATTACAAAACATTCTGAAATGGAATATCTTTCCCCGATTATTAAGCACCAAATAAATTCGGTTAGTAAAGGGGTACAGAATTGCTATATGGTTTCCCATAGAGGTTATGGCAAATTCGGTTGATATTTAGGGAACTCACCTTTTCTAAGACCATCAACTTATAATCGTTCTTTTTTTCTTTCAGTAGGTTTGCTGCTACCTATGTGCTAAAGGCACATGGAATAAATCTCATTGTACAAGTGTATATGAAGCTGATGGGAGAGCTGGAGGAAAACTACAAGGCATTTCACAAGATGGTTTAATATGGGATAAGGGCACCAATACCGTGGTATGTCTCGGTATAATGTCAATCATTTGTGGAGGTGATGCTAATCGTATATTTTACGATAGTACAGATTTAAAGTGAGGCAGGCAGACATTAGCAAGCAACTTGCTTGATGATCTTTGCCTACGAGATAAACAATAATCTGTAAGTAAGTTTGTTTGATATTATGGTCATACTTACTGTAGTTAGTGAATTAATGTATGTTTGGGAACCTTGCCATTATACTGTAAATGATGCAAATATCCTTATTTCCTTTATTAATTGATATCATGTGCGTATACCTTTCTTTTATGCAGCCAAATTCCCAGCATAAGACAAGTACTTAATATAAATCATAATTTTTTTGAAAAATTTGATTTACGGTAGAAGATTCAATACATTAATAACATTTCGATAGATATTTGACATGCTAGAGTTAAAAGATAAGTTGATTTCGAACCAATTGTAAACAAGTGAGACAGTGAGTCAAGGTTGCCACCTCTAAATTATTTTTGTTGCCACCTCTAATGTTATAATTGTAGATAGTGAATTATTGTATCTACAGAAAGTAAACATATAATCCCATTGTTCTCACTTTACTGTGAACACCTTAGAATAACTTAATGGGATGAGAAAATTAGCAAAAAAAATAGATGGATAATTTACTATAATGGCCAATTGTATTGCTACTGTTTTGCGTCAAGATTAATTAGTACTTGTCTTTGGTGTATTTACTTTTATTTGTTTGTTCAAGTGTAGCTTACAAGCTTTCTTTTTCCAAAAGTTAGTCTTCCTAATCAAGTAATTGACACCTTGATGATGAAATACAGCAAGGGAAACATGGGCAACTGAATTAGCGTGACTCAAAGCTGACATGCATATTGCAGCCTTGCTGAGGCGGAAATGCACGAACTGCAATTATCATTACCTTAAGTCCAGCTCGAGAACACGTTGAGCAATGTAATAATATGCTTTTACTTGCTAGCTGTGCAAAGGAAGTGACAACAAATACACAAGTTAATGTAGTTATTTCCGATAAGGCCTTGCTGAATCATTTATAAAAAGAACTGGCTAGATTGGACAATGAGCTAAGAGCACCTGCACCAGTCCACCACTGATGGAATATTCAACACTCCTTAGGAAGAATGATCAGCAAATTGGAAAGGTATGGTTATTTAGACATTTATGATAGTCGCTCCAATAGGTAATTGTCATGCCTTATGTATGTACACATTGATCTATTAATTGGATGCTTCGTCTTTATTAGTGATGAGGCGTACTTTATATGTTTTTTTTACCATCTTGAAAATTTTTATACTTATAATCTGAAATTGTGTATGTTGTATCAAGGGGTTTCTGAATGTTAATTCACATTGTCTTCTTTTAAGCCAAATATGTTTATGATAGCTATTTCAATCATTTTAATAGTACGAAGCTGGAAGATCCCCTTAAAAATGGCAGTGAAGATCATAAAAAGGATTTTACTTATGCAAAACGTGTTATCATTCAAGTTTCGGTTAATAAGTCTTCTACTGAGTGATCTCTTGGCACATCATTTCCTAACAACCTAAGTCACTATGATCAACCAGCAAATGGCCCAACATACAGAGGTAATATAAAATCTTTCCTTTCTATGGTTATGGTACTTATTGAGGTGTTAAATTTGACCACTTGGCTTACAAATGAGTCAGCCCCGGTTATGTTCCTTTATTTAATAGGTAAAAAAAAGTGGTCGAATGGGTCAAAGGCAAAAGTTGAAGACCTGATACAAGAAAAGTTTTATTGCAACGAGCTATGGAGCCTTCTCGCGTTTTGTACTGAGAACTTAGCACTCACCGATACCTATAACCAACAGGTGAGTCAATGGTTTGGCCAGATTTAATACAAGTCCAATGGGGATTCATGAATCATGGCCGAGCCAACTTACTTAAACAATTGGTGAAATGGGTCATGGGCTGCGTTGACCCGTTTGGTAAAGATGTACCTTGGCCATTATCCAGCGTTTCATTAAGCCTAACGCATTGTAGTATATAGTTGATGTTTGTGTTATGACTAAATGGATTTGTCTGTCCTCCTGATCATGTATTATGTTCGCACTATGTTGACGGTTAGCACAAAACCAACAAATCCTGTATCGTTTGTTGGGTCACGCAAAAAAACTTACCTGTTAATAATTGATTCCAATGTAAATATTTTTACAGATTTTGTCTAAGGTTAATCTATGTGTATTTCATCAAAAGATCCCACCCAACTATTTAAATTTTGTGTAATTTAGTGTAAATAAATGTAAAAAAAAATAATTATAGTCGATTTACTCATACAGTGAAAATTGAACATTGAAATTCAACTCATATACAGTCATTTCCAAGTTACATAGATATTGGACTAACCTCTAATGGCAAGAGTCCTTTAGTGCCCATCATCAATTGTATATTTCGAGTAGCCTTCAATCTACACTTGATAAGGTCTGTATAAACCATTCTTTAATTCATATGAATAAGAGTTGTTTCTGCTACTACGTTCAAATGTAAAACTCCAGATAATAACTAACTTAAAAGATAGTTGCTGTTTGTGTTCTGACTAAATGGATTTGACGATCTGTCTGTCCTGATCATGTATTATGTTCACATCATCTATAATGTTCATTTCTTAAATCACTGATCATGTATTATGTTCACATCATCTATAATGCTCATTTCTTAAAACATTACTCTTTTATATGCCAATTTTTTTCCTAAATTATATTTGCTAATGGGTGTCATCCTGTTTGGGGACCAACGGAGAACTATGCAGCTGGTAGAGAGAAGAGGAAGCAGTTACTTATAATGCTATGCCAACATGAATCTGATAGGATTTTAGTTTGGGCTCAACCTTTTAACTCCAAGTGAATTCACAAACATCAGTTTTCAAAATGAATTACCTCCAGTTTTACTATTATTATTATATAGGTAAGGGAACACTGAATAGGGAATGGGTGGAAAATATTATTATATTGCTGGAGGTTAGCACTTACTTACTAACCCCGGGTGTTATAAGGATGATTTTGAGTTTTTGATCTATATTTTATTTTACCCATTTTAAATTTCAATCCACCATTATTATATTAAAGGAATATGTAGGATGCCCTGTGAGTTGATTTATGCTTTGTTGAAAATGCTTGCAATATGTAGGTTACCAAAAGCGTCTTAGTCATTCTCATCTTTGGAATGATAACAGGAATGTATGTCAACGTTGCATACTGGCTTTCCTTCCAATTTAGGTAAAGAGTTTGTCTATTGTCTTTGGTACTTTAAATCATGGATTTTATGGAGTGGCAAAGTGAAACAAGAAGCGGGAACTAACAGACTCATTAACCCTTGGCAAATGGGTAAAAATTGCTAACTGGATCACTGTAAAAGTAAGCAATGGATGATGAGTCAAAGAGACGGATCACGGATCCTCATACGATTGGTTGTGCTTTCGTAGTTATTTTGTTGCTGTTGTGCTTGTAATGTAATTGGGATGCTACAGGGTTGACTTCTTTAAGTCAAATAGATTATAGTCAATATAATAATTTTAGCATAAATGTGTTTGTTTGGGGCTTGAGCAGCTCGGCAATGGTGTATTATAGTCTCTGGAATATGAAGATGGAATATGGATCAATTCAATATAGTGGTCAAAATGCTACAAGTTTTCAAAATTGGTTATATTGGACTAGCAAGTTCGAATTTCACCATTTTTGTGCTTATGATCGAATGTAAATGAATAAAAGGGTAGAATGGAAGCATTAAGTGTATGCAAGCATAAAGTGAAAGCAATAGTTGTATTCTAAGGAATAAAGTCAACGGAGAAGAAAGTTGAAAGCTACTTTTGTATTTGCATTTTTGGACCCATGTGACAATACTGAAAGTCTAACTTTTAAGGGTCAATGTAAAAAGTCAGTGACAGGTTTTTGGAAAACAAGGAAAGTGTTACATATGATGGGTTCATCATGAAGGATAAAGCAAGGTGTTAAGAAGCATTTTGCAAAAAAAAAAAAAAAAAAAAAAAAAAAAAAAAAAAAAAAAAAATGGACTACAATTTGGTATAATAATTACACTGGGCAGCAGTAAGTGGAGTTTTAACCACTGTTCATTGGTATGCCCATTTTGGTTTTCATGTTACTCTAAACATAAAATGTGGTCGAAACAATGTTTTGGGTAGACGTAAGTTGATTATGTTATGGTGTTTAGTGTGTAAAGTCAGATATTGTAGCAGTCAAAGGAGTTAAGTAGAGTTGACTTTGTTGAGTCAACTAAATAATATCACAGTTTTGGTGACCTTATTGAAGATATTAGGTGCTTTTTTGAAGATCAGAAGTTCCTTGGAGTGAAATTTTTGTGCTTGACAAAGGATATCAAGAAGCTTGGTTATCAACAAATTGTAGATAGTTCAATTTTGAGAAAAAAAAAATGATTTTTAGATATAAAAAGTAAAATTATGCTATGTATACATAGAAAATTCAAAGTTATAGTTTGCATAAGTCATATTTTTGAGCATAGGTTAATATGTATGGACTTGGGATGTCTACTAAAACTCCTATGCCTGACGTTAATTAGTTTGTAATATTTTTCCGTTTCAATGTATTTTGCAGGTATCGTCCAAAAAAAAATATGCTTATAGTTACGATCTGTTCTTTAACGATCTGTTCTTTAATGTACTTATGAGCAGGTTCTTTGTATTTATAGTAATTTAGTGTTGCACCCATTAAACTGAAGATTTTGAAGAGAAAGTTGATGGCCTAAGCTTATGAGAATTATATTTGCAAAGGTTTTTAATTATTTATTTTAATACTACTAATCATTTAAGTGCTTCTTATGTATAAAGAAGTGTCACTTTAATTTCTTTGCTAAGTATTAGCTATTTTAGGGAGAGATATGCTTTCATTGAGTGGTTCTTATGCATAAATAAGTTTCACTTTTGAAATGGTTGTCTTGGATAATATTCTAGGTGTCAAATGTTGTCATGTGAAACTTTTTGTTTCGATGTTGATCCCATATTTCAGGTATTAATTTATTTTCATATGCTTTTTACATAGATAAGGTCAGTGTTTCATTTTTCATGAATCTTATTACATATAGCATTAATAAAAGCAATGTCATTTATAATCTAAAATTCAATGTCCCGATTAGATATGTGTTTGCTGAGTTTGAAATAATTCTAATATAAGCATCTGTAAAATAAATGTATTATGAATAAAACACAATGATCTCGCCCGCAATTTTGCGGGTTATGATCTACTACTCTTTAAATATCATGAGAAATTAACAAATTAGTTTGTCAATTGAGTATATATAAGGGATAATGGCAAAACAAATATTGAGGGTACAAAGTTTCTAAAACTATTAATCCCCTATTCATTGAACAAACTAATTTTCCTATTACTTAACATACTTACCCTATTCCAATAACTCAACTGAAAAAAAAATAAAAAAAAATAAAAAAAAATAATAATAATAATAATAATACAAAAAAACAAAAAAAAAAAACAAAAAATAATTAGTTTTTAATCAATTTGCCAAATTACAAAACTTCCCTTGGAAGATTAAGTCAGCAAACTATAACATGTTACACACTTACTGTAGTGGTTCAAATTTGTTGGCTAATATGGAATGATCGATTATTTTCGGAAGAAAAGAAATATAACACATTTTTATTTAACACTACCAATTTAATTGGCATGGATTTAACTTGTGATTCATAGTCAAGATAGTATAAAGGTATTTTGGATTATATGGATTTCTTATAAAATTATGTATTTTGAAGTTTGTTGAGTGTCTCATGTATTACAGGAGAACCGCAAAGAGATCTATCGAGTTCCATTTGAAGTCATAAAATCAATGACATGCAACTTCGCTGATCACTGTTACAGTATAAGAGGAAGATTTTGGACTACATATGCAGGATACTTCAAAAATTTTGGGTGTGTTGTGAAGCGGTTGGACGCCAGTCATCATGGAATAAAAAATCATTTTATACAGAGCTTAAAATTCTTATGGAGTATAAGCATGAGAATGTGATTGGTCTTGCAGGCTATTGTGCTAGAAGGAAAGCAAAAGTCATTCTTTATGACATTGAAGATACCGACCCCCTTGAAATGTTTTTGGGCATAAATCCTTTAAGTTGGAACGAACGTGTTAAGATATGCATTAAGATAGCAAGTGGTTTGGACTTCCTCCATGGAGGTCTCGTAAGTGAAGTGATAGTGATTCATAGGGACATCAACACGGGTAACATTCTGTTACCTGATTTTTGGAATCCGAAAATTGCTGGGTTTGGGCATTCCATAATACTTCCAATAAATCAAGAAACAATACTATTACCCATCGACGACAGCTTTGTTGGCCCCTACACTGATCCGCAATATGTGAGTACGGGTTTGTTAAGCAAAGAATATGACATATACTCGTTTGGTGTAGTTTTATGTGATCTCATGTTTTGGAATGTGACAAAAGACTTAATGGGGAACGACGATCATGTAGGCCATTTTATTAAACGCCTTCAAAAGGAAGGAAAATTCCGTGATATGGTGTTTGTAGGTTAATGGTGTAACCACACCCCAGCATAACAACTACATTCCACACCGCGGCGGGACGTATGTATGTCCTGCCCACCGCGGGAGATCGGCGTCCCAAACCGACTATTGTTACGTCGCAGCGTAACCATACCGACAAAACATTCCCTGACACAACGTATCATGAACAGTGCCATGTCAGAAAAGTACAGGGAAGGTCAACGTATCTTCCTTACGCCTCATTGGTTTGTCCACTGGTTAATACGGGTCCTCCAGCTGTCATACTTCCCCATTGGCTGCGGAATAAAGCCAAACGGTGACAGCTTGTTTTCGGCCGATCACCTCGACACCCGAACACGACCGTTAGGCGGGAATCGCAGTGGATCGGTTCAGGCCCGTTACACCCCAACGGTTATCTTCCATGAGTATATATATCACACTTAACGCCACCTTGAGGACACATTCACTCACAACCCAAAAACCCTAATCACTTCTACCACCTGAAATCTTCTCAAGATTGAAGGTTATTAACAGCAATTGGAGTGTAGAAAACGATTATAATCCACCCACCTCATTCACTACTGCACTCAAGCGATCCATGGCTTGATCAAATGGCGCCACCCGTGTAGCTAAATAACACACAGCTAAAACCCTAAAACACCACTGTCAACCTACAAAGCCACAACCTAAAAAAAAAAGACCCTAACAAAATGGCGACGTCTGGGGAAGCAGCTTCGTTGCCAACTCCGGCCACGTTGGTCGTTACGGAACCGGTAGTATCACAGTTGGTCCCGTACCCGTCGCTAGCTAACCGGCAGATAGCAGCCACCATACTGTAGACACCTACGCTTTACATGGAACAACGTCGTCGCGAGACGGCAGAAGCAAACCGTCAACGGCTGGAAATTCAAACGCCGGCAACGGGCGGCGGTAGCAGCAGCGCCACAATTCCGCCGACGACTGTGCAAGTCTCCGGCATAACGCTAACACCGACGGCGACAACCACACAGAACGTGCCGCTGACCCCAGGCATGGCACAACAAATTCTTTCTCAGATGGGTTACTTGGTCGGGCCAGAAACCTTCTCGCCACAGCCGAATTATCAGTGGCCGCAGTTGTATTTCCAGCAGCAGGTGCCACTGCAGCATTACACGCCACCGCTGGTACAGCCAACACCGTTGAATAACACCCCAGTGCCAACAAACATCCAATAAGCAGACCAGCTACAGCATAACAGCAGCCCTGCAGCAATGCTGGCACAGATACTCAACCAAGCGATGCAACCAGCGCCACCACCACCCGCGCCAGCGCCTGAGAACCCGATGGTAGCAAACCTCAGAGCAGCACTGATGGGGCTACCCGCATCAAGACAGATCCAAGCCCCTGACATTGCAATGCACTTTATGGAGCACATCGCAGTAACGTCCTTACCATACAACACATGCGTACCGCTGGGGGTAGGCAACTATGACGGAACCACAGATCCGAAGGATTTCCTCTGTGGTTTCGACAACGCAATTAGAAGGGAACACTGGAGCGACGCAGTGTCCTGTCACATGTTCCAGTCAGTCCTTCACGATCTGGCACGGCGTTGGCTACACGAGCAACCCCCCCAGGAGCATCACTAGTTGGGCTGACCTGCGGGAGAAGTTCATAAGGCGATTCCATCAAAGGAAATCAGAGCAGCTGTCACACATGGCCGCACATTACCTGTTCCAACGACACGACGAAAGCCTGGCAGACTTCATTGACAGACACGCAAGCCAATGCCTTCGGATCCCGGGGATGCCAGAAAGCCAACAGATCTCGGGATTCATCAACTGCCTGGACAAGAACAGGTTCAGTTCCCTCATTGATCAGTTGACAGAAACCCTACCACGGACAGTCGCCACAATGCAAGACAAGGCAAGAAGTTTCATCAGGGTGGGAGCCGTGCGTCCCCACGCAAGGCCGCGGCATAACAGCGTTTACCCCGCCGGGCCCTCCTCGTCGCATCGGCGGGACAGAGGTAACCCCAGAGAATACAGGAACCCCAGGTTCAGGCCGGCAGAGCGCCACGGCTTGCTGTCGACTCTGAGCAAGTCACCAAAAGAAATACTCGCAACGAAACCAGAAGCAAAACGTTTCCCAGCCCCGCGGCCAATGGCACCTAAGTACGGCAAACAAAGCAAAAAATATTGCAGGTATCACGAAGAAAAAGGCCATGATACGAACGACTGCAGAGAACTGAAAGAAGTCATCATTAACGCCATAAAGGCAGGGAAGTTGGAACACTTAGTCGTCGGTGCCAGAGCAACGCAGCGGCAAGAGGAAGACAAGCCAGCGGGGGGCGACAAAAAGAAAACTCAAGGGTTACCACCCCCCGACGGAACAATCCATATGATCCAATGCTGGGTTGGGGGACAACGACGCAAGGCAGAAGTCTTGGATACTTGGGAAAGGCAAGCCATAAGTTTCCCACCCATCCAAGATGCCAGCCCGTCGGCAGAACCACTGATCATCTCGGGAAGAATAAACAACCACCAAGTGGAACGAATCTACGTCGACAGTGGCAGCGCGCTGGACATTATGTACGAGCACTGTTTTGTCCAGCTGCCCATCAGCACACAGCGCCTATTAAGCCCTTATGACTCCCCGCTAGTGGGATTCTCAGGTGAAACAAACTGGCCACTCGGAAAACTCAGCCTGGAAATGTGTCTGGGGCAACACCCAACTTACAGATCAACCACGCTGGAATTCATAGTTGTTCGCTCGCCGTCGCGGCATAACGTAATCTTGGGTCGCACCGGACTACAGGCGTTCGGTGCGGTAATCTCCACCGTGCACAGAATGATCAAATTCCCAACGCTGCAGGGTGTCGCAACTATCATATGTTCTGCCCCAGCAGCAGCAGTATGTGCACCCGTTGCGGTGGAAACTAGCAAACAGACCACACAGCCAGGACCGATGGAAGAAGACGTAGCAATAAACCCATCTTACCCTGAGCAAGCCATCAAGATTAACAAACTTCTCCCTCAGGAAATCAAAGCACAGGTAATTAAAATCCTGCAAGATAACATTGATGTTTTCGCTTTCTGTTACGCTGACATGACAGGAGTACCTCGGAGTATTGCCGAGCACAGACTGAACGTCAACCCTAGTCTCACCCCCGTGAAACAAAAGAAAAGAGGAATGGCTCCCGAACGCAGCAGATTCTTAACTACAGAGGTCGATGGCCTTGTCAAGGCAGGTGTCATGAGGGAAGTCAAGTACCAGACCTGGGTGGCCAACCCAGTCACGGTCAAAAAGTCAAACGGCGATTGGAGAATGTGCGTTGACTACAAGGAACTCAACAAAGCATGCCCCAAAGACAATTATCCCCTGCCGGAGATCGACTGGAAGGTGGAATCCCTCGCGGGTTTCTGCCTCAAATGTTTTTTGGACGCATACAAGGGCTACCATCAGATTCACATGGCAAAGGAAGACGAAGACAAAACGGTGTTCCACACCGCCCGGGGAATTTTCTGTTACCAAAAGATGCCCTTCGGGCTAAAAAACGCCGGGGCAACGTACCAGAGAGTCATCGACGCAGCTTTCCAGCACCAGATTGGAAGAAACGTCGAAGCTTATGTCGATGACATTGTTATTAAAAGCAAATCAGAATCCGACCTTCTGAGCGATATGACAGAAACCTTCGCCACCCTGCGAAGCATTGGCATGAAACTCAATCCGGCGAAGTGCACATTCGGCATGGAAGAGGGCAAGTTCCTGGGGCATATCATATCGCCCCGGGGAATCAAGGCAAACCCCAAGAAGATTGAGGCGATAACTGGAATGCCCTCCCCAAGCTCCATCCAGCAGGTCCAGAGCCTAACAGGAAAACTCGCTGCCCTTACGTGCTTCTTGTCGAGGGCAGCGGACAGGTCACTCCCTTTCTTTACCAACCTACGGGGTTGTTTACGTAACAAAAACTTTATGTGGTCAGATGCAGCGGAGCAGGCTTTTCAGGAAATGAAGCTATTCATGCAAGAACTCCCCACGCTAACCGCACCCATCGCAGGAGAAACGCTGCAGCTATATATCGCCGCATCAGGTGACGCAGTTAGCTCGGTCCTCATTGCTGAGCGTAACAAGGTCCAGTTGCCGATTTATTTTGTCAGCAAAGCTCTGCAAGGAGGGGAAGTCAATTACAACCCCATGGAAAAACTTGTTCTAGCAATCGTGTATTCAGCGCGACGGCTGCGCCGCTACTTCCAGGCACACCCCATAGTGGTGCTCACTGACCAGCCAATCAAGCAGATCTTGACAAAACCTGAAGTGTCGGGAAGACTGGCCAAATGGGCCATAGAGCTGGGCGAGCACGAAATTTCTTTCAAACCGCGTAACGCGGTTAAAGGTCAGATCATGGCAGATTTTCTGGCAGAAATACCCAAAGGGACTAAGGGCACCACCCACTTGTCCACGCCCGCCCCCACCGCGCCGAGCACCTGGGAACTATACTCAGATGGAGCATCCAGTTCGGAAGGGTCTGGGGCTGGGCTCATTTTGACAAGCCCAACCGGAGAAGAATACACTTATGATTTAAGATTCGAATTTCCAGCCTCCAACAACGAATCCGAGTATGAAGCTTTGCTAGCGGGCCTGCGCCTCGCGCAAGCAATGGACATCAAGGATCTAAGGGCTTTCGTTGACTCTCAGCTCGTGGCCAACCAAATTTCTGGTCTTTTCGAAGCAAAGGAACCCGTAATGAAACAATACCTCACTTTAACCAGGTCTGTGATAGAAGGATTCAGAAGTTTCAGCATTGAACAAGTCCCCCGCGGCAGAAACAAGAGGGCTGATGCACTCAGCAAATTGGCATCCCTCACATTTGCTCATTTAACCAAAGAAGTACTCGTAGAGGTTCTGAAACACAAGTCAATTGCCGCTGATCCCACCGTGGCAGACATACAGGAGACGGGGGACACATGGATGACACCAATCATTACGTTCATCACCACTGGAACACTTCCGGAAGACCCAGGGCAAGCCCGGAAAATAAGAGTCAACGCCCCAAGATACTTGATGAAAAAAGGGGTCCTCCACAGGAAAACTTTCTCGGGCCCAGAGCTAAGATGCGTCGGCCCGGCCCAAGCGGAGAACGTAATCAGAGAAATACACGAAGGGGCGTGTGGTTTACACGCCGGCCCACGATCGATAGTGGCGAAGATAGCAAGGCATGGCTACTTTTGGACGACCATGCACAAGGATACCACGGCAATAATACAGAAATGCCACGCTTGTCAAATCCATGCCCCGGTGCAGCGTTCCCCAAGACACGACCTGATTCCGGTCACGTCTGCATGGCCATTTCACAAATGGGGTATCGACATCGTGGGGCCCTTCCCGGCAGACCATGGTAACCTAAAGTTTCTTGTGGTGGCGATAGATTATTTCACGAAATGGGTGGAGGCCAAACCGTTGGACAAGATAACAGGGCAGAAGATTCTCAACTTCGTTTGGAACGACATTGTTTGTCGTTTCGGCATACCGCACGAGATCGTAAGCGATAATGGCAAACAGTTCGCTGACAATCCTTTCAAGTCATGGTGCGAGGGACTCCAAATCAAGCAAACGTTCACCTCCGTTGCGTACCCCCAAGCGAACGGGCAGGTTGAGGTCACCAACCGTGATATAGTTGAAGGCATTAAGGCTCGCTTGGACACGGATACAAGGGGGTGGGCCGAAGAACTACCAAATGTGTTGTGGGCACATCGCACCACACCAAAGAAGAGCACAGGCGAAACGCCCTACAGTCTGGTCTATGGATCGGAGGCCGTCATCCCTGCAGAAATAAGTGTTCCGACGCCCAGGGTTGCACAGTTCGATGAGGATGCCAATGAGATACGCCGCAGGGAACACCTCGAGCTGACAGAGGAAAGGCGCGGATACGCTGCAATCAGAGAGGCCGAAAACAAAAGAAAAATGGCACAATACTACAATCGCAGGGTACACCCTCTCACTTTCCAAGTCGGCGATTATGTATGGAGGAAAAATGAGGCAAGCCGCGTGGAAGACACTGGTAAACTGGTCCCAAAATGGGAAGGCCCTTACAGGGTGGCAACGAACCACGGCAACGGAGCATACAGCCTAGTTACCATCAGTGGTAGACCGCTCCCACGTACTTGGCAAACAACGAATTTGAAGAAATGTAATGTCTAAAGCGCCCCAGCCGCGTCGAATGTAACGGGCAGCCCCGCCGGGTCTATGGCAGGCCTAAGTCCCACAAAGAAAGCACTTATTTTCTTCATTTTATTCTTGTGATAGTCGATAGTGTAGGTCAGGAGTGAGTCTGATCAGCTTATCCTCTGTACCCATGCTATGTATTTTCAAATTTTCCAAAGATAATGAAAATCCAACGACTATCGCAAAAATTACAGGCTCGAACTTGGTTATGTTGCAATAATACACGTTAAAATCAACACAAGGACATGCAGGTCCAACACTCAAGCAGGTTGAGAAGACCAAGAGCCGACCCAAACAAAGGGTCACAACTGTCTTATGTCACGCCGCGACAGAGCATTAAGCTACGCGGCGGAAACAGATAGGATGGTCCCACCCCCGTTGGGAAGTGTTTTCTAGCCTTACCCCTGGTGGAGATCCCCCGCAGTTCTCAAGCTGAAGAGGGGTTTGATCAGAAACAGTTGCCCCGCGCCCGGCGACGACTTCTAAGTCCGCCGAAGGCGAGACGCCAACACACACATGGTAATCTAGACTTACCGGTCATGACAAAAAACAATAATCGCGCAAAAAACACAAACGTCTAGCAAATAAGCTAAACACAACAAACCTGTGCAATACACCAGTTACATAAAAACAAACTACAAACTGTACATCACATAACACCAGTTACATTGTTCCAGAGGTTACATACGCCCAAACCAGGCACCAACAAAAAACAAGGTTAGAGTTATTACATAACAAGGGCCCGCAGCACACGGCCGACCAAAAGATTAAGTTCAAATTCAACAGATAACAAACAACTAAGGCTCGATGGCCAACAACTCGTCCACACTCAAATTGGGGTTGCTAACCAGCTTCGCAACGTAAGCGGACTTGGCATTCTTCGCTGCCTCGAACAGTTGTTTTGCTTGCACCTTGCTATCGGGCTTGACCATTTGCAGGAGTTCTTCTAGGAACACAGGGGGGCTCTCTCCAAAGGCTTTCTGAGCACAAACCACAGCACGATGGGACCCATACTCCATCAGCCCTTGGGCATATGCATTGAACGGATCGGTAACAGTCGGGTCCTTCAACACTTTATCACAAATCTGTTCCAGCCCACCGCGCAGTTTCGCAAGCTCAGAAAGAGCCGCCTCCTTAGCCTCCCTCTCCTTGGTCACCTGTCCCAGCGCACCTGCAAGGGATTCATCAAGGGTTTTGTTTTTCTGTTCCAACACAAATATCTGCCCATCCTTGGCAGTCACCAACCTACCCTGCTCAGCAACCTGATCCTCCAGCGCATCATACTCGGCAACTTTACCCTCCAGCTCACATATGCGGTTCCTCTGCGCCTCGATCTGCAAACCCCGGTTGAGCGAGTCAGACTTACAACCATCCACAGCTAACTTCATTTCGGCAATAGGATCGAGTTGGGATTGATTTGTAGCACGCAACTCCACAACTTCGCCCGTTAACTTGCTCCAGGATGCCTTTTCTGACTTCAGGTTAGCCAACTCAATTTTCAACTCATGCACATGTCCCTGCTCAACCTCAAGCTCACCCCGCAGAGTTTGACGGTCATTAGACACTGCCTGATACCTGCGTCAGTTGTCCAAAAGCCAAACCAACTGGTGCACAATAGAATCATCGCTGCGGCGACGCGCTTCATCATCACTGAATTCCCGCACAGAGTCCAGCAGATCAGACGGCAACAGAGAATCCAAGATTTTCTCAACATCCAAAATATTGTCCGTAGTCTCTTTGTCATCATCCACACTAATAGCAGCTGTCTCATGGACCGGTGCGTTAAGAGGGGCGGACCGGACAGGGACAGGCATGGGTAGCACAGTGGGCTGGGCCTCAGCAATTGGGTCAACGTTGAGAGGGTTCAACCCTGACCCACCGGGGAGAAACTCATCAGGAAGGCCACATGTATCCCGGCCAGTGGGCCAATCATCACCCGTCTCGCCCTGCTTCCCATCACCACTGCCTTCCTCATCTACAAGCGAAAACGCTGCAAAATAAAGGCGGGGTAAATCCAAATAGACCAACGCGCCACGAACATATTAAGACGTGACAGTGGAGTGCAAAGAAACATTACCTGCATCGGAAACCTCTCCTCCAGCGTCGCTTGCATCCACCCTGGGCAGTTTCATCCCGGACAAATCTTTTGCGGTAAACTTCCTTTTCTTACCAACAGCTTGGCCGCGCTGAAGCCCAGAGCGCGTAACACCAGGAATCACGGGGTCCACAACGGCAGTCGTTGCGGCAGACACCGACACGTCCGGCTCATCATCACTCCCGGCATCCTCCTCCTTAACCAATTGCTCGTGGAACGGCTCAAACTCCGACTCAGTGCAACCCTCATAACCGACTTGCACATCATCAAGATCATCACCAGAAATAAGATACACAGGCTGCATTACTGCAATACAACAAAAATAAAAAAAAAAACTTCAGGACCAATAGCAAGAATATGGAAACAGTTATTGGCGCAAGTAAAAGGGTCAAAGCAGCATATATAAGGATAAACATATATAGATGACCGATGCAGCGCGCCCATACCCTGTCCGTTTTTCCTAAATACAGGCTTCGCGTTACCACGCTTCCAGGAGGAACTAATACCCAAAGCAAACAGCAAAGCCTCTTGGTGATACGTGCGCATATGCAGCGCCGCACTGTCACAAAGGTCAAACAAACGCGGATCCGGCCCATGGTCACGGGGAATCGTGTTCAACTTAGCAATGATCCCTTGAAAGTTCCATGACAGGACCACCGCGGGGACACGGGGCAAACAGGTCACATCAACAAAAAAGAAGCCATCCTTCCATGACCTTAGAGGTGGCCCTTTCGATGTTGTAAACGATGACGATGGCCTCTTTTCGAATGAAAACCAACAATCCTGCTTGGCCACATGGAAATGGCGACGAAGCAATGCGATGTTCGGCTCGCCGCCATGACCACGGCAAAACATCTCAAACATAAGCAACCGCATCAAACCTAAAGGGAGGAGTTGAGAAAGGGCTATTTTGAAATACTCGCAGACACTCACAATGAAACCACTGACAGGAAGGCGAAAGTTGCACACTTCAAAATACTGCCGGTAAACAGCCATTTTTTCGGTCGGCGGAGCATGCGCCCTGTCATCAGGCCCCGGCGCCACCGGATTAAACCCCCTAATCGAAGGATACTGGACTTCTAAAGCGGCCAAGACAACATCGCTAACTTTGCTACGTGTCCGGGCGACGGTTGAAGTAACATCGTCGGAAACCGCCGCCGGAACAGTATCATTAGATGAAGAAACAGACATGGCAAGAAACAACAGTGCGCAAAAAACGAAAGGGGAATACTAAGAAACACAGAAAGTAAAGAAAACACGGACCTCTATACGGCGATTGATCGAAAATACAGCGTGGGAACCGTTTTTTGCGAAGCGGACGAACCCTAATTTGGAAATGATCAAATTTTGGGGATGAATAAAATGAACGAAAAAGGCGGGTTAAGGATATTTATTATCCAGGCAAACGGGTCGGGCCACCATCGGACTTTAATCGCGACGCTACACGTGTCCGATCCACTCATTATTTCAAAATTTGAAATGATCTCCGTTCCACGCGCCTGAACCTAGCCGCCTCACGCGCCTTACACGCCATCATTGCCTGCCAAAAACAACTATTGACGTGACTCGCCATTGATGTTTGCTCAGAAAAAATCAATACCACAACTGCCGTTACGTCCCACCCCGCCGGAAACTAACTGCCGGTGCACGCCGCAGTGTGCACACTATGAGAAACTAAGAGTTCGACCCTTCGACTAATACTCAGTCAAACAATCGAACTGGGGGGACTTAATGGTGTAACCACACCCCAGCATAACAACTACATTCCACACCGCGGCGGGACGTATGTATGTCCTGCCCACCGCGGGAGATCGGCGTCCCAAACCGACTATGGTTACGTCGCAGCGTAACCATACCGACAAAACATTCCCTGACACAACGTATCATGAACAGTGCCATGTCAGAAAAGTATAGGAAGGTCAACGTATCTTCCTTACGCCTCATTGGTTTGTCCACTGGTTAATACGGGTCCTCCAGTTGTCATACTTCCCCATTGGCTGCGGAATAAAGCCAAACGGTGACAGCTTGTTTTCGGCCGATCACCTCGACACCCGAACACGACCGTTAGGCGGGAATCGCAGTGGATCGGTCCAGGCCCGTTACACCCCAACGGTTATCTTCCATGAGTATATATATCACACTTAACGCCACCTTGAGGACACATTCACTCACAACCCAAAAACCCTAATCACTTCTACCACCTGAAATCCTCTCAAGATTGAAGGTTATTAACAGCAATTGGAGTGTAGAAAACGATTATAATCCACCCACCTCATTCACTACTGCACTCAAACGATCCATGGCTTGATCATAGGTGGAGAACGTATTGCGCCGCAATCATTGACCATATTTCAAAGTCTCGTCATTCAATGCTTACATGACAATAGAGAAGAACGACCAACGGCACGTGAAGTGGTTACCCAACTTAAGGAGGCACTTGAAGTCCAAGTAAGTTTTTCATTTTTTTACAACCGAATTCAATGCTTTATCTTTTATATAATAAAGTTCTTAACTAAATAATTTCATTTTACAAATCTTCCCTTCCCTCCCCGAAATAGATTTTTATTTATTTTTTTTAACGGAATTACGAATTTAAAATTCACGATATGTGAGTTACATAACCTATAAATATTAGCACATCGCAAAATAAGTTTAGATTTGATATGAAAATATTTCAGTAATTCAATTGAACTAATTAATAGTTTAGTAATTAACTTACTTGAATATTTTTGCATAGTAGAGTAATATATATGTTTATTAACCTTGACTAACAATAGATAGAATTACATGCCTAATGCTTCAATCCTAGTCATTTGTGAAGAGGGGATTTTTCTTTCTTTTTTTTTTTTTCACAAAAGTTTTTACATGGTAAACCTATAATTTTTTCTGATTAACAATAGGTTTGAAGTAGTAAATGTTTATTTCTTATTAGTCCACACAAGTTATCCTAAACTATGAATCTTAACGATATAGATTCATCATTCTGGAAAGTTGTGAACAAAAAACAAATAGGTTAACTATTGTGAAAATTAAAATAAAAGTGAACAATGAATGTTAACCGAAGTTTTAGTTATTTACGAAAAAGCCATCACCCTCCAAAATTATATTTTTGCTCAAAGATGGATGGATAAAATGTGCTCTCACTAAAATACAACCCTATATGCGCTATGTAAGGGAAACTAATAATAAAATTGTTACAACTTTTAAATTTGAATGTGGACATGTCGTCTGCATGGGAGCATCATAAAATTATTTTGAATATATAACTTTTTTTAGCATCCCAACTATTTCTATGTTAATGTATTACAAAGTTATACATATCTAATTGGTATAATTACATGATATTTATTATATGATTAAAGGGAGGTAAACTGATAGATAATTGAATGGTAAACAGAGAGTTTTTAATGATGTATTGATATTACCTTGTCTAATAAAATTAATAATAATGAAATGATTGTTAAAGTATAATTTAGTCACTAAACACTACTGAGTCGAATTTTAAGACAAATGAAGAGATACATTATATGTAATTAGTAATTATTAAAACAAGAGCAATGCTAGGTTCACATAAAATTTCCAAAGAAAAATTCACACAATGAGGTGACATATGAGACAGATCAATCACAAATATTTTTGATTTCTCTCTCTTGGTGGTCCATATCATTTTGTGAAACATTTTATATAAAATTTTAGTGAATATATCAATTCTTTTTAAAGTTGACGAATATTATCAATACCGCGTATTTGACTAATATTCATTGAAAGAATAATTCATTGATAAATTCTAAAGGGATTAATACTTGAAAATGCAACTAACTTGTACCCGGTATCTATTTTATGTACCCAACTTACAATTGCTATTTTTAATGCATCAAACTTTCAAAAAATGGTGTTTTAAAACACTATGTGGATGCCACGTGTCACCATAAATGAGCGACACATCAGCTAAGTTACATTAAAACACTCTTTTTTGAAATATTGATACATTAAAAATAGCATTCATAAGTTAGGTATATACAATAAATATCGGGTACAAGTTAATTGCATTTCCAGATACTAATTCAATTACAAATGACAAACTCATTAACATTCATCATGACTTTCCTCAAATGAATGTTCACGACTTTACAACTTTAAATTTATTAACGTGTATTTTTTCAATGAATCCTCCATGAATACTAGTCAAAATACATATTTTTGTTCATTATTTACTAATAATATCCACCTCGGCTAGCATTCATCTATGATGAATGTCAACGAGTTCTTAACTTCATTTTTATTAATTAATATCAACTAATGTGGTAACCTATTGCATATTTTACTATTGTATCACATGTGCTTTCGATTGGTTTATTTATGTATTAAATTTATAAATCTCGTCTATTGTATGTATATTTTCTTTTTTTCCTCTAAAAACGCAAATAAAGTAATGGTTTCAATTTATGTAGACATACATCACACAAAATTTGTGAAATATTAAAATTGATCGACTCCATGGTGATTCACAGGAATCATTCTATGATAGAGACGAAATTTCATTTGAAGACGTAAAATCTGCCACAGACAACTTCAGTGATGAAAGGCGCATTGGAGGGAAGGTATACAGAGGACAACTTCCACATGCTGAAGGAGAGAAAATTATTGCCGTAAAGCGGTTTGGCGAAGAATATTTTGATTTTAAGAAATTGTGTTATACTCTAGGAACGTATAAACACGAGAATATCATCAATTTAGAACGTTATTGCGAAGAAACTGATGAAAACATTGCTGTTTATGAGTACGCGTCTAACGGAAGTCTCGATCAGTGGTTGAACAAAGATGATCTTACATGGATGAAACGGCTTGCGATATGCATTGATATTGCTACCGGGTTAAGTTTTCTTCATGAAGGTTCTCGAATTTTAAATAGATATGTAGCCCATGGAAAGATTGAAAGTAGTAACATTCTACTAACTGGGGACTAGAAAGCCAAAATTCATAACTTTGAGTCTTCCAATGAGAGACAGGGCCACCCGGACAATAATCCACATTTCTTTGATATTTACCAATTTGGTGTGGTTTTAGTTGAGATTTTTTGTGGCCGGAGACTTGAATATATGTATTCTAACATATATAGCCGAGCCAGTTTAGTTGAACGCTTCAAAAAAGTTAAACTCGATAATGAGATGGTGTTTGAGGGTATATAAGGAAAGATTGAGCCACAATCGTATCATACATTTTCAAGGATTGCCCATCAATGCTTACATCCTGATTCAAGACAACGACCAACGGCAAGCGAAGTGCTAGCAGAACTTAGAAAAGCATTGGAATTCCAAGTAAGTTCTCTAAATTCTACAAACAAGGCTTTCCTTAGTTTCACAACATTATGTCGGAACTATAACATATGTTCATTTAACAATGAGTATATATGAAAGTATATTAAGAAATTAATAACACGACATGGTGTATGTAGATTTTGAAATATATGTCAAACGTCAACATTGTTGAATTTAATTGTATTATTTTAAAGCGTAGAAGCTAAGTTCTCATACGACTATACTAGATTATCAAGATACATATATTAATAAGAATTAGTTTTATGATTAGTATTCTTATACAGGAGGATTATGAAATCTGTGGGCACGACTTCCAACAGATTACCAGCGAATAATTGAAATGTCAAAAACCCGCAATTTACTCCGACTTGAAGAAAAAGGATCTCTATGACATGTTCTGTGAGGGAATCCTCCTACGAGGAGGCAAAGTGGTAGTAATATATTAGCTCGCTATCTGTTTTGTATTAGCTCGTTATGTTCTTAGTTTCTTACTAAGAAAGTTGTACGTACATATGTTGTGGGGAGGACATTTTGAAATGGTGTTACACTCTAAAACTAATAGGTGACATAAGGAGTAGTCATGAACTTATATATATATTTTGATTTTTTTATTATACGGATATGAAACTTGAGTTTACACCCAATATTGTCTTTGCATAAGAGCACAAGGAGCGCTCGATTGAGTTTCAGTGTTTTCGTCAATGTTATCGAAAACACTGAACGAGAACACTGAAACAGAAAAGTGAGGTAGTGGTTAACATTGAGTTTCAGTGTTTTCGTCAGTGTTCTCGTAATTATTTTATTATTATTATTTTTCTGTTTAAACAAATTTAATACAATAAAATAATACAAAACAAAAATAAATAACATTGAATTAAAAAGTACTTTCATACAATAATTAAAATTCCTACAAATACATAATTAAAAGACAATAAATTTAAAAGACAATAATTCCTAAAAATACATAATCCGGAGACAATTATTTTAAAGAGATAACAATAAACTACAGAGTATTCTCCCAAATATGTTCCACAAGATCGGCTCGGAGGTTGTTGTGGACGTCTCTAACGCGTAGTTCCTTATTGTTTTGCCTTTGTGTGTCACATCTCTCGATCCAAGTTGTTTGCATATTGCGGACAAGAACATAATACTCTTCGTTTTCGGCAATATTGAACCCTTGGTCTTCTTGGATCATATTATGCAACAATATGCATGTATACATTATTCGCTTAATATGGTTGACCTTATAAGCTCATGCCGGTTGTTGTAGTATATGCCATCGTCCTTGAAGCACACCAAAGGCCCTTTCAACATCCTTTCGTGCACCCTCTTGTTTTCTGGTAAACTTGACTCTCTTCGGATCTACTTCACTTGGATACCCTTTAACAAACGTTGCCCAACCTGGATATATCCCATCAGCAAGATAGTACCCATTTTTGTACTCAACCCCATTTACCATAAAAGCTTGTTCTGGAGCAGTGCCGTTGAGCATATCATCAAACAAATGAGAAGAATTAAGAACATTTAGGTCGTTGTTAGCCCCTGCAACACCAAAGTATGCATGCCAAATCCACATGTCATACGAGGCGACTGCTTCAAGCATGATAGTAGGATAGCCGTGGTCACCTCGTGTATATTGCCCTTTCCATGCGTTAGGGCACATGGACCATGCCCAATGCATACAATCAATACTACCAAGCATGCCCGGAAAACCATGCTTGCTACCATGTCTCTCGTACAACCGTTGAATGTCATCGGTCGTTGGTTTTCGCATGTAAACGTTTGCATATATATCAATCATGCACATTGTAAAATTAATCAAACATTCGCGAGAAGTTCTTTCCGCCATTTGTAAGTATTCGTGAAAGGCATCCGGTGACGTACCGTATGCCAATTGACGTAAGGCGGAAGTGACTTTTTGGATGGTGGTAAATCCCATTTTACCGCGGCCATCTACTTTTTGACGAAAATAATCAACATAATCCGGAATTGGAGTAGTATAGTAATTAGATATACCTTCTACTATTCGAAGAAATAGACGTTTGCTCATACGAAAACGACGCTTGAAATACTCGGCCAGGTAATTTGCGTTGTCAATAAAGTAATCGTTCATTAAAGCATCGTTTGCCGTAAACCGATCACGAGGAATGTAACGACGCTTTAAACCACTTTGGTTGGACGATTCGCCCTCTTCACGGGGGACTACAACTTGGTTATGATATTGATGAAGAATTGTTAAAATTTCAACATCCTCGTCGGTAGAAGGTGAATCGTAAAATTCCGAATCACTCATTTTGTATTTTGTATGAGAAAGTGAAAGAAAATGGATGAAATGTGTGAAAAAAATGTATAGAATGGAGTAGTATTTATAGAAGAGAAAGAGAAAGGAAAAAGAAAAAAAAAACTTTTTTTTTAAAAAAAACTAGCCGTTCAAACGGTCAAAATTTTTTTTTTTTATTAATTTTTTTTTTGAAATCTAACCGTTGGAAGGAAAAAAAAAAAAAAAAAACTTTGAAAACCGGCGTTTCAAACAAAACCTTGGACGAAAACACCGACCGAGAACGTCGGGTCGGAGTGCCGAACGCCGAGTCCTCGGCGTTTTTGATCGAAAACGGCGACAAATATGAAGGCGCTCCGAGTGCTCTAATGATCACCTTTTTGGTTTATTTCATTATGCACCGTTAGTGGTTTTATGTCATTTTTTATATTATCTTTTACTACTACATATGAACCTTGAATTACTATTACTTCTCGAAATGATTCAATTGTACATATATATACATCCATTTACACACAATGGTTTAGATTTGTATTCTTTTCTGTGACGGTTGGTTTCCTGGGACAATAACGAAAGAAGAAACGAAATGATATCAGCGAGAATGTTTTCCTACAAAAACCGGACATTGCAAAAGTGGAAGCTCATTCTGAAATCAATGTCATATCTCTCTCTCTCTCTCTCTCTCTCTCTCTCTCTCTCTCTCTCTCTCTCTCTCATTAGTATATGGAAGATAATACATTTCTACAAATTTGTATATACGCTATAACTATTGACGAACGTAGGATAATTTCTTAATAAGATGATTAATTATATCTACAAAGTGTCAAATCTAGACTCAAATTAATGGAATATCTTTATAGCATCCGCAGGCTTCACAAAGTGTCGATGATGTTGGATGTTTCAAATTTAATGATCCAAATAAAGATAAAAACTCAGTTTCTATCTCCAAATGTCATTTATGGTGTTCATCTAATCTTCAAATTTGGTGATTATAAAAAAGTGTCAAGTAAACCCATGCATGTCAATCTAAAGTGCAGAAAGGGGGATGAAACAATGCATGCATACTTCGCGGAACAGAGAGAGGATGAGTGGATGCAGATTGAGTTGTTTCGATTCTTCAATCATAAGGAAGAAAATGATTTCGAGGTTTTACTAGAGAGTTTTTCGAAATACTATTGCGGAAGTGTTGTCATCTACGTTGAAGGAATAGAATTTCGAGCCATCGACGATGTAAGTTCCAAATACTCTCATACCTTTTTTTTTTATAAATTCGAACATAGGTGAAACATGAAGAGATGGAAAACAAGTTTGTAACACGTCTTATGATCTTATATATAGGTGAAACATGAAGAGATGGAAAATCTAAAGGAAGTCCAACAAGTCTTGAAATCAAACTCGCACATGGACCGGTTGGACCGATTGTCAACTGAATATATGCTTATAAATGCTCTCAAAAATTCAAATGAACAGTTTTGCCTGCTAAGTGAAGTGGATGGAAAGAAGCTTTTTATACTTTCTGCTATGGGTTTTCTATATGACTCTTTAAAGGTGAAGTTTCTTAACTGGAAGCCCTCGGAACAATAGAGGTTCGTTTTCTAAACGAACTTTATCAATTTCCGATCCTCATCTTGTTCTAATTCCTTACTTCTCTTAAATTGTATAATCCCCATTTATAGGCATTTGAAGTTTATACTATGTACTTAACTATACGTTTTTAACAAAATAGTTGGTATTTACCCATAATACGGTGGATGGCAAAAGTCTTACATCTTGAGTGTCTTTAAGTAGTATCGAAGAAAATGATAAAATATTGTGTACGTGCAGATTTCCGGTAGTCGTTGAGTTTCTATCACAGCAAGTATACCGTATCAAATGCGAGATCGAGAGTCAAATGTTGTCGCCAGATACACGTTATAATTGTTACCTCGAATTCAAGCTTTCAGAAAAATGTCGCGGATTGCATTGTCCGGTGAAAGTAAGAAATCAACTTCAACTTAACGTAACAACAAAGCGATTGAAACTCTTTACTTTAGATCCCCAACTCCATGGAATTTACATGATATCAAACAAGCCCCGATACAAAGAGAAGATGAATGGATGGAGGTTAGTGTGTGGGAATTCTACTCAACGATTGACCTTAAAAATAAGTGTATTCCTATAAATCTGAAACTTATAAGTTATGAAGGAACGATGGCGGGCCTTATTGTATGTGGCATCGAGTTTCGGCCAATATAAGAACAGCGAACTATATAGAACTTTTAACTTTCCTGGTGCTCTTGATATTAATTTATACTTTTTAGTTTTTAGTAACATTTTGTAAGACCCATACATTTTACATACAAACATACTTTATATTATATATCAAAAGCGTGGTCCCAAAACATACTAGCCGATAATTTACAAAACCAAACATTTTATACTTACTACACGTGCCAAAATACTGCTTTTACTAATTTATATAATTACACACCAAACTATTAATATCGGTTGTTATGAAAACTTTCCAAAATATCATAACCAAAAGATCAGAGTTATGCGCCGTCCTAGTCAAACATCCCGCTAGTCATCATAACCCACTAGTTCATAAATGGATATTTATGGCGGTGAAAAAGGCCATCTGAAGCGGTGATCTAACCGCCCCTGATGCCGGCGACACAAAAGCCTAAACATCTTTTATAGCAGTCAAACGACCGTTTCAAAAGAATAAATTTGAAGCGGTTACTTTACTTAAATAAATTGGTTGTTGGACAGTACATGAGGTGATCATTGGGCCAATAAACCGCTTCAAAAGTCAAACAAAAATTCAAAAAAAAATCACTTTTACCCCAGAAGCATATATTCATTTTCAGTTTCCCGCTAATCACCCAAATATATTCATTATTCTTGCTTCAACTTACATTTCAAATTCAAATTAGTTTTCTTTTATGAAAAAAAATAGATTCCTTTTCAACTTATATAAATATACATACACAATAACTAAAAGGAAAAATATCAACCTGTTTTAATCGAACAAAAAATTACATATCTTAAATAAATATATCAAATAACAATAAATCAAGAATACATGGATTTGAATATAGCAATACTATACTACAAGTCAACAATCATATATCTATAAAGTAAAACTTCTTCAATTGCACTAACGATACACTGCAACTCATCGCCTTTTCAGTAACCACTAGTCCACTAACAATTTGCCATTTGTTTCTTGAGGATACTGCAATAGATATAAACACACTATAAATTTTATATTATTTTTATGTTTGTTGTATCTGCATATACATAGAAGATACATATGCTCACCATAACAACCGATGAAGTACAACTAGATGTGAGCCGTCATCATGGACGAGATCTGAACACAAATACATATATGTAAGAACACAGATCTGATGAACCAAAACACAGATCTAAAAAAATATTGAATCATAGTTTCTTTGAATTTTACATTAATTTACTCGTTTGCTGCCACCGTGACTCACTGTTAGTCATCACCGGATCAACTCTTCAATTTATTTTCTATAGTGGGGAATAACTTAAATAAATCTTGCTTGTGTAAATTAGTGGGTACATGCTGGAGATAATATGTGTGTTTATTTATAAGTAAAATGAGAAAAGAGAAGCGGTTATTTATTATTTTATAGCACGGTTCACAAAGAACGCGCTATAAAATAACAATTAACAGCTTCTAACTATACTCATTTTTTTTACTTTGGAAACAACCGCTCCATTTTTTTCTATTTGAAACGGTTTTTTACTTAACCGTTTTAAAATTGTACTTTTTTGAAGCGGGTTGTTTTAAATCGCCACAAATAACGATATTTTTTTGGAGCGGTGTTTACTAAACCGCTATAAATATAAGTAATTAGAGCGGTTTTTTCTAAAACCGCTACAAGTAATGTCATTAAACTGTTTCAAAAAATATTTTGGACCCACTTTTTACTTTTTATAGCGGTTATCACGTAAAACCGCTATAACACTACGCTCTAAATAGTCATTTGTGTACTAGTGACCCGATCTACTTCAACTAACTAAAATCTACAAAACATTCAACAACGAGGGATTAGCTTATTGCTAAGTGAATGGAACTATAACCGACGGTTCAATCCATTCATAACAAGTCTTACAACAAAATAAACTTAAACACATAAGCACATAAGTACAGAAGGACCGGCGGTTCCTGTATGCTATTCTCAGAAACCACGACCAATGTATGCTATTCTCAGTGATCTACCGATAGCTTAACTACTACCTTCGCTGACATAGGTTGGTCCTCAACTATGTGTATCAGAGAAACTCAGACAACTACACAGTAGTAATCAAGCCCAACCATCGTTGACCTTCCTCCGAATCATCTCAACAACTTGTCACATAAAGGCATATCATATGCAGTTATGGAATATCAACTTGTACAACTTTTTACAACTGGATCAATCAACTCAATCAATATAATCAACAACTGAATAACTGAAATTAACATGGCAATAACTACAACCGAAACTATCATGGTTTACCCGTTGTAACCAAACCCGTTACAACTGGGTTGAACCGAGGACTACGGTAACCAATCACCGATATTATCTGATCTTCAACTCAGTGGTCTAATCTTACTGAGTTGCTGCCCGCTTATCTGGAATTACAACTACAACAAGTCAGTAATAATCCAAAACCATTACTCATAATATAAACATATAACTTCAACTCAAATCATAATCTTATTTAACATAGCATCATTAAATTAATTTATACCATCTTTATATTCTATTAAACACTTATCAACTATTCATACAGATACTACCTATAACATATTTCATATACCAATACATAAGCTAGTTCAAAACAGCAACTGTTCCTGTTCAGCACACAATCGCGTCGCAACCATCAACATATCGCGTCGCGATTATCAACCAATCGTGTCGCCATGGTACACCAATCGCGTCGCAATTGTGGTCTGTACAGCAGACCCTGAACCTGTGAAGAACCCAGCTCCGAAATTCATACCAACCTCACAAAATCTCAGTTTATAACCACGAATTTCAGGTGTAAATAACTACAATCTTTAATTATAAACACCATATGACAACAACAATGTCTCTAACATCTATTTCTAATATACATCATCATCAAATCCAAATATTTGAAACCCTAACTAAGAATTACTCAAACTTGAAGAATACAAACAAATTATACATACTAACTTTATATAGTCATCATATAATCAGAAAGTATAGTCATGTAATCATCACCTAATACACATAATCACTTTCATAACTAAATCAATATACCTATCAATTTCATTCAAATACACTTATGAACCAAAAATAAGATTTCTTACTCTTGAATTGATAGGAACAAGATGATGATTATAATCTGATTTCTTCTAGCTTGAATCCACACAATTATATGATGAGTTCTTTTGATTTCTTTGTAAGGATTTAAGTGAGTGTTTTTAAGAAGATTTTAGTACCAAATGAAGAGGTGGGAAAGATTAGATAATTTCAGTCGGTCCTCCACCGCCCCATCTATTATTTGTGTTTAAATTATACCCTCTTCTAACCCTATTGCTTGGAACCCGAAAATACCCGTAATCCAAAAGGTTTTTATTTTACCGTCAACTTTAATTAATTAAAACAAGTCATATTTTATTAGTCACAATAAAATCGCTAACTCTTTTAACCATTTATTTTTCAATAATTCACCTATAAAAATCATTTTCAAATACTTTTCAATATAAAATTCCAGACTAAAAATCGGGGTGTTACACATTTGATCCTCTAGAGCCTCTTGTTGATTATATGTGGCGCCAGAAAAGCAAAAGCCCGTTCAAATAAGTTAACCCAAATACCCCTAAAAGAAATGTAATAAATGGAGTTAACCATGTATTAAAACACCATTACTTTGAAGAATCAAAGCAGTTAAAGAATCAATGAATCGAAAATTCCAGCAGATGAGATAACATGCATGGAGTTAACCATGGTTCTGGAACGACATTACTTATTGATGACCAACCACAAGCATTATTTGCACACTCTAATCTTATCTCTAATTCATGTTTCCTTGATCTCAAAAGCATATTCTTATTTTCAATCACAGTGTAACGTTTCCTCGTTCCTTCGATTTTCATCAATATTTCAGCTCGCTTTTTCAAGAAATAAAAGATTTCATCATTGAGATCTTCATTTGTTTTTCTTTTTTCAACTCTTGTTGGATGGTCTTGTTCTTTAGTGTTAATTAAGATAGGTCCCGGGTAGGACATACGTCTTTTTTTAAGACCAGCTCGTATAGTATTTATTATGCATAGCGAAAACAAGACATGCACACAAGTTTCTGTCATGTGCTGTGTTTTATTCATTAGCAACTTGGTGATAAATCAATTAGTTTGCATTGTTGCTTATGTCGTGTGTGTGTGTGTGTGTGTGAATTTCAACAATTCTTTCAAACAAAAAGTCTAAATCAAATTCCAATAGAGGATCAGAGTTTGCGCAAAGCTGCACAAGGAAAAGAAAATGCTTACAATTGTTCTTGATTGTACGTCTACAAGAGCAAATAGAATAATGTGCTATGGATATGTTCTCTGCAATGGCATATCTATCTATCTATACTATATACTAAAAGGGAAATGTGGCTGATGTCATGCTTTAGCCCTTACCCAATCTGAAGCTGAGTTTATGATGACATGGATAGTCTAAGAATCAAGGAATTTTCTTGTAATTTCAATTTTTTTTTTGTAAATAGAATGATTGGTTGTTTTGGTTAAATATGTGGATTGGTTATTTTGTGGGTCTTGAAAAAAGTACTTTGGTTTACGTTATTTGTGAGTCCCCAAACACTCAACAGCCTACTGCAATTATTATTTCTCATAGTACTATAGTATTTAAAAAGAAACAAAATTATAAGAGTCAAAGATTTTGTGTGAGATATGATGCATGCATGAAGGGGATATAAGATTTTGTGTGAGTTCCCATGCATAAGGGGAGTATAATGATTACCTTGCTTGTGGGTTTAATACAAGAAATACAAATGGGTAACCACTGTACGGCCTCCACACCCAGCCAATCACAGACATTGTTAAAAATTTCTCCAAACATGTTAGAAAATATCAAATAAACATCATAAAGCCATATATATTAGTAGGGACAATTTTGGTGAGGACCTTCAAGTATATAAATTGAGAAATATCCATACGGAATCCACTTCGTTTTTCACTGATTTCTTCATGAATTCAAACCCTAATTACGTTGAATCCATTGACAAACCGCCAGATCCACCAGATTCAATGCAGTCTGAACAATTTCACTCGCCTGAGTTGAACTTGAATGGTACGCCGGCTACGCAAACTATGAGCCCTGCTCAAGTGAGAGCTCAATTGAGAGCTGTAAAGCTAGATTCCATTGAAGGTGATGGTTCTCAGCTTAGTTCTATGGATAATTCTGAATCTATGGTGAAGAGGAAACCTGGAAGACCAAAAAAACGTAAACAGAAGCTTGGTGGGGGTGTGATGGTGCAAGGTTACAGTAACTCAGCTCATCTTATGAAGAAAACACAACCGCCGTCTTCTATTCCGAAGTTACCGTTTAATCAGGGTGTTTCTAAGAATAATAAGATGCCTATGTCTATGCCTGATACATTGAATGAAGGTATTTCTCTTTCTATTGCTCAAATGAATGAGAATCCTGTTGATATGGTGAGTTTAGATACTATGAATGATATGACTGATAATTCTGCTGTTAATGAGAATATGATGAATGCTCAGTTTGAATTTAAAGCAATTAATACGCCTGTTAAGGTTGTTGACTGTGAAATGGCTGAGGAAACAAATAATGTGAGTAAGGAGGGTAAAAGAGTTATTAAGTCTTATGCTAAAACTCTCCAAAATACCACTGAATCAGTTGTTAGAATACTTAAGAGGGGTGAATTTGATCAGAGTCAAGCTGAAACAAATGGGTTGAAACATGGGTATGATAGTAATGTTGGGACTGATTCAGAAATGGCTAATATGGGTGGTACAGAGGTTAGAGGTAAGAATAATGTCAATGCAACTGCTAAAACACATGATAGTTCTAAGAATATGGGAGGTAATGGCAGGCCAAGTATGTCAAGGCAAAGTGTATGGAATGCCTCTACTGTTACATTTGCTGACTTAGTGAAAAAAGGTAATGATGAAGTTGAGCTTAAAATGGAGTATATCCCACCTGTGAGATTAGCTAATGGGCAGAAGAGAGTGACATTTACAGCTGAGGAGGTTAGAAAGGGTGGGAGTCATTTTGCATTGCAATTGTATGGGTACTTCATAGGCACATCTATGGATTATCAGACTGTTAATAACAATTTGAGAAGGATGTGGAGGAATTATGATTTGAAGGAAATTGTGAAGACTGCAGCTGGATTTTATCTCTGTAAGTTTAAGAGTGAGAAGGGTATGAAAGATGTGTTGGAGAATGGACCATGGCTGGTTAATAACATCCCATTTTTTATTAATCAATGGGAGCCCGGAGTATGGCTTGAGAAGATAGAACCTGTTAAGGTTCCTATTTGGATCTGTGTGCATAACCCTCCAATTGAATTATGGAATGGTAATGGTATAGGTAAACTTGTTAGCAGGGTTGGTAAGCCATTGTTAATGGATAGAGTAACAATGGAAAGGTGTTTGAACAAGACTGGCAGACTGAGTTATGCAAGGGTATTGGTTGAGGTCACAGCTGAAGAGGAATTACCTACTGAAATTGAATTTGAGTACCCTGAGATGGGACATTTACCTTCTAAAGTTGGTAAGTTAGAGGTGACCTACCAATGGAAACCTCCACTTTGTATGCATTGCAAAGTATTTGGGCATTTGTTTAAGAGTTGTAAGAAGAGGCCATTGAGTGAGGAGGAAGTGGCTGAGAAGGTTATTAAAGATGCATTGAAAGTCAATCAGAATGTGGGTGGTAGTATGAATGGAAAGGGCAAAGATGAAGATGGATTTCAAACAGTAGGAAGGAAGAATAGAGTTGTGGATAAAATGAATATGCAATGGCAGCAGAGTATGAGGAATGGTTTGAATAATACTCAAGGAAGAAGTGGGCAGCAGATGAATCAAAGTCAGAATAATAGGCAAGTCAAAACAAAAGGTGTTATTCCCAATAAGGGAAGTGTGTTTGATAGGATTAGGAATAATGGTCAAACCAATGTGAATCCTGTGACAATTGGGAAAGTAAGTGAGAGCATTCTTAAAACAGCTGAGAAGTTACAGAATAAGGTGAAGCAAAGCACAGTTGGTGAGGGTAATCTTAGTCCAAAAAAAGCATGGGTTAGAACAGGGGTACAAAAAGCATCAATTAAAGATGTTAATGGTACTCCTATTGATGGTGATCTATCTAGAATGGGATCATTAACATCTAAAAAGAGTGATCCAATGAAGACAAATAAAGGTGGTGCTCAGAATGATGTTCAAGAGTTGGGTGGGATTAATACAAAAAATATGTTCAGTGTCTTGGGTGATGAAAATGAAGATAATGACATGAATGGGTCAGAAAATGAGGAGGATTGGGATACTGAATTGAGTATGTATGTGTTTCAACAAAGAGCTGTGGATGCTTATCTTGAGACAAAAAAGTATCCTGATAAAGTTGTGAGGAATGATTGGACATCAGCACAAATGGATTATTGGGTTACTAAATGTCAAGAATATGGGATGGATCCAAGTTTTATTGAGGATGATGATGTGGATTCAGACACAAATGGATCTGCAGCTTTTATGAAGGTTGAGGGACTTGATGATGTTACCTTGCAGCAGGGAGAGAAAGGTAACAAATCTTCTAATGTTCTTTAATGGATATTAAAGTTTTAGCTTGGAATGTTAGAGGTATTTCTAATATCTCTAATCAAAATCAGGTTAAAAAGTTTATAGATGAGGGTCAATTTAGTGTTTGTGGTTTGATTGAAACACATGTGAGTAAAAAGAACCTAAGTAGAATAGGGAATAAAATGTTTGGGCAATGGGAATGGGTGTCAAATAGCATGAAATGTGAAGGTGGCACTAGAATAATGCTTGGTTGGGATCCTAGGTCTGTTAATATTATGGTTTTGGAGTATCATGCTCAGGCTGTGCATTGTTACTTGGAACCTGTTAATGATAAGAAAGGTTTCTATTGTTCATTTGTTTATGGCCATCACACTAGAATTCCTAGGAGAAAATTATGGCAAAATTTAGTGCATCATTCTAAATCTGTTAAGGATTTACCATGGGTAGTACTTGGAGATTTTAATGAGACACTTGATCCAAGTGAGCACTCTGCTGGATCATCCATGATTACAAGAAGTATGAGTGATTTCATGGATTGTGTTAGTGAAGCTGAAATAAGTGATTTGAGTATGACTGGATTGAGACTAACTTGGAATCAAAAGCATGGGAAAGTAGAAGGTGTATTGAAGAAGCTAGATAGAGTTATGGGTAATGAATTGTTTATATCATCTTATCCTGGTTCTAAAGCTCACTTTCACCCTTTTTTACATTCAGATCATACCCCCATTGTGCTTTCTATTTGTGGAGTTAAAAAGGCTGCACCTAAGCCTTTTAGATTTGCAAACTATTTGGTTGGCAAGTCTGGCTTCTTACCATTGGTTAGTGATGTGTGGAAGGAAGATGTAAATGGGTATGCTATGTTCAAGCTTGTGTCTAAGTTAAAGAAATTGAAGAAACCAATCAGAAAACTTAACTATGATCAAGGCAATTTGTTTTTGAAAGTCAAGAGACTAAAATCTGAGTTAGAAAGGATTCAAGTTGAAATGGAGAAGGATCCTACTAATAAGGTTTTAAGAGAAACAGAATTTAATGCAGTCAAGGCATACAAAGATGCTGTGATTGATGAGGAGTTATTTCTGAAACAGAAGTCAAAGATTGAGTGGTTAAAGGAGGGTGATCATAATACAAAGTTCTTTCATAGAACTGTTAAAGAAAGATTGAATAAAAGGAGAATTGATTCAGTTGAAGATATGAATGGTGTGAGATTTTTTGATAAACAAGTTGCTGATCAATTTGTTTTACATTTCAAGAGTGTGTTGGGCTGTAGCAAGCAAGTCCAGTCTATTCTAGATCCTGAGATGTTATTCACAAGAAAGTTATCTTTTGATGAGGCAAATCACATGGTAAGATATGTGACTAATGATGAGATTAAATCTGCTATGTTTGATATTGCAGATGATAAGGCTCCAGGACCTGATGGTTATTCATCCAAATTCTTTAAAGCTTCATGGAGCATTGTGGGAGATGATGTCTGTAAGGCTGTGAGGGAATACTTCCAAAATGGCAAGCTCTTGAAGGAAGTTAATGCAACGGTCATTGCACTGGTGCCTAAGGTAAGTAATCCTCAAAGAGTCACTGAATTTAGGCCCATTGCTTGCTGTAATGTGTTACTCAAATGCATAAGTAAAGTGATAGCAAATAGGGTTAAGGGTGCATTGAATGATATTGTGGATATGAATCAAAGTGCTTTCATCCCTGGAAGACAGATTAGTGATAATATCCTTTTAACACAGGAGTTGTTAAGGAATTATCATAGGAAGTTGTTCAAAGGACCAGCCAAATGTGCTTTTAAAATTGATGTCCAAAAAGCCTATGACACTGTTGAGTGGAGTTTTCTGAGAAATTGCTTGCATAGTTTTGGATTTCACCCTTGTATGGTCATGTGGATTATGAATTGTGTAAATTCTACTGCATTCACTATAAATGTCAATGGAGATCATGTGGGTTACTTTCAAGGGGCTAGAGGTCTTAGGCAAGGGGATCCCATGTCACCCTACTTATTTACTTTGGTCATGGAGGTTTTAACTCTAATGATCAAAAGGCAAGTAGAAGCTGATGATGATTTTAGGTATCATTGGAGATGTGAAGCTATTGAACTCACTCATTTGTGTTTTGCTGATGACCTTTTACTTTTTTGTAATGCTGATGTTAAATCTGTGAGTGTGTTGAAAAAGGCATTGGATGAATTTAGTAGTGTATCTGGTTTAGTGGCTAGTTTGGAAAAAAGTACAACTTTCTTTGGAAATGTTAAGAGAAGTGTCCAAAATCAGATCCTACAGATTATGCCATTTAGTGTTGGAGAGTTGCCTGTGAGATACTTAGGTGTGCCTTTGTTGTCTACTAGATTAAAGCAAAAGGATTGTTGTGCTTTGATTAATAAGGTGAAGAAGAGATTAATCAATTGGAAAACAAAGTCACTGTCATATGCAGGAAGGTTGCAATTAATTAACTCTGTTTTGACATCTCTTCAAGTTTACTGGTCTTCCATGTTTATATTACCAGTAAGCATCTCTGATGACATTGAAAGAATCATTAGAGGTTTTTTGTGGTCTCAAGGGGAATACAAAAGAGGGCAAGCCAAAGTTAAATGGACTGAGGTTTGTAAATCTAGAAGGCAGGGGGGTTTGGGAATTAAAACTCTACATGTATGGAATATTGCTCTTATCTCAAAACATGTATGGAATCTTGTCACTAATAAAGAGTCCATTTGGGTAAAATGGGTCAATGCTGTGAGATTGAAAGGTAAGAGTTTTTGGAGTTACAAATCCCCTGGAAATGAATGTTGGAGTTGGAGGTGCATCATGGCATGCAGTAAAGAAATTAGGAAGTTTATTGTGTGTAAGCTTGGTAATGGAGAAAATGTATCTGCATGGTATGACAATTGGCACTCATTGGGGCCTCTTTGCAATGATATTACAAGTGAGGATATGTATGAAACTGAGTTTAATTTCAATTCAAAAGTATCTGATCTTGTAGTTCATGGGGAATGGAATATTCCTGAAGAATGGAGGAATAGATTTCCAAATTATTTTGAATTGCCTCCACCATTGTTGATATCAGGAAGAAGCGATAGAATGTTATGGAAGACTTGTAAGGGCAAAACTGTACCTTTTTCTGTTGGTATTGTTTGGAATGATTTGATGATCCAAAATGATGATGTCAAATGGGCAAAGCTTGTTTGGTTCTCCCAATGTATCCCTAGGCATTCATTCATACTTTGGGTTGCTATACATCATAGATTAAGAACACAGGACAGGTACATGGGTAATGATAATCAAGATGAGTTGAAATGTGTTTTTTGTAAGGGAATGAAGGATAGTCATTCACATCTGTTCTTTGAGTGTGAGTGGACTAAATGGATGTGGGATAAGTTTAAAGGAATGGCAAGGTTGGAACAAGCTCCTGATACATGGATGGAAGTCATTGAATATATTCAAGATAGACCATTTAATAAGTCTATTTGGAGTATCATTCAAAGACTAGTATTAGGTGCTATTGTGTATTATTTGTGGCAGGAAAGAAATATCAGATTGTACCAATCTCAAGGCAGGACCAAAGAGCAGCTAATGGAGATTATAAAGAATGTGGTTAGATGGAGGTTGATGGGCTTGAATGTTAAAAAGTCAAAGCAAAGTCTTGTGGCTGCTACAATCTGGAATGTACAACTGTATGGTGAAAAACAAGTGACTGATGAAGGTACCACAAATAATTCAGCTCAATGTTAAAATATCATATTATTACTGGGTGGACGGGTTGGGTTGGTGATATAAGGGGGGATTGGGTAGCTATGCTATATTTGCCATATTCTGTTTTTAAACAAAATCAGTGTCTATTTAATAGGATGTCAGTGCTTGAATCTTATTTGTGTCCTATTATGTATGTGTCAGGTCCTGAGTGGCAAGTAGCATATATAGGTGTATGGGTGTTAAAATATAATGTGCTGGAGGTTAGCACTGTAGGTACCATGGGAGTAATAAGGCGGTCTTTTATTTCTGCTTTATTTTCCTATTTATCTCCTTTTAACCTTAGTATGTTCACCTGTAAATTTTTCATATTGATCTGTGAAATTAATATTTGTAGTTTGAGGATTTATGATATGCACTGGAGATGTGAGTGTATTAATTTGATGAAGATGAAGTTTCATGATCCTGGGATAACTACAAATGGTTTAATTTACAGTTTGTGTGAGTCTATTGTCAGTATTGGGTGGTTTTGGGTTGGGAATGGAGACATAAGGGGGAGCAGGGTAGTGGTATTCTCTTGTAGATGTCTCTATTATATTAGGTTTGAAAGGAATAAAAATGTGAGGTATATATACTTGAGTGATGTTCTGTTCTGTTCTGTCCAAATGTGTGAATTGACCAAGAGAATACTGCATAAGTGTTGGGTGATAAAAATATATATGTTGCTGGAGGTTAGCAATTTTAGTTTAACCAGTGGTGATATAAGGATGATTGAGTGTTTTTGGTCTTTATTTTCTTTTACAAGTTTTAAACTCCTTGACCCATTTAGGATATCCAGTGAGCCAATTCATGTTTTGCTGAGATTGCTTGCAATAAGGTGTAGCAGAAGTGCCTTTGTGCTGCAATGTAGGCAAGGATCTAGGAAGCATTACATGGGATTGGGCTGCTGTTTAACTTGTGAGGAGTGTCAGCTAATTATTCTGGGTTTGGGTGGGTATTATGGTGTTATAAGGTGGAGCTGGGTAGAGTCCAAGTCTTTTGGTTCATTATTTTTTATTAAATGTGTATATGATTCCATTAAAACCAATGGGTTTGTATTCTTTCACAAGCCTGTTTGGATTTTATGTGTTAAAATAAATGACCAAAGATGTATAGGATTGGAGTTCTTGGTTATAGTGCAGGGGTATGGCACTCTACTCTATTTTAAAGGTGTTACAAGGATGGAAAAACATCACTTTTTCTGGAAATATATTTTTGTTGAGCTTTATCTTTCATTTGATGGTGAGATGGCAATGAAAATTGTAAAACTGACTGTAAGGAAATGGAGTAGAAGAATTTCCTACAATATGTTGTTTAGGCAGTGGTTGATGATCAATTTTCATGTGTCAGGCTGCCAAATTTATGGTCATTCACAATTTTTGAATGATAACTGGATTCGATATCAAATCTGTAATCCATCTATATCTGGTCATGATTCTATGTGTTGGTCATTTTGGTTTCTGGATAGTATGGTTATCTATGTGGAGGAAGGGTGGAGGATGGGACAGAAATGTTTTTGTGCTCATTATAATTGGGATTGGCTGAATGCAAAGGGCAGTATTTATTTGTCTTGGTTGACTTTTCAGAGTCAAACATGGAAAAGTCAAATTTTGGTCAATTTGACTTTACCGGGTCAAACTTGGTATTCATCTAAGTCAAAATTGGTCCAGATATATGTTAGAGTTAGATTTGGTGTTATAATGGGTATTGAGTATGGCTGGAAATGCAGAGGTTGGTTGGGTCAAGACTATCTAGGCTACTATTTGACACTTGTTAAGTTGAAGATTAGTCATACTGACCTGTTGCTATTATTTACTATATTATATTGGGTTGTTGGGTGCTATTACAAGATACAGTTACAAGGTGTTGTTATAAGTTGTAGTGTAGTTACTTTCAAGAATGCAGTTTATTTTGATTATCTGTGTGTAATGCTAGTTAGTCAGTCTGATTATATTAGCACTTATGCACAGATGGATCAAAAATTGATTGCTGGAAATGGAGCAGGTTTGAATGTTAATGATTTTGATACTGGTTTGGTAAATTGTTCAATTGTTGCTGTCATTTATAGAGTTGCACATATGACTATTGCTAAGTCTATTTGCATGAGTATGATGGCTGCAAGCTGTTTGTTATGCATTGCTAGTTTAGGCTTGGTTAGTAGTACTTTTAATTGCTATTCTGAGATTGGTACTAGTAGGAGCATAGATGTTGCTGTGGATCAGAATAGTAGATGCCTATGTGGGGTTATTAAATGCTGTTGTTATAGCTATATGTTTGTTCCTTATATAGCTGGCATTTTGACAAATGTGGGTCAAAGGAGTTGGAGTCAGGGTGATGCTAGTTTTGAGGTTAACCAGATTGATGGGTTGAAGCTGTGTTATATGCTGATTAAAAGTACATGTACTGATAGATTAAACTTTGTGAATCAAATGTGTAATTGTCAATTTGAAATTACAATGGAATTGAGATTGTGGTATGGATTGATTAATCACATTGGAAATGATTTGTTTCTTTGGGGTAACAAGGGTTTGGATGGCATTGGTGGTATTGATAATGGTGGGATTAGAATTGCTGCAGGGCATGGTTGCAGGATGTGGACTAATTTTATAAGGAGATGGAATGCGAAAGATTGGTATAAAGCGGAGCATGGTTTGGATTGGTTTGTTTTTGGAGGTGATCAAACACAGAAGGCTCAAGATCTAAAGTATCAAGTACAAGATGATTTTCGAAGACACAAGATATGGGTTTGGAATGTGTTTAATTCATTTTTGTATGCAAAGTTAAAAATTAGAAATATCATAGTGATTAAATGTATAGGTTTAGTAGACAACATTTTTAACTTTGCAAGTGTTACTATATTATTTGATTTTTGTATTAGAGTTTGGGAGGTGCACTAAAAACCTCCCCTAGAGGTATGCCTCTAGAAATTTTGTAGATACTTAGTTTTATTTTAATGCATTTTGCCGGGGTTTTGTCCCCTAAAAAAAAAAAAAAAAAAGCCATATATATTACTAATCCTTCACCACTGCCCCCATTTAGGCTATGTTTGATTGGCTTTGAATGGAATACTTCAGAGGAGTATGTCGGAATCGGTCAGCACCACCTGTGTTTGATTTTAAAATTTATTTCCTCTGAATTGAATGGATTGCACAGAATCGTTCAACATAGTAAATCACCCTTCACCATTCAGCATGTTAATGTTTCCACTTTTGCCCTCAACTACAGTTGAGTTTTTTCCACTTTACTTTCTATACATTTTATTTTATGAATATAATTATTTACTTTAATTTTATGATATGCATGGAAACTTTAATATAACATATCTATAGAAATGGTATTATATTGTGTGGCTTTTTTCGAATTTAATTAACGTACAGTTTTTAGATGATTTGGTGAAAGAGTTTTTATCCTATATTAATTTGTTTTGGTTAACACTTTTTTCAATTAAAAAAGTACACATATTGATTAAACTCTTTTCTTGCGAGTGCAAATTAAGCAACTTTTTGTCATTTAGATCAATTCGTCAAATACACATATTGATCAAGTTATTAATTTTGTTATATTGGTATGTTTTATCTAACCTTCTCTTTTTTTAATAAAAAATAATATATAGATTATACTCGGATATCACTTCTCAAATAAAAAAATATTTAATTCAACACTAAATCATACAAAAGGTTAAAATGGTAATTATATATTATTCAGAGTGTTGATTCAGAACAATTATCAAATAATGAATTTTCATTCAGAACCATAATTATTCAGAGCTTTTGAGCCATTCAGATCTTTGAATCGTTCAGTGCTAAATCATTCAATTTTATCAAACGCAGCCTTAATTGGTTTGGACCGTTTATTCTAATTCATCTTCTTCCTCTGCCTACCTCTATTCTCAAAATTGTCTTTACAGTAAGTTGGGTTTTTGGTTGGGTTTTTCTTTCAAATTCAAAAACTGAGATATTGTTGAGCGATGATGACGGTGAATCTTTACGGAGATGAAGATGATGGTTAAACTAACCACTTTGATTTATGAATTTCAAGGTGAGTACACAATTGTATTACAAGTGCATTAGGCTTAATCTGCTACAAACTATCCCGTATATATTTTCTTTTAAGGTTTAATTAAATGGGTGCTTTTTTATCTGGGCTTTTGTGTTAATATTAAATTAGGATCTATTGCAATTTTTTTCTTTTATCTAATTGATATTTTTGTTTATTTAGTTTTGTATAGTTTCATACATGGAAGCGAACGTTTCAGACATGGATATGAAGGTTATTGGTTTCAATTTGTGAGTTTAAAATAATTCATCTCATTCTTCAATTTTGATTTTGGTTGTTTATCTACATAGAAGTCCTAAATTGCTGGGTCATGATCTGTTTGTAGCTATTTTATTTGAAGCTTTTGATATCACACTCTCCATTTGAATCATTTTGCAGGTAATTCATTATTGGATGATTCAATATCTCAAAGTTTGGGAAATTGAATCATTTGAATCATTTTGCAAGTAAATCATGAAAGGAAAGCTTCCAGTTTTCCTTTTTCACTTTTCTTAATTGTTTGAATTTATATTCATATAGAGATCATCATTAAGTTGTGATTTTATAGTTGAACATTTTTACATTTTAGAGTATTTATTCATGTTTCTGTATTTTATAGTTCAGAGTGTGAATGGCTTGCTTGATTGTAGTTCACATCCACCTATTCCAACAAAAGAACATATTATATACACCACTGTCAGAGAAAGCTATAAAGAACATGAGTAAATCTGTTCTTTTTTTGGAATTTTTTGATCCTTGCGTGCCCAATGAATTTTTACCAGTCAATTATCTGGCATGGTGTTAATATGTGACAGCAACTATAAAAAATGTTAATTAAAACAACCATTACAGCTATTTTAAAAATGCTACAGATCCAAAACAATTTAGTGAAATCGATTTTGGAGTAGGAAGTTTGAGACGGGTGTTTAATTTTTGCAGGTTTCAAAAAAATCGTGTATGCATATATGTAGATCATTATTTGGTGTTTTTAAACAATTTTTTAGGTTATGAATTGTGTAGATCACTATTTTCAATTTGATTTAGGTTCTTGACTTTGTAGGTTTGAAAGTTTGCTTTAATTTCAGGTTATAATCGTTGGCTACATGGTCTCCCAGTTTTCAAGGCTGATCCAGAACATGACAAAGTTTCATGGTAATGGTGTAATGTATTTTTGAACAATGAAGATGACGATAACAACATTCAAGGAATCAAGTATTTAAGGTAATCCTTTTATATTTGTATATAATATAATTGCTATATCAAAATCAGAAACATATTTAAAAATTATAGGCACCATTGTAAGTATGTGTATCATGTTTAGTTCACGAATATGTTTAATGTTCAAGTAATGATTTTAGCTTGCTAAAATACAGTTAGATTTTATGGAGTATTATTTTTTATGCAAGAGTGTTTTAGATTACGAATATGGCTTCTTTCAATAGAACTTTGGTGGAGGTCATCACATTGTTCATCTCATATTTTAGTTGCAATTTTGATTGTTTAAAGTCTTAAATTGTTGCAATTTTGGAGGGATTACTTGACATGATTGGCCTCGATTGAAAGCTGCATTTACAATTCAGATAACTTAATTGTATGTATTAGTGATTAGTTTAGGTTATCATTATAAATGTGTAGTTTGTTATGTAATTTAGAAAAACTTAAGAGTTACATCAAAGGTTTTCCATGTAAATTGATTTTCTAATTTTAGGGTCTTTTGCTGGCGCTATTCGATTTAAGTTTTGTATATGATATCCGTTTTTTGAAAATCCTATCATTTTTTCTTTTAAAGTTTTATTCTTAACTATTTAAACATCGATCCTAGCTTTCGAAGTTATGAAGTTATATACATGGACTTTCAATGTTTGTAATGCAATGGTGCACCGGTGACGACTAAAAGTGTGAATGTCAAAATAACGATGCAATGGAAGAAAGAGAAGGAAAGGTAAACAATTTCTTCACCGGAAGATGAAGAGCATTTTATTTATTTTGTGGATTATATCTTTTTAGTTTAATTTATTTTGTGTATTTTATTCATCTGTTTAGTGTGGTTCCTTCATTCAATTTGTATGTATACTTATAAATAATGAAATTCCTAAATGTCGTTTATATGTGTGCAAATTGGGAGCCTAAAAACTCATTTGTACAAGGAAAACGAAGAATAAAAGAGACTAATAATGAGACAATATGTAACACCCTTAAAATACGTAAGTTTTTATAGTTTAATATACGTTTACGTTTCAGTTTTTATATGTATTTAATATGTTAAATGTTTAAAGTAACGAAAAGGTTAGAATTTGGTTAGAGGACTAACCAAATAAAAGAAAGTAAGTTAGAAGGGTTAAATGTGTAAAGAATAAAAGTTCAGGGGGTTAAAATGTAAAATGTTAAAACATATCCCCTACAGATTCTGAAAAGTTCCAGATTATTATCATATGTACGTATGTGCGTGTATTTGAGAGGGAAACAAAGAAAACACAAGAAATCAGAAATTAACAAGTGATTAAGAAGATTAAGGCTTATAGTTTTCGAATTCATCATCCTCAAGGTATGTATAATCTCTATATGAGTTTAATTGAAGTTAGGGTTTAAGTTTTATAAACCCTAGATGATAGAAAGATCATGTATGTTAGTTAAATTGTTAAATTAGTGTTCCATATGTGTTTCTAGGTTCTATGCTATGATTAATTCCTATTAGTTTGATTAAAGAGTTTATGTTTATATGTAATTGGGTTTTTGATAGTTTATGAATATATGGGAATTGATGAATTAAGAAGAAGGGATAGTGATTATGATTAGATAAGTGATGAATACCCAATTTCATATGATTTCAAAGCCTAATTATGGAACACTAGTGATGAATGATAGGTGTTAGTGAGTAACACCTAGTTATGAGATTTAAGTTAAGAAAGTAAAAGAGTTATGTGAATTGATCATGCTATGTGTATTTGTATAGGTGATCAAGCAAGAGAAGTTATTTCAAGTTGTGTTAAGTTTCAAGATAAAGGTAAGTAGATGGATATGAATGTGGAGTCAAGTAATGGGTGAGCCATTAGCTTGACGGTTTTCCAAGTAATGGATCATGACCATTAGCTTGGTATAAATGTTAACTAGTAGTAGTTAGCATGATGATGTTTAAGGATCCTTAATGTGATGTTTATGTTTATGTTTATGTTAAAGTTTCCATTACTTACTAAGCATTAGCTTACATGTTATGTTTAAATGTTTCAGGTGAGCCAAGTGTCAATAGAGGGGACTTGGGTAAAGGGCACGTGTGAAGCTTTTGGTGGAGCTTGTTACTTAGTTCGGTAACAAGTCTTATCCCTCTTAATCATGCTCTAGATATATGTACACCCCGTTTTGTAAAGTTTATGACATGTAGTTTGATGTTTTGAAAATGATACGGAGTCTCACTTGTGGTATATGTAATGTTTTGGGAAAAGTCAACTTTATGGTCAAAGTCAGAGATAGGGTTGAAGTTAAAGTTTGTATGGTGAGACTTGAAATGTAAAGTTTAAAGTATAAAAGTTGTTTGAATGTTGAAAGTTGGTTATGAAAGTCCACAAGGTCAAAAGTTTAAGTTATGGTTCAAAGTTGATGTTAGTGAGTTAGTTTGACTTAGATAAGTCATTTGGGTAAGAATTTACCAAAGAATTGGGTTGAAAAGGTCGAAGACCCAATCGGGTCGTTTGGTGCCCAAATGGGCAACCAATAGTGTAATAAGTCAAAATGAGTTATATTTGGTGAAAGTCAAATGTAAACATGCCCACAAGTCTCAAATGTGATATTGAAAAAGTGGTCAAAAGCTTAAAAGCAGAAATGGTGTCATTTGAAACTTAGCATGTCAAGATTTTTGATGAAAAAGTGCCGAAAATGAGTTAACGGGTCAAAACGAGAATTATCGCGAAATTTGAAAAAGTGCAAAAAGGGAAGTCCTCATTTTGGTCAAATGAACGTGTACGCAAAATTTCAGATCACCAGGTGTTGTCGTTCTAAAGTTATGCATGTTTAAAGTGTTGGTACATGTTTAGTGTCTGTCAGTTGGTCTAGCTCGTAGTTTGTAATTAGATTGAGTTTCCTGACTCCTGCGACGTAGCGTGTAACGTCGCAGGTGCGACGTCAGGTATTGGGCCTGCGACGTAGTCAACGTCGCATGGTCTTGGGCCTGCGACGTCGTGTGCGACGTCGCAGGTGCCAGATTTTGTATATAAACGTTTTACGTTTTCTGTTTTAGGGTTGACGAAACCCTAAACGCAATTAGTCGAATCTACCTGTAATCTGATCGGTTATAATCAATATACAAGCGTTTTGTTCTTATTCTATTGTGTTTGATTATTCATTGTGTTCGTGTTATAACTTAATCGTTGATTCCTCAAACGATTGAGTGACTCGGTTCTGTTAGATCCTAGGTACGGGACAAACAACTGGTATCAAAGCAGAAAGTGCTCGTTTTTGGCGATTAGGATCGAGTTCGGGATAAAGCGACGTAATTCTCATATTGTTTTGTGATTATTACGTTTGTTTTTTGTGTTTTTACAGGTGTTCGATCGATATTACTGGGATTATTGAAGGTTTTCGTCGATCTTCATTCGTGGTTTTGGTTTTTGGGTTAAAAATTCGTTTTTAGGGTTTTTGGCCGCAGGTTTTCGCGTTTTGCGACGTTACCTGCGACGTCAACTGCTACATCGCGTGCGACGTAAGTGATTTGGACTTTAATTAGTCTGTGCGACGTACTGTTGCGACGTCATCCGCGACGTCGCTATTTTGACTTTAATTAGTCTTCTGCGACGCTGTGTTGCGACGTCCTGTTGCGACGTAGTGTAATAGTGCGACGTCCTCTGCGACGTCATCTGCGACGTGGTATTCTACGTCGCCTACATCTGATTCTTAATTGAATCCTTCGCCTTTTGCGACGTTACTCTCGACGTCGCATAATCTTTGTGCGACGTTATCATCTACGTCGCTAATATCAGAAGTTTGATATTTCGATTAAGTAATTACAATGGTAGCTGATAAAGAGGATATTAGAGGATTGAGAGAAATGATCAAACAAAGTAATGACATAGGTTCAAGTAATAAACCTCCACTATTTACTGCGGACATGGATTACGTGTATTGGAGAGACCGAGTTGAACAATACATTAATTTTCATTGTCCAGAATTATGGGGACCATTACGTGAGCGTTATGTACCTCCATTAGCTGAAGGGGAATACCGTGGTATTCGTCCTGCTAAGACCTATAAAGCTATGTCTCCCGAGGAGAAGAAAGATTTTGATACTGAAAGAAAGTCTTTTTCAATGATTAAAATGTGTTTAACCAAGGATGTTCTATGGCTTTTCAGAACTCATGAAACAGCCTTTGATTTATGGAAGGCAATTGAAACTCGTTGTGGAGGAAATGATAAGTATAAGGAAGCCAAACTCGAACTTATTAAGAAACAGTATGATATCTTTGACATCCTTCCTGATGAAGACTCAACTTCTTTATTCACTAGGTACTCACGGTTAGTAGGTGAGTTGTTTGAAGGGGGTTATACTTTTCCTGCAATTGAAGTCAATAAGAAGCTACTGGATGTGTTGCCGAGTTCTTGGGATGTTAAAGTCCAATTTTTAAAAGAAAATGAAGAACTTGCAAACATGTCTTTGGATACTTTGATAGGGGATCTTCAAGCTCACGCGATGGAGATTAAGAAGAAAAAAACTAGGTCTGGTGCTGCTATTCAGAATCCTAGTGTCTATGGTGTTCAACTTAACTCTGGAAAGACTTATGGATCTAGAGTCGCCTTTGTAACAAATACAAATGCTTCATCGACTTCTTATTCGTCTTACGATGGGATTCATTCTGTTTTCATGTCTGGATCTTCTTCAAATCAACAACAGGTTCAAGTCTCACCTGCTATTCAGGAGCAAGCTGCAATTTATACAGCTTTCTTAAGCTCATACAAGGATTTGGTTACTCAACCGAATCTTACTTTAGAATTGACTAAGGAAGACTATGCTCAGCTTGATGAAGATGATCTGGAGCAAATGGATCTAACTTGGAATGTGGCAATGATCACCCGCAGAATTCAAAAGTTCTTGCAGAGGACAGGGCGTAAAAGCTTGGAAGGTGATGGAAAGACTGGCTTTGGATTTAACAAGAGTAAGGTCCGATGTTACAATTGTCAAAACTTGGGTCACTTCGCCAGGGAGTGCGAGAAACCCAAAATGCCAGCATCGGGATTCACAACACCTTCTACTCCTCAAAAGACCAAAGAAAAGGAAGTTACTAAGAAAGGGCCTGCTGATAATGCCCTGATTGTTTTCGAGCCCACAAGTCAGGATTGGACGGCTGTCTCCCAGCAATACCAACAGTGTCTGATAGCTCACATTGTGAATGAGGTACCTGATGAACCGTTAAATTGTATTTCATGCATTAAGTTAACTGAATCTCTAAAGGCATATCAGACAGACACCGCTGAGTTGAGGAAAAAGAATGAAAAACTAACCGAATCAAATAATTTTTTAAAAGCTAATGAGAAACTTTATGAAAAACATCTTGAGGCTCATCGGTTAGATACTCAGAAATATAAATCTAAGGTTTTTAGTCAAGAAGATGCCATTAAAAGCTATCTTGTTGAAATTGAGCTGCTAAAGAAAGAACTTACAGATTTAAAAAATGAGTATGAGAATTATAAGAGTAAAATCTTGGGTTCAAATTCCTCAACGGTTGTCTTTGATGAAATTCTTAGCAAGCATGGTACTAGTGGGAAAAAGAATGAGGGATTGGGATACCACTCAGTCCCTCCTCCTACTACTCACTGTCCCCTGCCTGTTAAGGAAGGCTTTGAAGAGATTCCAGTTGATTGGTCCAAGCTTTATGGTATAAAAGCTAAAGATGCTAAAGAGACCAAACACAACAAACCGGCAAAGGAGAAAACCAAGCGGCCAGAGTACCCCTTGCCAACGTTTGTTAAGTCTGTGCATGAATCTCCTGTTAGTGTTAAGGAGAGTGTTGAGCTAAAGAATGAATCTTCTGTTAGTATTGAGGAGATTGTTGAGATTGAGGATATTACGGATCAGGAGTATCCTGAGGTTAAGAAAGTTGCAGTTAAACCTGAAAAAGTGATTTCAAAGGTTGAACCTGAAATTAAGGTTCAACCAAATAAGGGAAAAGCCAAGGTTTTAAATTCGAAACAACAAACTTTACAGTCACCTGTAAAGATTTTGCAACATAAAATAGTAAATGAAAGAGTTTCGTATGATAAACCTTCAACTTCAACCTCTCAACCAAAACAAACACTTTCTAAGATGTGTACGCAATGTTCATGTTCTAGAAATGTTTCACCATCTCCTCTGGTAATTCCTCAGCCTCAACCGTTTGTTGAGACTCGTTCTTGTTTCTACTGCAAGAAACAAGGACATTTAATTTGTGAATGCCCTAAGCTGTCAAATCAGCGCTATGGGAGAGAGATGCCTAGGACATCTGTTTATAGAAATTCTTTTTCAAAATCTCCACCTAGGCGTCACTCAAACTCTCCCAAGCCTGTTTTAAAGCCAAGTAATGTTGAGCAAAAATCTTTACCAATTCAAAAGCCCAACATTACTTCTAATATCAATTCCGAACCTTCTAAAGTTTGGAAACGAAAAGAGTCTGATGTTGACTCTTCAGTCGTCAACAATAACACATCAGATAAAAATTCTAATTTGTTTAAAGATAAAAATCCTATCTGACGTGCTTATTGTTGATGACCACGGTCGACCTAAGTCTGTAAAGGCTTGGGTCACCGTTTCTCACTAATCTCCTTCGTTTGTGTGTTGCAGCAGTCAGAACGTGTTAAAGATAGTGAATGGTATTTGGATAGCGGCTGCTCGCGACATATGACAGGCGATGTATCTCTTCTTGTGGATATTAAACCATACGCAGGAGGATATGTTGCCTTTGCCGGAGATACTGGAGGAACCATTTCTGGAAGAGGAACGCTAACTAACGGCAATGTTAGTTTTGAAAATGTGAGCTACGTGGAACAGCTTACGCACAACTTGCTAAGTGTTTCACAGGTCTGTGATAAAGATTATACCACTGCGTTCACAAAGACAGAGTGTGTGATACTGAAGCCTGGGTATGTCATTCCAGAAGAATGGGTGTTACTGAGAGCACCAAGAAAGAATGACACATACATTCTGAACATGAGAACTGTTGAGACCTCGAACGAGTATATGTGTCTCTTGTCCAAGGCTTCTGAAAAGGATTCACTGCTTTGGCACAGACGAATGGGACACATTCATTTCCGAAAAATGAATTTCTTGACTAAAAATGACCTTGTGCTAGGAGTTCCAAAACAGTCATTTGCTCTAAAGGATGACTGTATCTCTTGCCAAAAAGGAAAGTTACGTAAGAAGTCCCATAAGTCTAAGCAGGTGAATTCCATACATGCTCCATTGGAACTACTGCATATGGATCTTTTCGGTCCAGTCTCTACAAAGAGCATTGGTGGTCGGTCTTACTGCTTGGTAGTTACTGATGACTACTCAAGGTTTTCGTGGGTTTACTTTTTGACCACAAAGGGGGAAACTCCTGAGATTCTGGTGTATTTGTTGGACAAGTTGGCAAATTTGTGCAACTTGAAGGTGAAAAGGATACGAAGCAACAATGGAACTGAATTCAAGAACTCAACTCTCGAATTGTTTTGTGCTACAAGAGGTATTGAGCATCAATTTAGTGCTCCGAGAACTCCACAACAGAATGGAGTTGCAGAAAGGAAAAACAGGACAATCATCGAGACAGCTCGGACTATGTTAGCTGACTCCAAGTTACCAATCATCTTCTGGGCTGAGGCAGTTAATACTGCCTGTTATGTTCTCAACAGAGTACTCACGGTTAAGAAAAAGAACAAAACGTGTTATGAACTTTTCAATAACCGTAAGCCAAATCTGCAGTTCCTAGAACCATTTGGGTGTCCATGCCTGATCATGATTACAAAAGATAAGGTCTCTAAGTTTGGTGATAAAGCTGTTGAAGGGATTTTTCTTGGATATTCAGTCAATTCTCCGAACAAAAGAGTCTTTAACAAATCAACGAATCAGATTGAGGAACATTTTGAAGTGAAATGTTTAAGGTATACGGAACCTCCTCAAGGAACGGGTCCGGATTGGTTTTTCAACTATGGAAACCTCTTCAACTCTTTCAATATTCCGGATGAGGATGAAACGGAAGAATTGGTTTCTATACTTCATGAACTTGATCTTACTCAAGATACACCTGTTAATAATAAACCATCCGACCCATCTCCCAATGCAACACCCGCACCTCCACCGACTAATCCTACACCTCCACAAACTACACCTACACCTTCACAAATAACACCCACACAACCACAATCAACAACCAAATCACCACCAACTCCTTCTAAAACAGTTTATAACTACACAAAGGAGCTTCCATATGATCCAAACATGCCTCCTTTAGAGGAACCTCAAGAAGAAGATGAAATGGAAGAAACAATGACCTACTCTCACTTATTTTCTCCTGAAGATGAAGGAGAAGAAGAAGAGTTAGCCATTCCTGAGTCTGCTGCTACTCCTGAAACTGAGGGAGATTTGAACAATCTAGGTGTGGATGTTGTGCCAACTGCCATACCAGAAACTCGTATACATAAGGATCACCCCATTGATAATATCATTGGTGATCCTCATGCATCTGTTCAAACACGACAACAAGCAAAGCAGAACTCAGCTCAGCAGCTTTTGGGACTTATAGCTCATATCGATTCATGTCATTTGTCTCAAATTGAACCTAAAAAGGTTGAACAAGCCTTAAAGGATCCATCTTGGGTCGAGGCTATGCAGGAGGAACTACAGCAAATAAACAAGATGAATGTTTGGGAAATTGTTCCTCTACCCAAGGGTGCTCACTTGATGGGTACTCGTTGGGTTTACCGTAACAAAATGGATGATCGTGGGGCGGTTATTCGAAATAAAGCCCGTCTGGTAGTTCAAGGATATAGTCAACTAGAAGGTATTGACTATGATGAAGTTTTCGCTCCTGTCGCTCGTTTGGAATCAATTCGGATTTTTCTAGCCTATGCTTCTTTTAAAGGATTCCGCGTGTATCAACTTGACGTAAAGTGTGCTTTTCTATACGGAGATGTTGATGCAGTGATTTATGTGTGTCAGCCTCCTGATTTTGAAGACCCAAAGCATCCTAATCATGTTTGCAAGCTGAAGAAAGCTTTGTATGGTCTTCATCAATCTCCTCGACTTTGGTATGAGCGACTTGCCAAGTACTTGCTGAAGAATGGTTTTGATAGAGGACAGATTGATAGTACGCTTTTCATCAAACGGGAAGGAGCGGATTTGTTACTTGTGCAGGTCTATGTGGACGACATAATTTTTGGATCAACTAATGATCAGTTGTGCAAGGATTTTGAAAGACCGATGAAATCTGAGTTTGAAATGAGTGCTATGGGGGAACTCACGTTCTTTCTGGGTCTACAGGTTGAGCAATCTGACAATGGAATTTATATTCACCAGTCAAAATATGTCACTGACATGTTAAAGCGGTATGAATTGCTCAACTGTAAACACTACGGCACTCCAATTGAAGCAAGACACAATCTTGGACCTAATGAGGACGATGAAGATTGCAAGGAGAAAGACTATCACTCAATGATAGGCTCTCTCATGTACCTGACTGCCTCAAGACCAGATATAGTGTTTGCCGTTTCACTCTGCTCACGATTTCAAGCAAATCCGAAGGTGTCTCATATGAAGTCAGTAAAACGCATTTTTGGATATCTCGCTTTTAGGCCATCTCTGGGTCTATGGTATTCAAACGAGAAAAACTTCGAGTTAACTGCCTATTCGGATTCGGATCTTGGTGGCTGCAAGATAGATATGAAGTCAACTACTGGAGGATGTCAGTTCCTTGGATCGCGCTTAGTTTCTTGGCAGTGCAAAAAGCAGACTGCAGTTGCTATTTCCACAGCTGAAGCCGAGTATGTTGCTGCTGCAAGTTGTTGTTCTCAAGTTCTCTGGATTCAGCATCAGCTGCGTGATTACGGGTTCAATCTCTCTATGACTCCTATTTACATTGATAATACAGCTGCTATATCTATAACACACAATCCCGTACAGCACTCTAAGACCAAACATATTGAACTTAGGTTTCACTTCATACGGGATTGCTTTGAGAAACACCTTATAGATGTCGTACATATAGAGACCCTTAAGCAGTGTGCGGACCTTTTCACAAAAGCCTTTTTGCGATCACGTTTTATTGAACTGGTCAATCTGATAGGTTTAAGGTTCTTTCAATCAAAGAATTGATTTGTGACTTGGATTTTTAAGTTTTTAAATTCAATTTTAAAAAAAAAAAAAAAAAAAAAATGGCAACAGCCACTCTTTATACTCTTTAGTATTAAAGAAAACGCGAGGTTGCAACATTTTTAAAATAGACGTTGAAGTTGTGTCTGTAAACAACTTGGGATATGATAGTACATCAGGTAACATGCACAAAATGGAATTTTAAGGTTTATCTTGGATGTGTCAGTAGGTTTATATGACACACTTAAAACAGTTTCTATCTAAATTATCTTCATCACACGATGTATTGGTAGGCATGATACACACCGGTTTGTGAGTAAGTAAGAAGTAATATTAAAACTTGTCTATTATTTTGTGAAAATTGTTATATGATGTATGACATAAGTCTTAATTGATAAATGGAAGTACTGTCATACACTGTCATAATTATTATGTAAATATAAAATTGGCATATAGTAATAATATGGCTATTCGCCTAACTAATGGTGACTATTGTTGTACTCTCGTACAGACCTGAATCCATTAGTTATGCAAATAGTCTCAAACTCGTTATGTTCATACTAAGGGACCCTCTGTTGTACTAAGTACAGATCTGGGGCCACTAGTATCTTCATAGTCGGTTTGATGTATGCCTAAATTTGAAGGGCAAGTGTATGTTACAAGAGAGCCGAGAAATCTTGGTCTTGTAATCTCTACCTTGCGTAAATATGCAGTGTTTTGTGTCTTACTAAAGTTTATCAGTATATCATATAATAGGTTTCACAAAATTAATATTCATACTAACAATAACAGTTAGCTCACAAATACGGATGTCACATGTTTAGGTGGACAAACAATACCAATAATCGTCTTGAAATAATTTTTATAAAAGGTGTTTTAAATGTGCCACGTAAATTTAAAGTGGACAAATATACTGATGATCGAAATAACACTTACTATTCCTAATAAATGCATGTTATTCCGATATGATCCCTAATCAGACAAAACAACTCCGTCACCAAAAATAGAGAGTTTGTAATTTTATTTTGTTATACTTTTACTTTTTGTGATATTAAAGAAAATACCAAAAAGATTTTTTAGTTTACTTATTTCATTTTATGCTTTATTTTTATTCTAAGTTATTTTTCCCAAGTCATGAGTCATTTGGATAATAATTGCTAAAATAACGAGTAAACGGTTCTTAAAAATTCAAAATCGACTCAAATCACATCCTAACTGCTTTATGCGACGTCCCACTCAACGTCGCCTGCGACGTCCCAGCCTTCGTCGCACATAGGGTTAGACTATATATAGTCTCAACCGCGACGTAACACGTCACACTATTCAATATTCACTTGCGACGTAGCCTGCGACGTACCATTTGGCGATTTGCGACGTAGCAATTCTTCGAGCATTTTCGTGATTTGTAGCCGTTTTCACTCCGATTCACTCTCGTAGTTTTCTTCTACTCGTTATTCCGCACACTTAGGTACCAATCTAACCTATTTTCACCGTGTAATTATGCGATAATTGCTATGTATATATTACGGTTTAAAGGGTTACGGGTTTTGGGATAAATTCGATGGTGTATTGTAAGATTTACGTGTTATAAATTATATTCTTGTGATCACCATTGTTAGCCGCACCTTTTGTTGGGACATAGAGTGTGACAACAGATCTAGCTTGAAATAGGACTGGTGTAATTATTATTACGTTTGTACATTGGTTTAGATTTGTAAATAAATATTTGTTTTGTTAGTAATATTCGTTAAACATATTATTGTGCTAAGTTGGACGAATGTTAAATACGAAATAAATAATTGACGTTTCATGCGAGACGAGTCGAAATCTTAAGTCGCAGCGAGTTGAGCTGTGAGGTGAGACCTGAACTCGCATAGATTGAGTCTGGCGAGCCGAGTCCTTCAATGGGCTTGGGCTGCGAGTTGGACCGAACTCGCAGGCCCAAGCGAGCCGAGACAAGCTGGACGTATAAATTGTTTTTCATACGTGAAAAACATAACACTTTTTACTTTCTGATCTGCGAACTCGACTAAACCCAGAGAAAAACCAAACCTATCTACTAGGCTTTGACAATTCATTGTTTAAAGCTAAGTCTTATTAAACGCAATACGAACATATTCGTTGTTAGTAAGATAACACCGTATTGAGGGATTCCGCACCTTAATACTACAGATAACGAAGTTATCGATCCTAAAACTAGGGGACTTACATCTGGTATCAGAGCTTTCAGGCTAAATACGAGTGTGTTCATAAGTTTTAGTATTATTGCGTTTTTTATTCGGGTCGTTTTTACGTGCGTTTTTGCAATACTAACGATCAAAATCATTCTCTGGACATTTTAGGGTTTGTTTACGGTCGAAATTTTAAGTTTCAGTCGTAAAAATACCTTAAAATTCGTTTTTTCGGGTTTAACAGCCGTTTCGCGAGTCGAGATTAGGGTTCCAGCGTCGCCTGCGAACCGAGTTGAACTAGCGAGTCGAACTGAGGCTTGCGAGTCGAACCGAGATCCCTCGCGAATTGACATCACTTGCGAATCGACATCTTTTAGCAATCCGAACTGAGGCTTGCGAATCGACGAATTCTGCTAGTCGAGCTGAGATTGCGAGTTGAGCTGAGTCTTGCGAGTCGAGTTTTCTGAATTCGCTGAAACAGTTTAATTTTACATTTTTAAGATGTCTGACTTAAGTAGAATGATCGAAATGGACCACGAGGTGGGAAAGTCAAACGTTCCACCTAAGTTGTTAAGAATCGAGGATTACTACAATTGGAAGGACAGATTTGAATCTTACTGTAGATTCCATGACCTGTCAATCTGGATGTGTATCAAGAGTGGATACACCCCACCTACTCAAACTGTTCAAAATGCTACTGTGGTTCTTACCTATGCGAACATGAGTGATCAAGAGAAGGAAGCTTACAGAAATGAAAATAAATCACATTCTTGCATAAAGATGTGTCTTCCTAAAGAGATTGCTCATCAACTGAAATCCTTTCATACTGCTAGAACGCTCTGGGAAGCTCTAGAGAAAAGAGGTGAAGGAAGTCCACAGGTGAGAGCTGGCAAGAGGAGTCTTCTTAAAAAGCAGTTTACTATGTTTAAAGCTTTAAAAAGAGAAGATCTTGATGCCTATGTCACGCGTTTCTACCATCTGCTAAGTGAATTAGAATACCATGAGATTGTTGAAGAAGAAGTATCCAAAACCGACAAGTTTCTTGAGGGTTTACCTTCTAAATGGGAAATGTATGGTGTTATGATTAAGGATAACGAAACTAGGTATTCTACTATGACCTTAGAGCAAGTCATTGACAAGCTGAAAGGTTATGATTTCTCCAAGAAGTCAAGAGATAGTGATTCTGATCAGGTTCAGAACCCTGGGTTGTATCATGGAAAGTCAAGTCTTTCGACTGAGTCATCTAGTTCGACCACTGCACTGTTAGTTGGTGATACTAGTGAAAATGGAGAACTGATCACTGAAGATCTGTGCTTTATTTCCTCCTCTGGTGATGAGACAAAGGGAAAGAATTCTGAGAAGTCACCTCAAGAGCATCAGAAGATGCCGATGAGTGTGAAATCTGCTGAACAGCAACTGTCTGTTCTTGCTTCCTTTGTGGCATCATATGAGAACTACATAGAGGGAAAGATCAATGATCCTATTCTGTTTGATGAGGATTATGAACAGATCGATACTGATTATCTTGAGGAACTGGAGCTTCAAGATCAACTTGCGTTGATTTCTAGAAAGGTGAAGAATTTCCTCAAGAGAACTGGTAGAAAGGTGTTGGGCAATAGATCAGGGTTTGATAAAACCAAGGTCAGATGCTTTAACTGTCAGGGTATTGGTCATTTTGCTAGAGAATGCCAAAGACCTAAAGTAGAAGCACAAGGAAAACAAGGTTCGGGAAGTACTCTCGCTTCCAAAGCCTTAGTGGTGAAGCAGTTGGATGGCTCTTATGATTGGCAAGCACAATCTGAGGAAGCCTTGATGGCCGAGATCGAAGAAACAACTGCTGGATCAGTTTCCTACATGCCCACTGATATGGAACAGAGAGTAGAGGTGCCTAAGTCTGAAGTGAAGGCAAGTGATGATGACGTGCTATATATGGATTCAGCTCCAGATATGAGTCCTGAAGAATTCGTGGCACGCATGGCTGAATTACAAACTGACAAGAAGAAGGTATGTTTAGATATTCTTAATCTTGCTGATGTTTGTTACTTAGTTACTGATTTACAATCTCAGAATAGTGTCTTAACTGTGTCAAATAGCAATTTGTCATCACAATTAAATATGGATAAGGAATCCTATAAGACTGTTAGATCTGAACTTGATCAAGCTATTATGGATATTCGTAGATTAAGTGATGATAAACAGGTCTTAAAAGATAAAATTAAGTCTGATGCTTCGGATAGAACAAAACTTAGAAATACCATAAGTGAAAAATCTGTTGTCATAGATGGTCTCTATATGAATATCAAAGACTTAAATGAGACGATTGCTAGTAAGGATCAGGAAATAGTGAACCTTAACTTAAGGTTAATTGAGCAAAACCGTAAACTTGAGAACTATAGGACATCTCAAATGGATAAAATGTTAGATGCTCAAAGAAGTGTAAAGGACAAGACTGGGTTAGGTTACAATGATGTATCCCCACCTTTTAATGCCAATTACACTCCTATTCCTGAAGATTCTGAGATGACTGAAGTTAATCCTGAGATTTCAGTAGCTGATAAACCTGAACAGTCAGAGGCACAGAAAGATGTTATTAAGAATGTATCATTAGATAATAGCAAGGCTTCTCATTTCACCAAAATACAATTTGTATCGGGTGGAGTGATTAACGATGCTAAGACTGATGATAAGGTTAATAAAGAACAGCTTAAACCTTTAGTGCCTAAGACTCCAGATGAGAAAGCAAAAGTGAGTAAATCATGCAAGCAGATGTCATGTTTCAAGTGTCATCAAAAGGGACACGTGGCTTCGTGTTGTCCTAACAAAAAGCCTGAAACACCACATAAGCTTGTGATGAATGAAAAGACACAGACCGACTCTAGTATGACTGTAGATGGGTTAGATGCCAAACCTAAGTTAGGTAATAAACCTGTTAACATTCTTAAAAGAGATGGTAAGCATAGTGTCTCCCCACCTAAACCTAAACGGCCATATACTCAAAGTGATAATTCTGTCTATAAGTCTAGAGATGTGACACCGTCGAGGTTTAGAACTACAAGTAGAGACCATAGTCATTATGAGAGTGGTACTACTTCATGATCACATGAGTTTAATTATAATTATCATAATAGAGCTCATAATTATGTGCCTAAGAGGTTCTCCTCAAATTCACCTCTTAAGGCAGATCGTCCACAAACTCAGGCTACTTCAAAAGTAACCAAAGCTCCTGATGGGAAGGATGGTTATTTTAAAGAGCTTAAGTTTGTTGATGATAAGGGACAAACCAAGACCGTAATGGCTTGGGTCCCTCTTGATAACTGATCGTATTTTGTGTTATGTGCAGGAACATGCTGTGAACAAGGACAGCTGGTGGTATGTAGACAGTGGATGCTCGAGGCACATGACTGGAGAAGGAAGTCTACTGAAGGACTTCAAGGATAGTCTCAAGCAAAAAGTAAATTTTGCAGGAGATAAAGGAGGAGTAATTTCGGGAAAAGGAAAAGTTTCAAATGGAACTTTGACTCTTGAGGATGTGAACTACGTTGAAGAACTAACTCACAACCTAGTGAGTGTTTCCCAAGTCTATGATAAAGGTCATCCAGTTTATTTCAATGAAAAAGAGGCCTTAGTCCTGAAGCCAGGTTTCAAAATTCCTGATGAATGGATATTGATGAGGGTGCCAAGGAAGAAGGACATCTATGCTATCAACATGGGTGTTCCTAACTCTTCAATGGTGTCTACATGTTTATTATCCAAGGCTTCGGAAACAGACGCATTGTTATGGCATAGGAGAATGGCACATCTGAACTGGAGAAAGATGAATTATATAACCAGAAATGGTTTAATTCTCGGTGTACCACAAAAACGTTTCGAGTCTGAGGATAAGTGTGTTCCTTGCATGAAAGGAAAGCAGCACAAGAAACCACACAGACCTAAGACTGAAAACTCTATCTCCTCGCCATTTGAATTGCTACATATGGATCTCTTCGGCCCCATAAGCAAGAGAAGTCTAGGTGGCAAATGGTATTGTTTGGTTGTCACAGATGATTATTCTAGATTTTCATGGGTATTCTTTTTGGGATCAAAGGATGAGACTCCTGGAATTCTAATTGAGTTCTTTGATCTAGTAGAGAATGTCTATAAAAAGAGAGTTAAGCGTATTCGTAGTGACAATGGAACAGAGTTCAAGAACTCAACGTTGAATATCTATTGCTTAAGCAAAGGGATATTACATCAATTCAGTGCACCTTATGAACCTCAACAGAATGGTGTTGCTGAAAGGAAAAATAGGACGTTGATTGAAGCTGCTAGAACAATGCTTGCTGATTCAAAGCTTCCGGTCATCTTTTGGGCAGAAGCAGTGAATACAGCATGTTATGTTCTTAATAGAGTTCTTACGGTTAAGAGACATAACAAGACTTGTTATGAGCTTTTGAACAATAAGAAACCTAACTTAAAAGGGTTTGAACCCTTTGGAGTTTCATGCACCATATTAAAGACTGGACATCAAGCAAAATTTGGTGAGAAGGCTGACGAAGGATTTTTCCTAGGTTATATGCCCAATTCGCCAAACAAGAGAGTCTTTAATAAAGTCACAGGACGTTTGGAGGTAGTTTATAATATTGAAGTTACGAGCTACTCACCTGATGTTCATAAGGGCTTAGATTGGCAATTTGATTATTCTAATCTTTTTGCATCATTTAAAGTTCCTATTAGTGACTATGTCAGTGATTCAGAGATAGCTGAACATTTATTGTTTGAAGATGAGAATATTGGTCCCGCTTCAACATCAAGTGTTAAGCAGTCTGGAATTAAGACTAATGTTGACTCAGATAAAGCTTCTACAAGTGAGTCACAACAACCTTCAGAGGATAAGTCTCAAGAAACAGAAGATCCTGATGATCTTTCTACAAAGTTTGATGAGATACTTACTCCTTTGAAACATTTAAGGATATCTTCAGCACGTACGGAAGATGTACCTGAATTGGAAGAGATTGGTACTAATTTAGAAGATGATATACCAGTTGAACCAGTTACTACAACTAGAACGAGTAAGAATCATCCCGTTGAAAACATCATCGGTGATATTAATACTCCGGTTCAAACTAGGCATCAATCCAGAACTAGTACGTCTGAGAATTCTGAATACCAAAGCTTGTATACTGCAATGAAAGAGACAGGGATTCCTAATCAATGTCTATATTCATGCTTTATCTCACAAGTCGAGCCTAAAAATGTTCAAATGGCTTTAAAAGAAAGTTCGTGGGTAGAAGCAATGCAAGAGGAACTATCACAGTTCTCTAAATTACAAGTATGGGAGTTGGTTGACCTACCAAAGGGAGAATATCCAATTGGAACTAGATGGGTATTTAAGTGCAAGAGAGATGATAAAGGAATCGTTACTCGCAATAAAGCTCGTCTGGTGGTTCAAGGTTTTAATCAACAAGAAGGTATAGATTACAATGAAGTGTTTGCACCAGTTGCTAGGCTAGAAGCAATTAGAGTATTCTTAGCATTCGCATCATATTATGGTATAAAGGTTTATCAGTTGGATGTTAAGAGTGCCTTTTTGTATGGCAAAGTGGAAGAATTGGTGTATGTTTTACAACCGCCAGGGTTTGCTGATCCTGAATATCCAGATAGAGTATATCGTTTGAATAAGGCTCTATATGGATTACATCAAGCACCAAGGATGTGGTATGGAACACTATCAACGTATCTACTTGAGAATGGATTTACAAGAGGATCAATTGATAGTACACTGTTTGTGAAGTGGAAAAAGAAAGATTTTCTTCTCGTGCAAGTTTATGTTGATGACATTATCTTTGGATCGTCTGATGAAAATATGTGTCAAGAATTTGAGAAAGTCATGAGAAAAAGGTTCGAAATGTCTGCAATGGGAGAGTTGAATTTCTTCTTAAGGTTACAAGTTGATCAAAAGAAGGATGGATTATTTATTCATCAATCTAAATATACATATGAGCTATTAGAACGCTTCAAGATGGATGAAAGTAAGGTCTACAATACTCCAATTCCAGTCAATCATGGACTAGGTCCAGATACATCGAGTGATAGCGATGTGGATCCAACTCTTTATAGAGCCATGATCGGATCACTAATGTATCTTACAGCCTCTAGGCCTGACATAATGTTTGCTGTTTGTTTATGCGCAATATATCAGGCTAATCCGAAAGAGTCACACATACAAGCTGTTAAACGGATCTTTCGTTACCTCAAAGGGAAACCTAAGCTGGGTCTTTGGTATCCGATTGATGGAGACTTAGATCTCGTAGCTTATACTGATTCGGATTATGGAGGATGCAATCAGAATAGGAAATCTACGACCGGAGGATGTCAATTCCTAGGAGGTAGATTAGTATCCTGGCAGTGCAAGAAGCAAACCTCGGTAGCCATTTCTACATGTGAAGCTGAGTATGTTGCAGCTGGCAGCTGTTGCTCGCAAGTACTTTGGATTCAACAGCAACTGCGGGATTACGGGTTAAATATAACCAATACTCCTATGATGATTGATAACGAATCTACTATGTCGATCACCAATAATCCGGTGAAGCACAGTAAAACTAAGCATATTGATATTCGACATCATTTTATTAGAGATTGTGCTGAGAAGAAATTGATAAAGTTAGTTAAGGTTCCATCATTGGATAACTTAGCAGACTTATACACAAAGGCGTTCGACAGAGCAAGATTTGAGACGTTGGTTCAACTAAATGGAATGAGAAATCCAGAGTGATTAGTCTTCCAAGGGTAATTTTGTAATAGTTAGTATTTATGTGTTCATTAAAAAAAAAAAAAAAAAAGACGTATGGCATTCATTTGCTTGTTACCTAAGGGGAATCGCCTTCATTTAAGTTTTTATTTGCAAAAACTAAGGGAAATGATAGTACATTAGGAGAATAAGCTTCACAATAATAAGCTTAAGTCCTAAGTATGATATGGTAGTAGGTTCAAATAAAGTTGCTTTAGAACTACAGCGGTTTCTATCAGGTATGTGTTTATATTTATTTGATTATACACCTATATCCACAAGTTATAATTTGTCTATTTTTAGTAAAACTTTAGATGGCTTCATCATATGATGTACTGGTAGGCAAATTATATGAAATTTTTTAAGCCTTAAGAAGTTCATTAACTACTTGTTTATTATTTTGTGTCACTATTCTATGATGTATGATATTAAGTCTTAATTGTTGAATGATGGTATTGCCATACACTGTTATTATACATATTAATTTGAATTGACAAATAGTAGCAATATGGGTATTAACTTAATTACTGGTAACTTTGTTGTACTAAGTACAGAACTGAAACCTTTAATTAAATTAATATTCTCAAATATATTTTGAATTATGCTAGAAGAGATCTTCTGTTGTACTACGTACAGACTTAGATAACATAGCATATTCAAAGTATGTTTGATATTTGTCTAACCTTAAAAATTCAAGTGTATGTTATATGTTTCGAAAAGATACATCATTTAGTAACTGCTACCTTGAAATTTAATGATGCAGTGTTATGTGTTTTACTTGAATTCTTCAGTATATCATATAATAGGAAGCACTTGATAATACTCATACTAACAATAAAGAGTTTGCTTAGAAAATTGAGTCTAATTTGTTTATGTGGATCATAATACCGGTAATCGTCTTGAACTATCTATAATAAAAAAAAAAAAATCACTTTATGTGAGTAATGCATTTATTAATTATGCTATGTGGATAAAGGTACCTAAGATATAGTTTTATAAATATAAATGTATAAATGATAAATTTAGTTGTAATTTTTACAGTAATTTATTTGAATTTCATGAGGTATGTATACTACCAATTTGATTAGACTTTTAAATATATACTTAATTGCTTATTCTTACTAATATGATCCCTAAGCAGATAAATTCTTATTCATTTTGTTTATGTATTTTATTTTGATCAAGTGATTAATAAAATGGTACTTGATACCAAAGTTTATATAGTTGTATTTTTATCTTAGTTTTATTTATTTTTAATTTTAATTTTAAATTTTTGTGTTAATTATGTTTACCCTTCAGAATTAAATTATACTGTATATTTTTGAGTTGAACAACGTGACGAATACAAGTGAAAATTAATTATAATTTAGACTTGTAAAATATCGGGTTTTTATTTATACTTATCATTAAATTCGCGTTTTTAATTTTCTGCGAGTTGGCATCAACTTGCGAGTCCACTTAAATCTCGCGAATCGGATATGTAGTATAAAGGGGGTCAAACGAGTCAAACCAACCCACCGAACCCACACAAATCTCGCGAGTTCAGTAAAGCTTGCGAATCCGTCAAAAAGGCGAAACGAGGCGATTTTTACTTTTCGTTTGATTTCGATTTTACGAGTACGGGAACGAGTTTTTGAATCCGTAGATTATATTCAAGACTTCTTTGCGAACATTTTGAGGTATAAACCAACGGATTTCACCGTTTAAATTACTCGAAATCAAAGTTTTAATAAACTTAGGGTTTCGGTTTATAATTCGAACGATTCACGTATATTAAAGGACTATTAGAACACGAATCCTTGTGGTTTATGTTAAATGGATGTTAATAAACGTAAATCAATCGATAGATCATGTTAAAATTACAAGATTAATCGATTTTAATTGGAAATTCGCGACGGCAGTTCATCGAACGAGTTGACACTTTGAATCAACTCGCAGCGAGTTGACTAGCGAATGCATGAGATTAGCGAGTTCACTTCAATATCTGTTTGATAAGTTTAGCGAGTTGATCAATGTAGCGAGTTGATCAATGTAGCGAGTTGATGAGTATAGCGAGTTGATAAGCAAAACGAGTTGAACTCAACTCGTTAGGCTAGTTTATGCGAGTCCAGTACTTAGAAAAATTTTATTTTTAAAAGTAGTGATATAAATGTTAAGACTTTTTAAGTAATAACTTTTATATAATTAATTTAAATTAGGCTTAAGACTTTTAGTTATAAGTTAAATTTTTATATACGACTTGAGATTTTTTTGTAACAAGTTATATATAATTTCAAATTTAAACTAAGATGTTTGATGAATCTCGATTCATAATACGTAATAGTTTAAATATTTTTAATCGTGCATTAAATTATATCTGTTGTTTGTGTTTACTTTACAGATATGGCTAGAGCATTTGATAAGGGTCACAACGTTTTGGTTGATCTGAACCTTGAGGCCAAGCGGGCTGACAGGGTTGCTGATATATTACGTTTTCTAGCACGATCAAGGATTCGATACGCCATTACGGCCAATCCTCCTATTTCTCAGGCTATACTGAATGATTTCTGGATCGATATAGTATATGACGAATCTGTCAACCCGCCAGAGATTTGAGCTACAGTTAGTGTTCAGCCTGTTACATTTTCAGCTGGAAATCTCCGTGAGATTTTGCAGCTTGGTACCGTAGAACAGGAGAACGGGGATACTGAGTATCCTATGGATTTTATTGAGGGCGCGATAGGGCGTATGGGATATACAGGAGACAGACGCGGACGTCAGTTCCAGAAGCCTCTGGTCATTGGTCAGTGGAGGTTTCTTTGGCATGTGATGAATATAGTCTTCGCAGCGAAGAAAGGTGGCTTTGATGAGTTGAGCCCTGCTATTCTATCGGCTGCACTGTCACTGGTTTATAATAAACCATACAGTTTTTGTGATTATATTTTTGGTGAGATTGCGAAACAGATATCGGGGTCTGTTAGATCAAGATTTTTAGTTTACCCGCGATTTTGCATGCTGATTATCCGTGCACGTCTACCGGATTTGGCTATACCTGAACCACATCTAGTGGTTAATACGATTGACCATCGTGGGTATAACGCCATGTTTATGCAGACGGTCAGGAAGGAAGGAGTGGTGAAACCGGAAGTTAGACCACTTTTCGGATATATTGTTGATCCGAACTACGTCGCACCGCCAAATCATGGGTGGTTAGATGTTGCTCCTGCTGCTACTGTTGCTCCTGCTGAGGTTGATGTTGTACCTGAACCTGTAGCTGAGGAAGCTCAACTTGAAGATCCACAAGGGCTCCTTGAGGATGTTCTAATTCAGGTTGGTCAGGTTGATCAGCAGGTGAATCAAGATGTTGCTGCACAGGTTGTGCAAGAGGTTTTGGAGCAGAATGATGATGCGACAAATCCTTTGCTTCAAGACATTGAGAGCTATTTAGCACCACCTGAGGTAATCTTTTATTTATGTAATAATATAGATGCTTAATTGTTAGATTGTTTTATTAATCATAGATGCATAATATTATTATATAATGATTCTGATATTAGATATTTAGTAAATTGGATATTATTTCTGATTTTAAAATATAAATATCATTACATGAACAGGATACTGAAGCTGAGGCTGCAAATCCCGAAGTTATATTACTTGAGGATGAGCAGATACAGCTTGATAGATCAGTTGAAGTACCGACTGAGGTATTATATCTGATTAATCTTAAATATATAGAACTTGTATGATAGAGCTTACGTTAATCATAAATGTTTAATATATTTAAACTTTAGGATCTTGTTAGATCATCTAGAGGTCGTGATGGTGAGACGGCTTCGGATGAAGATTCTGACAATACACCTTCTCCTCCTCCATCTGCTTCTGAAAGGAAGAGAAAAGGTAAGAGTGTTATGGAGGAAGGTACTAAGGAAGTTGAGATTCCTTTGATGAAGCGTCCGAGAACGCTAACTATTCGGGAAGGTTAGTATTGATTATAAAAGTTAAATAATCTTAACTTGTTGTTTATCAGGAGTTGAACTGAGACAGTTAAATCTGTATACAGTTGCTCAGGATACACCACAGGTAGAGATGGATGCACAGGTGGTTACTGAATCGATATCTTTACCGCTTCAGGTATGCGATATAAGTTCTATAACTATGAGTGTTATGCAATTAATTAGAGTTTGAGACAGAGTAATCTGTAACAATAACTGATTTTAATTGTGTTTAACTTTACAGCATGAGGTTGCTGATCTAGTTCGTGGAGCTAATTTTCCGACGAACAAGACAGCTAGATTTGCGAAAAGTTTGCTTACGCAAGCGTTGTCTCAACCTCATACACCGCTTACCATAGACTGGCATATTGAGTCTCTCACACCACCTGGACCAAGAACGATACCTGTTACTCCAACGACTGATGCTGAAAGGATTACATCCTTAGAGTCGAGGGTAAAGGATTTAGAGAAGCTTACTTCTCAGATTCCAGAGCTGGTGTCGAGCAATCTTCTTCTTTCTCAGCAGATTCTCAAGCAGAGTGAATCATACAATCTGTTGATGAAGACTCATGAGACTTTGCTTGCGGACTTCAACGTACAGAGACTGAAGTTATCTTCTTTAGAGAGTCTGGTCTTGAGATCGCATTCAGGACAGTCTACTCAGGGGGAGATATTGGTATATCTGGAGTCATGCAGAGAAAATGAGTTGAAGAGGAAGAGAGATCAAGACAAGGACAATGATCCCAATGCACCGAGTGGTGAGCAGACTGGTCCTTCAAAGACTGGTGAGCAAGCTACGATTCAGGGGGAGTCTGGTGCTGGTGCTAGTGGTTCTGGAGTGGATACAAGTGCAGATAAGACTGTACCGGGTGATACTGAAGCTGGTAAGATAGCTTAGTATTATCATAGTACTGTAATATTTGTAATAGTGTGTAGTGAACAAATGTAAACTTAATTATTGTGTAAATATATTTGGCTTAGGGTTATTATTATTTTAAGTAAAATATGTTGGGTAATTTAAGTTTATATAATTATGTTAAGATAAAATAGTGATCGAAAGACTTCCGACTCATTGAGTAGTCGAGCGGCGTGTTCCGATTAATTTCGGCGGTCAAAATTTTATAATAACATATGCATTTTAGATTTGATTATGGACTTAAAACCGTAAGGTATATAAGTAATTAACAAGTTAAAAATGTATTAGCTTTAACTAGACAAATGATATATAATTTAAAGGTTAAATTGATAATAAATTAGATCAATTAACACTTGGAAATTATATAAGTTAATTAATAGTAAATTTAAATGTTTGGTGATTATTCACAATGCATTAGAATTTAAAATTAATTAATATTTGTTAAGTAGACTTAAGAAATTTTGGATTGATTCAGGGTAATCAATAAAAGATTTTATAAGTTATATGTAAATTGCGTTTATATTTTAGGTTAAAATATACAAAAGAATTAATAAAGAAATTCTTAGATTGGTTCAGGGAAATCAATGAAGAATTTGAATTATTAATATATTTGTATTTATGTTTTTCTCTAGGAATGGAAATGCTTGATCTATCTGATTCGGAAGATGATATTTTTGATGAGATAGATGAAGATATTGATTATGATCTTGAGGATGGAGAATTCCAACCACCTACAGATTGGACTGCTGTACCTGAGAATGTGCAAGACATGGGTGTAGATCTAGATGCAAACATTGATGAACACCATGTGAGCCCATCTAGGACAGAAGTTGTTATTGAAAATGAACAAGGTCCAACAATTGTCGATATAGATGAAGATATTGATGATTCAACCTCTGATGAAGAAGAAGAAGTTCTTGTTCAAACCAAGAATCCTGCTGTTGTACTTAGGAAACTTCCAAAGAAGAAGAAGAAGATTGGAATTTCTAAAGTTGATGTTACGAAAAAGCGTGTACCACGTAAAGGGATTATTGGTTGGTACTTTGACTCAGAACTAAAGCTTTTTGCGATCAAAAGGTTTGACGGAGTTCAATATTTTGAAAGAAAGCTTGCAGTTTTTAGTTCTCTACCACGTTATGAAATACGTGATTTGGCTAGATTAGAGATTAACAACCCAAGTCGTGATGATTATGCTGATCGTGTTGAAAGAATCATTAGACATGAGGTTGGTACGAATAAGTTTGTTCAGATTAAGCCAAGAAAGGGAAAAACTGTGAAATTACAAGAGAGAAGTCAAAGAACAGGAAGAAGAAGAAGGAAGAAGATATATCCAGCTGTTAGATGCATACAGCAGATTCCATTGAAGACAATGCCACAAGATATTCTGGGTAATATGAAGAGATGGCATGTAGATTCAGGAACTGGAGAAGCTGTTATGGTTGAAGCTGATGATGAGGTTGACGGTGGTGAAAAAGAAATCTTCAGAGTCTATGACCATCGACACTTAATGAACATGTCGAAGAAAGATTTGATTAAGTTGAATGAAAATAGAATCTTAACGACAGATGCATGGGGTGATTTAGCGAGAGATTATCAGTTGATGGTTAAAACTTGTATCAAGATGAAGATTTACGCAGGCAGTAAGATTTACAAATGAAGACCAAAGACAAGCGTGAAGATAAAGACGCTAGAGCTATTGTCAAGGGGGAGTCTGTTGGGACATAGAGTGTGACAACAGATCTAGCTTGAAATAGGACTGGTGTAATTATTATTACGTTTGTACATTGGTTTAGATTTGTAAATAAATATTTGTTTTGTTAGTAATATTCGTTAAACATATTATTGTGCTAAGTTGGACGAATGTTAAATACGAAATAAATAATTGACGTTTCATGCGAGACGAGTCGAAATCTCAAGTCGCAGCGAGTTGAGCTGTGAGGTGAGACCTGAACTCGCATAGATTGAGTCTGGCGAGCCGAGTCCTTCAATGGGCTTGGGCTGCGAGTTGGACCGAACTCGCAGGCCCAAGCGAGCCGAGACAAGCTGGACGTATAAATTGTTTTTCATACGTGAAAAACATAACACGTTTTACTTTCTGATCTGCGAACTCGACTAAACCCAGAGAAAAACCAAACCTATCGACTAGGCTTTGACAATTCATTGTTTAAAGCTAAGTCTTATTAAACGCAATACGAACATATTCGTTGTTAGTAAGATAACACCGTATTGAGGGATTCCGCACCTTAATACTACAGATAACGAAGTTATCGATCCTAAAACTAGGGGACTTACACCTTTTAGTGTGTTTGATTTTGAAAACCCCTAAATTTGATGGTTAGGGTTTCTGGGTTGGGGATGAATGTTCGTCGGTGCGACGTACGCTGCGACGTCGTGGCCTACGTCGCTCTGATATTAATAGTCTACGTCGCCCTTCCCTACGTCGCTTTTACCGCGACGTCCTACGCGACGTCCCACTCTACGTCGCTACTTTTATTACTGTGATTAAATTCACAATAAATAGCAAAATGCGACGTCCCCTTTAACGTCGCTCGAATTTTGTGCGACGTCATGGGCTACGTCGCCTTTGTTATTATTCTGATTTTCTGCGACGTCCTTTACTACGTCGCTATTTGAAATGCGACGTCATCGACTACGTCGCTTATTACAGAAAAATGACATTTTTTTTGTTACCAATCAAATGTTACGTTTTTCTGACTTTTAAATTCTGTCCAGCAATGGCGAGTGATTTCTTTCAGTTCCTATCTGAATGACAAAGATAGTGCTTACTGCTTCAGCCCAAAAGAGTGTCACCACTCGCCCGTCCGTGGCTAGAAGGATCTTCTTCCGGTCGTGGATTCTTTTGCGCTTTCTGGTGGTCCAGCACCTTAAAGCTTTTATCTGGTCACTTAGATATGACCATTTTTGTCTCAGTTGGCTAATGATCCGGTAGAATTCTCTCTTTGTCCTGAATCTTGGTTTTCTGGTTTGGAGGAATCCCTTTACCGTTATGTGGAATTCTCTCTTTGTCCTGAATCTTGGTTTTATGGTCTGGAGGAATTCCTTTATTATCCTGGATCTCGGCCTTCTGGTCTGGTGGGATACCATCCCTGTCTTGGATTTTAGCCTGACCTTGTCTTGGATTTTGGCTGTATTCGTTTAACCAGGATCTTCGGTCAAGGTTTAGGTTTAGGGTTTAGGGTTTAGGATTTGATATGTGTGTTTGTAACTTTGTACTTATTTAACATATCAAGGAAACCTTTCGTTTGTGATAAGTTTGGAATACTTTGTTTGTTCTAACGCTTTTCGAGAATATCTTGTATGTTTTTGTTTTTGCAGATATGGCTCTTGTTTTCGAAGCGCGTCATAATACTGCTGCTTACCTTGATGATACTTCTAATAAAGCTGCACCGTATCGTCAGATGATTGCGTTTTTGAGGCGTTCAAGGGTATTCCACGCCATTTCGGATAACACTGTGGCTTTTGGAAATCTGATCAACCCTTTCTGGAGAAACGCAAATGTTGTTACTGATAACGACGTTCGAAGACTGGTTTCAACGGTTGCTGGTACGGAAGTCACTATTACAGAACAGAGTATTCGAGAACTGTTACAGCTGAACGATCAACCGAATATGCCAGTCGGTTTTGATCATGTTTTCGTTTCGGGAGCTATGGAAAGGATTGGATATCCCGGGATTCCCACTGATCAGTATAGGAAAGCGAACCTCACACGTGTTTGGAGATATCTGATGCATGTGATTATCGTTTGTTTGGGAAATAGGAAAGGTGGAACGGATGATATGAGCTGAAGTTTGGCTTCTACTATGTTAGCATTAGTGTACAACAAGCCGTTCAACTTCTCGGGTTTTATTTTCAAGGCTATGGTCGACAATGCAAACGCCGGGGATCATAAATGGATCTTATATCCGAGATTTATTCAGTTGCACATCAATCGTCATCATCCAGACCTTCAGGCACAGGGTGATATTGATCAACAATTAAAGATTTCACCGATGATGAGTCGGATCTTTACCATATGTGCAGGTTTTGAGAAAGGGGTTCAGGCGGCAAGGGATGTTCCCTTATTCGGTGCTATTGTTGATGAGAATTACGCGCCGCCTCCGGAACCTCAATATATGGACATTCCAGCACCGCAGCAACCGCAGCAACCGCTTGTAAACATTCCTGTTCAACCTGCGGGGGAGAATGTAGATGCTCTTTTGGAAAATATTGAGCAGTTTGGCCATGTTGAATCGGACAATCCAGCATCTCATGACACGGTTGAAAGTTCTGATTCTGAAGCTGCAGTAAATGTAGGTCCTCAGGATGGGGGTCCGACGCCTGAGCATTCGGATGGTACTGTTCCGCATCCCTCTGAGATGGAACGTATCAGGCTTACCGACTCATTCAGATATCTAAGAATTCAGCGTCAGATCAGGGCAGGACGCAAGTATGTACCTCCAAGGGATACTGGGAAACGTACTAGAGGTGACGATGATCCTGCTGATGAGACTTATCGACCGAGTCGTCTTGTTCGTCGCTCTTCGTCAACACGAGCTCCAGTCAACCCGTCGCCTCAAGATGTTTTTGAGATTCAACCGACACCAGCATTCATGCAAAAGATTATGGATGATATGCAGAAGATGAAGCAAAAGCTGGAGGCTCAAGACGAAAAGATTGCTGAACAAGCTGCGCTGATCGAGGTTCAATCTAAGGAGCTTGAGGAAACGAAGATTAGAGTTAATGTTTTGGAAGGCAGGTTACTTGCCTCTGGGGAGTCTGGGTCTGGGATACCCACTTTAGAGTCAAGTGAACCTGCGTCTGTAAATCCTAACCCTGTACTTGAAACTGTTAATGAAAATATTTCTGTTTTGGATTACTTTTGTGTTGATGATATTCCAGGGCAACCGAGACCGCTGGCTGTTGACTATTCATTTGCTGACTTATCGTTTATTCAAAGAATGGCAAGTGGAGTTGGCTCTGAGGAAGAAACGGATAATGATTTTGAGATGAATGAGGATGTTTCGATTGAAGAGGAACAGTTGAATTCAGATGAAACGTATGATGATGCACAATCTGGAGAAGCTTACGATGGTGCACCGATTATAGAATCTGATTCAAGTGAAGATGAGATGCCAGCTAAAGCTCAACATGGAGAATCAAGTACTGCTGCAACTCCAGCTCCAGAGACACAGGCACCGGACTCAGCAGTTCCTGAAACTGAATTAACTGCTGAAGAAAAGAGATAAAGAAATAAGAAATGGTGGCCTAAGGGATGAAATCCAGTTCCTATTCCAGTTAAATGTCAAGTGTACCGGGTTAGTCGAAATTATACCGGAGTTATTAAAAGCTGGAAGTGTCAGAGGAATCTTTTTATGATTAAGAGAGAAGATGGAGTTCAGTACTTTAGAATGCGTTTTGATAAATTAAGTACGTTGCCAAAAGGAGAGATTAATCGATTAGCTCAGCTTAAATTGATTAATCCGTTCGAAAATGATTATGCTGAGTTCATTCAGAGAAATTTACGTCGGGAAGTGTTATCGAAGACATATTCTAAATTGAAACCGACGTTGGGCACTCGGTATACATGGAAAAGGAAGATTGATCCAGTTACCAGGAAGCCTATGGTTAAAGTTCGCTATCCGCCTGCTAACTGTTTGACCGAGATACCTCTGGAACCAGTTCCTTATTATTTTCTGAGAAGACTTGTAAAATGGGAACTTGATTCACAGACTGGTGAAGCGGTTATTACTTTTGTACCAGATTCAGAACCGTGGCCAGAAGTTGGAGGTATATGGAATTTGAAGCAAGCAACGTTTAGACTGTATGATCCGATGAGTTTGATTAATTTTCATGAAAAAGATTTAAGAAAACTCTATGATGATCGGATTCGTGTTGGTCAGAAGAATGAGTTCAACAGACGTTTAGCTGAGCAATTTTACAATGTTGTTACAGTTTGCGTGGCTAATGGAATTCACGCCGATGGCCAATTTCCTGCGGGCTGGGTTTAAAGAAGATTTTTGAAGACCAAGCTGAAGACACGGGGGAGTTTGTTGGTACATGTTCAGTGTCTGTCAGTTGGTCTAGCTCGTAGTTTGTAATTAGATTGAGTTTCCTGACTCCTGCGACGTAGCGTGTAACGTCGCAGGTGCGACGTCAGGTATTGGGCCTGCGACGTAGTCAACGTCGCATGGGCTTGGGCCTGCGACGTCGTGTGCGACGTCGTAGGTGCCAGATTTTTTATATAAACGTTTTACGTTTTCTGTTTTAGGGTTGACGAAACCCTAAATGCAATTAGTCGAATCTACCTGTAATCTGATCGGTTATAATCAATATACAAGCGTTTTGTTCTTATTCTATTGTGTTTGATTATTCATTGTGTTCGTGTTATAACTTAATCGTTGATTCCGCAAACGATTGAGTGACTCGGTTCTGTTAGATCCTAGGTACGGGACAAACATAAAGTTAGAGTTTTGGTCATAAGTTGTGCAGGTTGCAGGGTCTGCTGGGATAGGGAGGAATCCGGACGGATTCATCTCAATCCGGTCGGATTCTCGTGAATCCGGCGGATTCCCAGGCGGATTCCAAAACGGATTCCTTAAAATTGGTTCTGTCCATGAGTTGAGTCTGAAGAGTCGAGGAATACGGCGGATTCATAAGAATCCGGCCGGATTCATCGGAATCCGGCGGATTCCCAAGGGAATCCGGCGGATTCAGCCCAGTTTCAGAAAAATGATTATTTTAACTTGTAACGTACACGTAAATATATGTTGTATTGCAAGTTAGTGAGCCTCTATAATAAAAAGAAGTAATAATGCAAAAATATGTTTTAAAAAAAAAAAAAAAATTTTGGTACGTTTTCGGGGTGTTTCAAGTTGGTATCAGAGCACGGTTTAAGGGATTCAGGTATCCACCATTAGTGGGTACTTGGACTTAGACCAATTTTATTATGATGTTGAGCATGATTTAGTAAGATATGTTATGGGTTAATGAATTGTTAACGATTATTTACTCAAAGTGTGGCGTGCAGACTATGGATGTGTTTAAAGTAATACGATAATTTGAGCGTCTGGCCAACGCAATAATTACCATATTACCTTATATATATCCATGGAAATCATGAGACATTAGAGGATTGAATGTTAACAAGTTATTAACTGTTTGTAGCAAAGTTTGTGCCAAGGTAGACATTAAATGTTTAAGTTATTATGTTAATGTGTTATGTGAACGTTTCAGATAAGATGAGTAAAGAAGTAGAGACTACTGATACAGGAGGCAGTCAAGATAAGTCTCAGTCTTCTGTTCAAGATATAGACCCGATAATTGAGAAGATGAAATATTTTATCTCGCAAGAAATTGGTATTGCTCAGAAAGCATCTATTCCTCTTCTAAAGTCAACGATTATAGAGACTGTTAGAGAGGTAGTGAGTGAAGAATTTCAGAAACAGAAAGATAAAACAGTTGGTGTTAGTCAAGAAGTACCTTCTCAAGCTTCAATTTCGGAAGAATGTAGAAAGTTTAGTTACAAAGACTTTTCAACTTGTAATCCGCCAGATTTTGAAGGGGACTTAGACCCGATTAAATGTTACCGGTGGGTTATGGAGGTAGAAGGGGCTTTTACTACTTCACGTTGCCCCGCAGATTTGAAAGTAATCTTTGCTGCTAATCTCTTAAAGGCACGTGCTAAGAATTGGTGGGAAGTTCAACGCCGTACCTTAGGGGATGAAGCTATAAATAAGATGAGTTGGGATGATTTTAAGAAAATGTTTGAGAATACCTATTCTCAAGAAGCAGATTTAAAGAGAATTCGTCGTGAGTTTCTTGATATGGGACAAACGACTGAATCGATTAATGAGTTAGTTGGTGTATTTCTGGATAGAGCTCAATTCTGTCCAGATTATATGGAGAATCCCAAGCGGCTTATAGATCATTTTCATGAGGTGTTGAAGAAAGAAATAAGTCAGTTTATTCAACCTAGTCGTTGTAAGTCTTTTGAAGAAATTGTGAATGAAGCTCGTTTTCAAGAGTTAGAGTTAAAGAAAGGTGAGAAAGCTGTGGCAAAAAGGAAAGCTGAATCAAGTCCCATTCCTTCAAAGAAGTTCAAAGCTAGTGATAGTTCTCGTCGAGAAGAGAAGAAGACAGAAAAGTCTGTACCTCCAGAATGTAAGAAATGTCACAAGAAGCATTTTGGAGTATGCAGATTCGGGTTAAATGTTTGCTATCAATGTGGTGAGGAAGGTCATTTCAGCAAGGACTGTCCTCATCCATTGAAGGTATGTTATGGATGCTACGAGCCTGGTCATGTGAAGTCAGAATGCCCAAAGTTAAAGTCTCAGTCAGCTTCTTCAGCATATCGTAAGCCATCCGATAAGAAGTCGACTGAAGTTCCAAAATCCAGGCCTCGTTCATTCCAGATCACAGCAGAGGAAGCAAAGGGGACCCCAGATGTAGTGTCAGGTACCTTTTTAGTAAACCTAATACCTGCATATGTTCTTTTTGATTCGGGTGACTCTAGATCTTTTGTTTCAGAAAAGTTTAGTAAAAGTTTCATGATTCCACTTTCTGACTTAGACACTCCCTTAGATGTTGAGATAGCCGATGATAGAACAATATATGTCACGAAAGTCTATAGAGGGTGTCGGTTAGAAATAAGTAATGAGCCTTTTTCTATAAATCTAATTCCTATGCAAATGGGGGAATTCGATGTTGTAATTGGCATGGATTGGTTAGCGGCTCATGAAGCAATGATTCAATGTGAACAAAAGATTGTAAGGGTTAAGCTACCTCGAGGTGAATTGTTAGATATTTACGGAGAAAAGAAAGAAATGCCTATCCCGGTTTGTACTTTTGCTAAAGCTAAACGACATTTGTCACATGGTTGTCAAGCCTTTTTGGCACATGTGATAGATGCTCAGATTCAAATTCCAAAGATTGAGGAAATTCCGGTAGTAAGAGAGTTTATTGATGTATTTCCCGATGAGTTACCGGGCATTCCGCCCGATAGGCAAGTTGAATTTAAGATTGAATTGATGCCTGGAGCTACACCTATTGCTAAGACACCGTATAGGCTTGCTCCAACTGAAATGCAGGAATTAATGAAACAGTTGCAAGAACTGTTAGACAAAGGTTTTATACGCCCAAGTAGTTCTCCGTGGGGAGCTCCTATTTTATTTGTGAAAAAGAAAGATGGTTCAATGAGAATGTGCATAGATTATAGAGAGTTAAACAAGGTGACTATCAAGAATAGGTACCCATTACCTAGAATTGATGACTTGTTTGACCAGTTGCAGGGTGCTAGTTATTTTTCAAAGATTGATTTACGTTCAGGTTACCATCAATTGAAGGTTAGAGAAGAAGATGTTTGTAAAACTGCTTTCAGGACAAGGTATGGGCACTATGAATTTGTGGTAATGCCGTTTGGTTTAACGAATGCACCTACAGCTTTTATGGATTTGATGAATAGAGTTTGTCGCCCAATGCTTGATAAGTTTGTAATCGTGTTTATTGACGATATTTTAATCTATTCTAAATCCGCTAATGATCATGATTATCAATTGAGACAAGTGTTACAAATGTTAAGAAGAGAGAAGCTTTATGCTAAGTTCTCAAAGTGTGAGTTTTGGCTTCGGGAAGTGCAGTTTCTTGGGCATGTTGTCAATAGTGAGGGTATCATGGTTGATCTAGTGAAAGTTGAAGCAGTTATGAAATGGAGTGCTCCAACAACTCCAACCGAAGTTAGAAGTTTTCTTGGGTTAGCTGGCTATTACAGACTGTTTATTCAAGACTTCTCAAAGATTGCAATGCCACTTACAAAGCTTACTAGAAAGAATATCAAGTTTGAATGGAATGATCAAGCAGAACAAGCCTTTCAGAATTTAAAACAGAAACTTAGTCAAGCACCAGTCTTAGTACTTCCAGAAGGTACTGAAGACTTGGTGATATATTGTGATGCATCGTATAGTGGTTTGGGCTGTGTTCTCATGCAACGTGGCAAAGTGATAGCATATGCTTCTAGACAATTAAAAGAAAATGAGAAGAACTATCTAACACATGATTTAGAACTTGCAGCGGTGGTTTTTGCTTTAAAGATATGGAGGCATTATCTCTATGGTGTGAAGAGTACTATTTATACAGATCACAAAAGTTTAAAGTACTTCTTCGATCAGAGAGATTTGAATATGAGACAAAGAAGATGGCTAGATCTTGTTAAAGACTATGATTGTGAAATATTGTACCACCCAAGGAAGGCTAACGTTGTAGCTGATGCTTTGAGTAGAAAGGCAGCTCATCTTGCTTTAACAGTTAAATCTCTTAGAATTTCCGTTACTCCTAGCTTGTTTGATCAAATTAAAGAAGCACAACAAAAAGCTTGGAGAGAAAAAGATATTCGATCAGAAAGGATCAAGGGTCAAATTGATAGTATTGTAGAAGACTCACGTGGGTTAAAGACACGCTATGGTAGAATTTGGATTCCAAATTCTTGGGATTTGAAGACATTGTTGTTAGATGAAGCTCATAAATCAAAGTATTCCATTCATCCTGGCGCAACAAAGATGTACCACGACTTAAGATCAGAATACTGGTGGCCAGGTATGAAAAGAGATATTGTTAAATATGTTGAACATTGTCTGACTTGCTTACAGGTGAAGGCTGAGCATCAGAAGCCATATGGAAAGATGCAGCCTTTAGACATACCTGTTTGGAAGTGGGAACACATAACGATGGATCTTATCACCAAATTGCCAAAGACTCAACGTCAGCATGATGCGATTTGGGTGATAGTAGATAGATTGACGAAAAGTGCATTATTTTTGCCTATTAAAGAAACGATGTCTATTGAAGCTTTGGCAGATTTATATGTTAAAGAAGTAGTTGCACGTCATGGTATGCCAGTTTCTATTGTCTCTGATAGAGATAGTAGATTTACTTCACGGTTTTGGGCCAAGTTTCAAGATGACATTGGTACACGTATAAATCTTAGCACATCTTATCACCCGCAGACAGATGGTCAAAGTGAAAGAACGATACAAACTTTAGAAGACATGTTGCGGGCGTGTGTTATAGATTTTGGAGGTAATTGGGATGTGCATTTACCGTTAGCAGAATTCTCCTATAATAACAGTTATCATGCAAGTATAGGTATGCCACCTTACGAGATGTTATATGGGAGAAAGTGTAGAACTCCAATATGTTGGGGTGAAGTCGGGCAAAGAGAAATGGGCAGTACAGATATAGTGCAACAGACTACAGAAAAGATTGATCAAATCAGAGAAAGGTTAAAGATTCCTCAAGATAGACAGAAGTCATATGCTGACAAAAGAAGACGCCCATTAGAGTTTAAGGTTGGAGATATGGTTATGTTAAAGGTATCTCCATGGAAAGGTATTATCAGATTCAGGAAACGAGGCAAGCTAAGTCCTCGGTTTATTGGTCCATTTAAAATTTTAGAAAGAGTTGGAAAGGTAGCTTATCGTCTTGAGCTACCAAGTGAATTGGCAAGTATCCATAGCACTTTCCATGTTTCGTATTTAAGGAAGTGCTTAGTAGATGAGGCATCTTATGTGCCTTTGGAAGAAATAGAAATCAATGATCAATTGAATTATGTTGAACAACCAATAGCTATCCTCGATGAGAAAGTCAAGAAGTTAAGAAATAAAGAAATTCGGTTGTTTAGAATTCAATGGAAGCATAGAAAAGGTTCAGAGTTCACATGGGAGCCGGAAGAAGAAATCATTGTTTATTATCCGGCTTTGTATCAAGAATGGATTGTGAGGACACAATCCTGAATATGTCGGGGAGAGTTGTAACACCCCTAAAATACGTAAGTTTTTATAGTTTAATATACGTTTACGTTTCAGTTTTTATATGTATTTAATATGTTAAATGTTTAAAGTAACGAAAAGGTTAGAATTTGGTTAGAGGACTAACCAAATAAAAGAAAGTAAGTTAGAAGGGTTAAATGTGTAAAGAATAAAAGTTCAGGGGGTTAAAATGTAAAATGTTAAAACATATCCCCTACAGATTCTGAAAAGTTCCAGATTATTATCATATGTACGTATGTGCGTGTATTTGAGAGGGAAACAAAGAAAACACAAGAAATCAGAAATTAACAAGTGATTAAGAAGATTAAGGCTTATAGTTTTCGAATTCATCATCCTCAAGGTATGTATAATCTCTATATGAGTTTAATTGAAGTTAGGGTTTAAGTTTTATAAACCCTAGATGATAGAAAGATCATGTATGTTAGTTAAATTGTTAAATTAGTGTTCCATATGTGTTTCTAGGTTCTATGCTATGATTAATTCCTATTAGTTTGATTAAAGAGTTTATGTTTATATGTAATTGGGTTTTTGATAGTTTATGAATATATGGGAATTGATGAATTAAGAAGAAGGGATAGTGATTATGATTAGATAAGTGATGAATACCCAATTTCATATGATTTCAAAGCCTAATTATGGAATACTAGTGATGAATGATAGGTGTTAGTGAGTAACACCTAGTTATGAGATTTAAGTTAAGAAAGTAAAAGAGTTATGTGAATTGATCATGCTATGTGTATTTGTATAGGTGATCAAGCAAGAGAAGTTATTTCAAGTTGTGTTAAGTTTCAAGATAAAGGTAAGTAGATGGATATGAATGTGGAGTCAAGTAATGGGTGAGCCATTAGCTTGACGGTTTTCCAAGTAATGGATCATGACCATTAGCTTGGTATAAATGTTAACTAGTAGTAGTTAGCATGATGATGTTTAAGGATCCTTAATGTGATGTTTATGTTTATGTTTATGTTAAAGTTTCCATTACTTACTAAGCATTAGCTTACGTGTTATGTTTAAATGTTTCAGGTGAGCCAAGTGTCAATAGAGGGGACTTGGGTAAAGGGCACGTGTGAAGCTTTTGGTGGAGCTTGTTACTTAGTTCGGTAACAAGTCTTATCCCTCTTAATCATGCTCTAGATATATGTACACCCCGTTTTGTAAAGTTTAGGACATGTAGTTTGATGTTTTGAAAATGATACGGAGTCTTACTTGTGGTATATGTAATGTTTTGGGAAAAGTCAACTCTATGGTCAAAGTCAGAGATAGGGTTGAAGTTAAAGTTTGTATGGTGAGACTTGAAATGTAAAGTTTAAAGTATAAAAGTTGTTTGAATGTTGAAAGTTGGTTATGAAAGTCCACAAGGTCAAAAGTTTAAGTTATGGTTCAAAGTTGATGTTAGTGATTTAGTTTGACTTAGATAAGTCATTTGGGTAAGAATTTACCAAAGAAATGGGTTGAAAAGGTCGAAGACCCAATCGGGTCGTTTGGTGCCCAAATGGGCAACCAATAGTGTAATAAGTCAAAATGAGTTATATTTGGTGAAAGTCAAATGTAAACATGCCCACAAGTCTCAAATGTGATATTGAAAAAGTGGTCAAAAGCTTAAAAGCAGAAATGGTGTCATTTGAAACTTAGCATGTCAAGATTTTTGATGAAAAAGTGCCGACAATGAGTTAAAGGGTCAAAACGAGAATTATCGCGAAATTTGAAAAAGTGCAAAAAGGGAAGTCCTCATTTTGGTCAAATGAACGTGCACGCAAAATTTCAGATCACCGGGTGTTGTCGTTCTAAAGTTATGCATGTTTAAAGTTAGAGTTTTGGTCATAAGTTGTGCAGGTTGCAGGGTCTGCTGGGATAGGGAGGAATCCGGACGGATTCATCCCAATCCGGTCGGATTCTCGTGAATCCGGCGGATTCCCAGGCGGATTCCAAAACGGATTCCTTAAAATTGGTTATGTCCATGAATTGAGTCTGAAGAGTCGAGGAATACGGCGGATTCATAAGAATCCGGCCGGATTCATCGGAATTCATAAGAATCCGGCGGATTCAGCCCAGTTTCAGAAAAATGATTATTTTAACTTGTAACGTACACGTAAATATATGTTGTATTGCAAGTTAGTGAGCCTCTATAATAAAAAGAAGTAATAATGCAAAAATATGTTTTAAAAAAAAAAAAAAAATTTGGTACGTTTTCGGGGTGTTTCACAATATTTGTGCGTAATGTGGGCCTGTACTTTGCAGGTAACTTTACGTATCTTATTTGTTTCTTATGTTCGACATCATTCTATTATTTTCTTGATACTTTTATTTGTTTTAGAGGGTGGATAATTTGGGTCCATTTGTCTGTTTACTTATGTTTTGTTGGTTTTGATGGGTCCATTTGTTTTTACATTCTTTGAACTTTAAACAATATATATTAGTAAGAGAACTCTAGCAAAGAGACATTCCGATCTTTCCACATTATTGTAAAAGAATGATGGTGTTGCAGTTGTCCTCTTGCCATGCAAAAAACAGTCATTCATGTACTCAATTTACAGCTAATAAAATCATTGTATCGTGGTATAACAGTTGACAACGAATGGTTGTGATAGTACCTTTGTCTTAAATCCAGTTGAGTCATGTGTCCTAAATTATGTTCATTAGCCACATAGTTCTCGACACGATTGTAACAATGGAATTTTTGCACTTTTGTAGCTTAAATTTACTCCTGCAATGGGTCATCTATTGGAGCTAAAAGTGGAAAAGTGGTGAGCTCTGGTAACGTGTTGTATATGTATCTTTTGTCCAAGACTTTAATACGCTTTATAACTAATTACTGTATATGAATTAAACAGCTTAGGAGCTATATGCGTTAAACTTTGAGTTACTTTTGACCCATTTTGACATGTTCCACCTGTAGACTATATATATGCATGTAGAGATGTTTATTGCACGTAAAAATAAATGCATGTCTAGATCTGAAAGTAGATCTAAATCATAAAATAATTGACTGCATCCTGCATTTTTTCTACTGCATCTTGCGTTACTCCATTTTACATTCAGTTCAATTAATGTATATTTGTAGTAGTACTTATTTACTGCATCTTATATCTTTTTAGAACTTTATGTGTTTGTAAATTTTGATTTTGTTTTTTTAATTTATAAAGATATTACTTGTTTACTGCATGTTTTATATTAATTAATGTATCTTACGATTTTTAACGATTTTAGTTTTTTTTTTACAACTTTAATTTTATTTTTTATATTTAAAAATTACTAATATTTTTTTTACTGCATCTTATGTTATTTTAGCATTTTATGTGTTGAAATAAGAAAAATACTTTAAATTTAGATTTCATTCTTGAATTTAAAAAATTAATATTATATATATATTGTTACCGCATCTAATCTTCTTTAGCACTTTTTACAAAATCTTTAATGTTAGAAACTTATAAATTTTTTGATTGAACAAAAACTTTTGACAATTTTTGAATAATTTTTCAAGCATTTTTTCGGACAGGTTAAAATCTCTCTATATAACTAAGATAGGAGACCTTGAATGATTTGGAAAATATTTACTTATGCCACATCATCAAAATACTATGTGTCATCATTATATGAAACAAGTTTGATGACGTGAAATCTCCTCGCTCACGTGATAAATAAGGTAATACTATATTAGAAAACTAAAACTAAATCACACTAATTTAATTTAAAGTGTCATTATTTTTTAATGGTAAATACTATAATAGAAAAATTAAATTATAACTAATTCAATCCAAACTAATGTGTCATTCAATAATATTTGTAGTATAATATTTTTATTAAGGTCAAAAATCATGAATTCATTTAACTATTTTTTCTTCTCTAATTTTGAATTATAAATTTGTTTATTATTCTTTATCTTAATCTTCACATTCCTTTTTTCAGATCTATAAAACAAATATAACTTTGAGGAAATTGGGATAGCTTAATTTTTAATATCATTATAGCTTTTATCATAGTTTTGCTAATTTGACAAATATATATATATATATATATATATATATATATATATATATATATATATATATATATATATATATATATATATATTATCTTACAAACTTAGGGATCTCAATTTCATTTAGTTTATAATCTGAGTACAAGTGTAATTGATAGGTAGATCAAGTTCATGATATCTTTTAAATGTTTTATCTGTTTTAATAACGCAACTTAATTATTATTTTATATTCGACTGGTAAGAGGTGTAATTTTATAAATTCTTTATTGCTTTTCGCGTTTAGAAAGATTATTGGCTGCAATCAGAGCGGTATCACACACCCTACCCTACCACTTATAGACATCCGTCCATAATATCTCATTTAAGTATTTATATACATCACTATAGATTGATTTTGTACATGTAGATGCACATTAGTTGTTTAATAAAATATCTGAATAGTTATATTAATCGTTACAATTTATGTTTGTTAACACTATATACATATGTCTTGCTCAAAAAATTATTGCAACCTTACCAACAAAAATGTCACTTTACAATATACACATCTTTTTTAATATACACATATTTTTCAATCTTTCCAATGTCACTTTACAATATACACATCCTTTTCAACATTCCCAATGTATCCATATATTGTGAGATTTCATACTTACTTAATTATATTATTAATTTATTTTTTAAATATTATAAAAAATGATCATAAAAAGGGAAGTGATTTGAAAATTACTTTTTTTAGCCATATACCACATATTTATTACAGTGTTGTATAATACAACACTTTAAAGCATAAGTGATGGTGTACAAATTAAACGATAATAATGTATTAATCATCACCCATATATAAAATGTATACAACATAAAATTGAATATCATTATTAAAATATTTTATTTACTGTTTTAGATTATGAAATCTATTATGAAATTATATTTTCTAGCCGTGCATCGCACGGGTTTAACACTAGTTTTATTATAATTTACAACATATTCCTTACCCCCCCCTCCAACCCCTCCCATTCCTATCTAAACCGTACCCATTGGCTTAACCCACTTAAACCACTGACCTTAGAGGGTGTTTGGCCCGGCTTTTGAATTTTAGCTTTTAGCTTTCTAGCTTTTGATGTAATATAATGCAATTTTTAAGATAGTGTTTGGATTAGCTTTTTAGCTTTTGCTGTAAAAAGAGCTTGTTCCATGTGAAAAGCTTAAAAAGCTAGGATTTTCTGGCTTTTCCAAAAGAGCTTTTTAAGGATTTGAAAAGCTAAAAAGCAAAATGTGTTTGGATTGAGCAAATTAACTAAATGGCTTTTTAGTGGTAGCTAAACTCTAAAAAGCTAAAAAGCCTTCTTCAAACGCCGAGCCAAACTCCCTCTTAATTTCAAATGCTAAAAAAAATTCCTTAAATTCTCACCAAATTATCATCATCATTAAACCCTAATTCCAAATTCATTTAGTAACACTAGTCCTAATCTTAGTAAATCAAATTCAATATGTGGAAACCAAACAAAGATAAGCAGATTGAAGAATCAAGACAAGATGAGGAGACCACAGAAAACGAAATTAACAACAAAATGTAGACTGGTTCATGTCTTTAAACCCTAAATCCACATTGCCGGCGATGTAGATTACTTCGTTCCATGGATGACGGCAACGGCGGCGCCTTATCCTGCTATCTCAGACGCCGGGGAATTCAAATTTCAGATAAGGTATATATGCAACTTGTTATTATAGTTTAGGTTATTCAACTTGATTTAGGGTTTGTATTTGAATCAGAGAAATAGGCTAAAGGAGAAGAAGGGCTTTTTGGTCATTTCACCTATTACTTAACAGCTCATTTAACTAATATTATTAATTAATTACACTAACAGCATGGTAATGTAGGCATGATGCAAGTAGTATTCAAATATTTGTTTTAAAAAAGTAGGAAGGGTTGACACGATAATGCCGATTGATACCTACTACCATACCATTTGGGAAGTCATTGAATGCATAACTGTTTTCCATGTAAACGGATTTTTTTAGTTATGGTTCTTAATGATCAGGTTGTTGGTTTGACTAATTTTATCATTTTTTTATTGACCAACTTGTCAGAGACAATAATTGTATGTGTTTGTGTGTTTACAAGATATCAAAAGTTCTAATTCGTTGTATTGTAATTGTGAAACAATAATAGGATGTCTACTCCCTTAGAAATCCCATTTACAGAGATACAATCAATCACCAACAACTTTTCTGATGAAATCGAAAAAGGATTTTTTGGAAGTATCTATAAAGGACAACTCTGACAATCTGGAGAGTCGATTGATGTTGCAGTACGAAGGTTAGATTATAGTTTTTATCTGCAAGAATTGCTTTTGATAAAGAGATTTCAGTTCTTTCTAATCTCAAGCATGAAAATATCGTGTCTATGCTCGGGTTCTGTTACGAGAATAATCATGAGATGATCATCGTGAACAAGCGTGAGGCCCGTGGAAGTCTCAACCCACATCTAAGTGGCTCGAAACTTACATGGATGCAAAGATTGAAGATAAGTGTTGGTGTTGCAAGTGCATTAAGTTACCTGCATAATGCAAGTGTCATACATCATAACGTCAATAGTACTTCGATCTTATTAGATGAAAATTGGGAAGCCAAATTATCTGGCTTTGAATATTCCGGCAGGGCATATAGACATAGCATATGAAAACCTTGTAATTGGGAGTTACAAGTCGGATGTGTTCTCATTTGGCATTGTACTATATGAAATCTTCTGTGGAGCAAAAGCATTCACTTCAGATGATGATGGTAGCTTTCGGCTCCAGTGGCAATATTCCATCATGAAAACAGAAAACTTCATCAGTTTGTTGATCCGGATCTATTTAGCCAAATGGACCCACAATCATTTAGCATATTTTCAGAAACAGCATGTTATTGCTTGAGGGAGCATCAAGCACCACCATCTATATATTAGTGTGTTATGATTTATGTACTTTAGAGTTCATTTGCTGTATTATAGTTTGCCCAATGTAAAGCCCAATGGGCTCGCGGGCTCTAGGGTTTCAGAGTGTCTAGCTTTATATATTTCTGTGTCTCGTAATGTTTTGATGAAGGCATTATCAATAAACGTTAACATGGTATCAGAGCATTCTATCTATCTCCTCTGAATCTCTGTCTAATTTCTTTTCGTTACCCTCACCATTTAGCCTCTGCAAATTTCAATTATCCCACCTCAACTTCAAATCACGAATCAAAAATACTACATATAGATTAGGAGTCAAAACCGAGTAAACCCTAGAAATTTCAACATCAAACTCTCCAAAACGTGCCGTCTAGAGCCGTTTTTAAGTTTGAATCTATAAATCAGAGATCTCAAATTACGACCCTTTACGCTACGATTCAAGCTACACCGCCCTTACAGGCCTTCAAATCGCAACATTCCGAGCAATTCTGGAAATTTTGAGCACCGACCGCCAAACAACGCACCACGCGCCACCCACGCGCCACCACACGCGCCGCCCACGCGCCTCACGCGCCGGGCTTCTTCCTTAACCTGATTGTTGACGTGGCAGCCACGTGGAACTAACGTGGCCATTTTTACTGACGTGTGCCACGTGTGGAGCTGACGTGTGTGCCGCTGTGCCCTAGCCATTATGCTGACGTCATGCTGACGCATTGCTGACGTCATCAAAAAAAAAAGTTAAAAAAAAAAAAATGCTTCCGAATTTACGATCTTGGATCTTGGATACCGGTGCCTCTTCACACCTCACTTCGGATGCAGGTAATCTCAAGTATCGTTTTAATTCTAGCTTTATTCCGTCTGTAATTGTAGGTGATGGATCCTCTATCCCTGTTACCCAAATATGACATAGCCAAATAGAAAACCCATACCGTCCTCTATACCTTAGAAACGTCCTTGTTACCCCAAACATTATCAAGAATCTTATTTCTGTTCGTCAGTTTACAAAAGATAATAAGTGCTCAATCGAGTTTGACCTTTATGGCTTCTCGATAAAAGATTTAAAAACACGACAACTCCTTCTTCGGTCTGACAGCACCGGAGATCTTTATCCCATTTCTTTTCAACATGCTTATGCTTTTTCTATTCTCTCACATAATCAAAATCATTCTGTATGGCATCAACATTTAGGACATCCCGGGGATACAATTCTACAATCCCTTGCATCTAAAGGTTTCATTTCATACCACAAAGATAAAACATCAACTCTGTGTCATGCGTGTCAGTTAGGCAAACAAATCAAACTCCCTTTTTATCGCTCTGAGTCTATAGTTGAGTATCCTTTCGACATTGTTCACTCTGACATTTGGACTTCCCCAATTTCTAGCGTTAGTGGTTTTAAATACTATGTGTTGTTTTTAGATCATTTCTCCCATTTTCTCTGGATCTACCCACTTCACAGAAAATCAGATGCCTTCTCGAAATTTGTTCAGTTACGTGCATTTGTCCATACTCAGTTTAACCGAGAAATTTGAGCCTTTCAATGCGATCATGGTGGAGAATTTGACAATCGATCCATGCATGATCTCTTTGCTACTAATGGCATTCAGTTTCGCTTCTCTTGCCCACACACTTCCCAACAAAATGGGAAATCTGAACGCATGATTCGTACCATTAATAATGTCATAATCACTCTCCTATTTCAAGCACACCTTCCACCTGAATATTGAGTTGAAGCACTCTTCATGGTTGTATATCTACTGAATATTCTCCCATCCACCTCAATTCAAAATGAAATCCCGTACACCAAATTAATTAACAAACCAACTTCTTACACTCACCTACGCACCTTTGGGTGCATTTGTTATCCATATAACTTTCCTCCACATAAACTTGCACCTCGCACCACTCCATGCATATTTCTTGGCTACCCCCTTAATCACCGTGCATATCGGTGTCTTGATCTCAACACAAAGAAAATCATTATTTGTCGACATGTCATCTTTGACGAGTCATCTTTTCCATTCGCTTCTTTTTCTCCTAACCAAGCTCCCTCATATGAGTTTTTAGACACGTCATGTGACCCCTCTCCGATTGCTCGCCAACTACTCATGTCTAGTCCTTCCGCAAACCCACCCCCTCCAACCCCTACACCACCAAACATCATTCCTGAAAATTATCCAATTCCTCAAACACCTCCTTCTCCACCACCTACAAATACCTCAAGCAACTCATCTCCCACCTCCTCTGAACATTCTTCCAGTTCATCTACATCATCACCAACTCAGCCTCCACCACCTACAAATATCTCTAGCAACTCCTCTCCCACCTCTTCTGAAAATTCTTCAAGTACCTCTACATCGTCGCAAATTCATTCTACCCCTTTACGCACTCATCCAATGGCCACTGGCTCCCAACATAATATCCACAAACCCATCCAAAAACTGAACCTTCACACCACTACTGTCACTTCTTCCACACCCCGCTCATACACTCAAGCCTTTAAGGATCCTCACTGGCATGCCGTTATGCAGACTGAATATAATGCTTTAATTAAAAATGAAACTTGGGATCTTGTTCCACGACCACCTGGAGTTAATGTGGTCCGTTCTATGTGGTTATATAAACGCAAATTGCATGCTGATGGCTCACTTGATCGATACAAAGCCCGTTTGGTGGCTGATGGGAAAAGCCAACAACTTGGCATTGATTGTGAGGAGACTTTTAGCCCGGTTGTCAAACCTGCTACCATACGTACAGTTCTCAGTTTAGCTTTCTCTCGCTCGTGACCGATACATCAGTTGGATGTACAAAATGCGTTTTTACATGGTTCTCTGCAAGAAACCAAGAAACCGTATACTTGCAGCAACCCCCAGGGTTTGTCGATCGTTATCATCCAGGTTATGTTTGTGTTGCGCTCACACCTTGTCGTTGTTTTTCAAATGATGATGCGAGCGCAGCAGGGGTTTTAAATTTATATTTTACGGGGCTTAAATTATATGTACTACCTACTCTGGTTAGTAAGCGGTAAGTATAACCTAAGATCGTTCTATGAATCCAAACGTGTGGGCGATTAAAATTGACACCTTGGTAAGGAAGTATTTAGGATGGAACTAAGTAGGTAGGTTTGGGATTTAAAGACAGATAATTAAAATGCAGGAAAGTAAATTGCAGGAAAATAAAGTACAGGAAAAGCAAATAAAGATAAAGATGTGATTGCAGAGATTTCGATGATTAATATTTCAGGATGACAGAACAAATAGGGTTGACACTTAATGTGACAGTTAAACTAGTAGGTGTAAACTCTAGAACCCTACCAACTCAATTTCCCATTGGCGTGTCACTTAGAACTAAGTTATCATGATTCTGATCGGAGCAATACGCAAACTTCCAATACTCATCTAGTTGAAAGGTGAGCAACCTATTTTGGTTTATACCGAGGTGCATAGTAGCGTATCGTCTCATAGGTCCGACCGTTCTTAACCCCTAAGGTAGTTTACTACTTTATTAGCACACAGATTAATAACTTTGTATGTTTGGACCGTCGATTTTGTAAGGCTTAGTGTTTTAAGGATTCTAGGTCACTAGGACTTTACTCTTATTTCTAAGTCTTGTTTTTGCTCGATTAAGCTCTAATTGCTTCGACTTATGGTTTAAGTTCTCCTTTTCAAACAGTTATACATCTCCAGATTATTCGCAGTTTGTTAAAACATGTTTCATATGAGGACCATGCCTTTCAATAATAGACAGTGTACTTTACATGAGATTTCCACGGCTTCTTATATCCAACACGCGGTCAAGAGTAATTGACAGTGAAAGTGACACTCTATCTAATTAAATGTAAAGCAGTGCAGAAATGTAAACCTAATATGTACAACGAGTGGTTTCATTGTGTCTTACTTATTGCATATTATGGGCACAGATAACAACTTACCATAAGTAAGGTTGATCAGGTCCTAATTACTAGGTTGTAGTCATGTGGATAACTGGAAAGGGTACTCCATAAATTAAACTTAAATTCATAAAGTCCTAATAGTACAAGGATTATTATCTCCTATTTTATCTGAACGTGTGTTACGAACATTATTTTATAATGCATTGATTCTCGTAGGATACACTAGTTAGTTGTGTAGTTGTATTGTCCTTCCGGAGTTCCAACTTTTAAACCAGAGCTGATTCCAATGATATAACTAACTTCGGTCGTTTACCGGCTTCCGTACGTTTGTACTTTGCCTAAGGTATTTCCAGCACTATACCGAATAAACAGTTGAATAGAGGCCGTTATATCATTTTACGATTATCGTGCACTGATTATGTAATGACAACCTTACTTATAATTATCTACATCATCAGCAATCACAATAATAAACTACTCGCAATTCATGGCAACAAATAAATCACATACCAAGAAATAATACATATTCAAAATATGAAATGAGACAAGTATAATAAAAGTTTAGATATCACCCGGAATTAAATGCGTAGCGGCGTATTATTATAATTGACAAACTCTTTCGCACGTACAAAGATTGATCTCCGAATCTCTAGCGTTCGCCCTAGCTTCTATGTTAGTCCGTAGACTAATTACAATAATCCTAGAATGAGAAATACTAAAAGACTACAAGAGATTTTCTAGTGAGAAAGTAAGAAAGAAAGAGTTTTTTCCAAAGTATGGAAGGTGTGTCTTGCAAAAGAACTAAAGCCCCATATTTATAGGTGAGTTTTGGCTCACATTAGCATCAAGGGGTGCACATTAGCGTAACGTGGGTAAAAAGGTGCACCAGATACTGTACAACGCGGAAAGGTGGTGCACCGGGTACTGTACAACGTGGAAAGGTGGTGCACCGGGTACGCGAATTAACCAAAAAAGGAAAGCGAGGTGGGGGACAGCAGGCCGGCGCCGCCCTACTGGTGGCCGGCGGCGGCTGGTGGTAGGCCGGCGGCGGCTGGCTGCCACCCGCCCCGTTTCGCCGTCTTTTGCTTCGTTTCTTGATTCGTGCGTGTTTTCTTCGTTATGCGCCCGTTTGAGTCGATTCTTTTTTTGTTGGGTTCGTAATTCAAAAACGAATATTTTGACATAAGATAGCCCCTGAGATGAGGTCCCTAACTCCAGATATCGCGTACGAATCATTTGGATCTTCCGGAGGGCGTAGAATCTTCATTCTTTATCCGTTTTGGTTGATTCTTCTTCTGTTGGATTCGTATTTTGAAAATGAACATCTTGGATAGAACGGATGTTGGTGAAGGGTACTTTAGTCTTGAAATCTCGTTTTGGTGCATTGAATCTTCAAACGTGTGTGGAATCTTCATTTTACATCCGTTTTGCTTGATTTTTCTAGTGCAACCTTGTTTTGACCATCTTGGCATAATACTTTTGATTTGTAATGTTTTTGAACTAATATGCCAAGAATCGTTCCAGAATGAGAGAGATATCGGTAGTAAAAACGTGACTTTTTACGCGATATCAGTTTGTCACTTGAAAAAGTCTTTGTATGGTCTGAAACAAGCTCCTCGTGTTTGGTTTCAACGGTTTGCTTCATATGCTATGAGAGTCGTGTTTCAGCACAGCAAAACCGACTCGTCGCTGTTCATTTTTCGCAGAGGCTCTGACATTGCGTATTTACTGATTTATGTGGATGATATTATCCTCACTGCATCATCAGATACATTTTTACGTCGAGTAATCTCCTCTTTAAATGGAGAATTTGCTATGACGGATTTAGGACCCCTTAACTATTTTCTGGGTATTGCAGCTACGCGAACTTCGACAGGCATGTTCCTTTCCCAGAAGAAATATGCGATGGACATTCTTAAACGGGAAAACATGGTAAAATGTAATCCTTGCAAGACTCCTGTTGATACAGATTCTAAACTTAATGATACAGGTACTCCAGTAGCTGATCCTTCTTTATACCATAGTCTTGCGGAGGCATTACAGTACCTGACATTCACCATTCACCAGGCCAGATATTACTTATGCAGTTCAGCAGATTTGTCTTTTCATGCATGATCCTCGAGAGCCTCACTTTCATGCTCTCAAACGTATTCTAGCTTCGATATGTTCGGGGCACCATTGACCATGGCCTTCAGCTGTATTCTTCCTCTACTACTCAGCTCATAGCCTACTCTGATGCTGATTGGGGTGGATGCCCCACTACACGGCGGTCTACATGTGGCTATTGTTGTTTTTCTTGGTAATAACCTGCTATCATGGTCTTCAAAATGCCAAAACATAGTCTCTCGTTCCAGTGCTGAAGCAGAATACAGATGGGTGGCTAATGCGGTTGCCAAAACATCATGGTTACGAAATCTTCTAAGGGAGCTTCACACACCGCTGTTCACCGCAACCATTGTCTACTGCGATAATGTCAGTACCGTTTACATGTCAGCAAACCCAGTTCAGCGTCAACGGACTAAGCATATTGAGATTGATATTCATTTTGTTCATGAGAAAGTTGCTACTGGCAATGTTAGAGTTCTTCATGTTCCGTCCCGTTATCAGTATGCGGACATTTTCACAAAAGACCTTCCTTCACCTCTATTTACCGAGTTTCGATCCAGCTTGAGCGTTCGACAGCCTTTTCCCGCTCAAACTGCAGGGGCATATTAGTGTGTTTTGATTTATGTACTTTAGAGTTCATTTGCTGTATTATAGTTTGCCCAATGTAAAGCCCAATGGGCTCGCGGGCTCTAGGGTTTCAGAGTGTCTAGCTTTATATATTTGTGTGTCTCGTAATGTTTTGATGAAGGCATTATCAATAAACGTTAACACTATATATGAATCAGGTCCTTAAAAGACTTGACAAAGCATTGAAACTTCAACGGAAACATGAAAATCCTATAAGGCTATATGTATTTTGTTCTTTTAATGTAAATTCATAATAGCCTTATATATGTTACATTAATTACTTACTGTTTCAATTGATGTTACAGGAACTCTCTGCTGTTTCGGTTGAACATACTTTATCCCCCCACTTGAAGTTAAAGGTAATTAATTCATTTTCATTTGAGAGTGATTGCAGTAAACAGTAGCATATGTTACATTTCTTTAATCCGTCAAGGATATATTTTATATGCTTATAATTACATTGTTAACCTTATTTGCAATGATATCAAAAAAAATAATATATACTTAATGATGCAGCTGAAGAACTTGGAACACATGAGGGTTCAACTCAAAGATATAGTGTTGGCCACCAACAATTTCTCTTCTAAATATTGCATTGTGTCTGGTGGATTTGGTACCGCATACAAAGGAGAACTCGATCATGTTGATAGAGAATATTGTTGTGCTATAGAAGGGGAGAGTGAATGTGAACTACCCAAGAGACGCATCGAAGTAGCTATTAAACGCGTCTTCGATACAGAAGATGAATCCGGAGAACAAGGCTTTTATGCAGAAATTGAAACGCTTACCAACTGTAAGCAGTCCAACATACTCACTCTTTTGTGATGAAGGTTCAACGATGATCCTAATCTATGAGTATTGTTGAAAGTGACTAATAAAAGTAAACAAAAGGAGGTTGAATATTGGTTGTTGAAAGAAGGATGAATAATCTTGTGGAAAATTCATGACAAAACTAGTTTTGTCTTTCTTAGTAACAAAGGTATTTTGACTTCCACAGGCCCATATGATGAAAAGGAAACCGACCTTCATTAACTTTATGACAAAGTAAACTTCTAGCTAGCATAAGTCGGTTTAATGAAAACCTATAAATAGATAGGTTGGGTGATATATTGAACAACACATCATAGATAGAAAATCACAAAACAAATAAAACTAGTTGATAGGTACAATCAACGGAGAGAGTTTTATTGGTGAGGTTAAGAGTGTATTCTTGTAAGGGTTATAAAAGTGTGTACAAGAACTTAGATTTTAACCTAAAATCTAAGGGCCTTGGGTTTGGGTTAACTCATAGTATACGTTTTCTTGTACTGGGTTATTTATCATTATAAGAATAAAGGAAACTCTTGGGTGTGGACGTAGGCAGGATTGTGCCGAACCACGTTAAATCGTCGTGTCTATCAGTTACTTTATATTGCTTTTATTATTTCTTGCAAGTTTTGTCTCAAATAATTATATCCTCGCTTCCGCTCGTGTGGGTGTTTTAGACAAGTTTTTATAACAAGTGGTATCATAGCATCCAGGTTTTTCAGGATATTTTTGGTTTGAGATGGCGGGAAGTAGTACTATGCATTTTAAGGTGGAGCAATTTGACAGAACCAAAAATTTCACCTTGTGGCAATCAAGGGTGAAGGATGTTCTGGTTCAACAGGGCTTGGCGAAGCCGTTGAAGGGTAAAAAGGATGGCAAGCCAGAAAAGATGACGGAGGACGATTGGAATGACATCGAGGAAAGATGTGTCAGTACCATTCGCCTTTTCATCAGTGATAAGATCATCAACAATGTCAGCGGAGAAACAACTGCGACGGGTTTGTGGGTGGCTCTTGAGAAGTTATATCTCGGGAAGAACATGACCACAAAGCTAAATTTGAAGCTTGATCTGTATCGATTGAAGATGGAGGAAGGCGGGAATATCATTGAACACATGAATTTGTTTAATGGTCTGATTGATCAACTTGCAAAAGTTGAGGTTAATATTGAGGAAGAAGATAAAACCCTTATTCTTCTTACCTCTCTTCCCAGTTCGTATGATACTTTGGTGACTACTATTTTATACGGTAAGGCTACCGTAAAAATGGAGGAAGTAGTGCCGGCGTTGTTGTCTCGGGATAAGAGGCGAAGATCCAACAATGATTTGGAGCATGAGGTTGCTCTGGCCAGTTATGGAAAGGGAAGGTTTGCTGAAAAGAGATCTGGTAGTAGTAGGTCTAGAACAAGAGACAGCGTGAAGGGTGTCCAGTGCTTCAAATGTCATGAGTGGGGTCACTACAAGAAAGATTGTCCACTCTGGAAGAAAAGTGTAGATAATTCCGGGGTTGGTCGGTTACAATAGTAGTTAATGAATTGGTTCATTTGGGAGATGTTCTCACAGTCTCCAAAAGTATAAATACTTCTACTCAAGATGAATGGATTTTAGATTCTAGTTGTTCGATGCATGTATGTTGCAAGAAAAGCTTTTTTTGATAAGCTAAAATTAAAGAAGGCTGGAGTGCTAACTTTAGGTGATGGTTCAACATGCAACGTTGAAGGTTTTGGTGTGGTGAAAATAAAATCGTTTCACGGATCCGTTTACACTATTGGTGGCATGGCGTATGTCCCCAATATGAATAGGAATCTAATTTTCTTAAGCCAGTTGGATTCTCAAGGATACGGATATTCAGCTGTATGTGGAGTTATGAAAATCACACGTGGCGTGAAGGTCCTGATTAAGGGACAGAAGTATGAAGGTTTGTATCGTCTGGTTGGGAGTACAAAATGTACTCGGATCTCGAAGGTTTGGAAAGTGTGCACATGGAAAACGGAACGGTAACATGTTGTGACATGTTTGAAGGAGATAGACGATGGTGAGAAGGAAAATCCTACTGAGGGAGAGGTGATTCGAGACTCCTCTCGGGAGTCAACTATGTAAGTTGACAGATGGCAGTTGCACATGATTATTGCCCGTTGATTTGAATCAGGTGGAGTCAGGACCAAGGTGATTCAAGGTGTGCAGTGGTGATTACGGAGGCCAATGGTTAAAGTATTAGGTGATAGTATTTTCGGTAAAAAAATAGGATGACTTGTTATTCTTCAAGGTGGAGATTTGTTGAAAGTGACTCATAAAAGTCAACAAAAGGAGGCTGAATATTGGTTGTTGAAAGAAGGATGAAGAATCTTGTGGAAAATTCATGACAAAACTAGTTTTGTCTTTCTTAGTAACAAAGGTATTTTGACTTCCACAGGCCCACGTGATGAAAAGGAAACCGACCTTTATTATCTTTATGACAAAGTAAACTTCTAGCTAGCAAAAGTCGGTAAAATGAAAACCTATAAATAGATAGGTTGAGTGAGATATTGAACAACACATCTCTGATAAAAAAATCACAAAACAAATAAAACTAGTTGATAGGTACAATCAACGGAGAGAGTTTTATTGGTGAGGTTAAGAGTGTATTCTTGTATGGGTTATAAAAGTGTGTACAAGAACTTAGATTTTATCCTAAAATCTAATGGGCTTGGGTTTGGGTTAACTCATAGTGTACGTTTTCTTTTACCGGGTTATTTTTCATTATAAGAATAAAGGAAACTCTTGGGTGTGGACGTAGGCAGGATTGTGCCGAACCACGTTAAATCATCATGTCTATCAGTTACTTTATATTGCTTTTATTATTTCTTGCAAGTTTTGTCTCAAACAATTATATCCTCGCTTCCGCTCGTGTGGGTGTTTTAGTTTTTATAACAAGTGGTATCAGAGCATCCAAGTTTTTCACGATATTTTTGGTTTGAGATGGCGGGAAGTAGTACTTTGCATTTTAAGGTGGAGCAATTTGATAGAACCGAAAATTTCACCTTGTGGCAATCAAGAGTGAAGGATGTTCTAGTTCAACAGGGCTTGGCGAAGCTATTGAAGGGTAAAAAGGATGGCAAGCCAGAAAAGATGACGGAGGACGATTGGAATGACATCGAGGAAAGATGTGTCAGTACCATTCGCCTTTTCATCAGTGATAAGATCATCAACAATGTCAGCGGAGAAACAACTGCGACAGGTTTCTGGGTGGCTCTTGAGAAGTTATATCTCGGGAAGAACATGACCACAAAGCTAAATTTGAAGCGTGATCTATATCGATTGAAGATGGAGGAAGGCGGGAATATCATTGAACACATGAATTTGTTTAATGGTCTGATTGATCAACTTGCAAAAGTTGAGGAAGAAGATAAGACCCTTATTCTTCTTACCTCTCTTCCCAGTTCGTATGATACTTTGGTGACTACTATTTTATACGGTAAGGCTACCGTAAAAATGGAGGAAGTAGTGCCGGCGTTGTTGTCTCAGGATAAGAGGCGAAGATCCAACAATGATTTAGAGCATGAGGTTGCTCTGGTCAGTTATGGAAAGGGAAGGTTTGCTGAAAAGAGATCCGGTAGTAGTAGGTCCAGATCAAGAGACAGCGTGAAGGGTGTCCAGTGCTTCAAATGTCATGAGTGGGGTCACTACAAGAAAGATTGTCCACTCTGGAAGAAAAGTGTAGATAATTCCGGGGTTGGTCGGTTACAATAGCAGTTAATGAATTGGTTCATTTGGGAGATGTTCTCACAGTCTCCAAAAGTATAAATACTTCTACTCAAGATGAATGGATTTTAGATTCTGGTTGTTTGATGCATGTATGTTGCAAGAAAAGCTTTTTTTGATAAGCTAAAATTAAAGAAGGCTGGAGTGCTAACTTTAGGTGATGGTTCAACATGCAACGTTGAAGGTTTTGGTGTGGTGAAAATAAAATCGTTTCACGGATCCGTTTACACTATTGGTGGCGTGGCGTATGTCCCCAAGATGCGTAGGAATCTAATTTTCTTAAGCCTGATGGATTCTCAAGGATACGGCTATTCAGCTGTATGTGGAGTTATGAAAATCACACGTGGCGTGAAGGTCCTGATTAAGGGAGAGAAGTATGAAGGTTTGTATCGTCTGATTGGGAGTACAAAATGTACTCGGATCTCGAAGGTTTGGAAAGTGTGCACATAGAAAACGGAACGGTAACATGTTGTGACATGTTTGAAGGAGTTAGACGATGGTGAGAAGGAAAATCCTACTGAGGGAAAGGTGATTCGAGACTCCTCTCGGGAGTCAACTATTTAAGTTGACAGATGGCAGCTGCACATGATTATTGGCCGTTGATTTGAATCAGGTGGAGTCAGGACCAAGGTGATTCAAGGTGTGCAGCGGTGATTACGGAGGCCAATGGTGAAAGTACTAGGTGATAGTATTATCGGTAAAAAAAATAGGATGACTTGTTATTCGTCAAGGTGGAGATTTGTTGAAAGTGACTCATAAAAGTCAACAAAAGGAGGCTGAATATTGGTTGTTGAAAGAAGGATGAAGAATCTTGTGGAAAATTCATGACAAAACTAGTTTTGTCTTTCTTAGTAACAAAGGTATTTTGACTTCCACAGGCCCACGTGATGAAAAGGAAACCGACCTTTATTATCTTTATGACAAAGTAAACTTCTAGCTAGCAAAAGTCGGTTTAATCAAAACCTATAAATAGATAGGTTGGGTGATATATTGAACAACACATCTCTGATAGAAAATCACAAAACAAATAAAACTAGTTGATAGGTACAATCAACGGAGAGAGTTTTATTGGTGAGGTTAAGAGTGTATTCTTGTAAGGGTTATAAAAGTGTGTACAAGAACTTAGATTTTATCCTAAAATCTAAGGGGCTTGGGTTTGGGTTAACTCATAGTGTACATTTTCTTGTACTGGGTTATTTTTCATTATAAGAATAAAGGAAACTCTTGGGGGTGGACGTAGGCAGGATTGTGCCGAACCACGTTAAATCGTCGTGTCTATCAGTTACTTTATATTGTTTTTATTATTTCTTGCAAGTTTTGTCTCAAAACAATTATATCCTCGCTTCCGCTCATGTGGGTGTTTTAGACAAGTTTTTATAACAAGTATGCTACCAATGGAAGTCTCGCTGATTATTTACAAAACAAGAGTAACATCACTAATGATAGTTGGGCGCAACGAATGAAAATCTGCATAGATGCTGCAAAGGGATTAAGTTACCTTCACACTGGTGAGGGGGACCGACAAGAGATAGTTCACCGTGACATAAAGAGTGATAATATTCTTTTGGGAAAGAATTCCGATGCAAATTTTGGTGACTTTGGGCTCTCCAAATTCCTCTTTTCTTATGAAGAGCATAGTGGTGTTGCAGGGACAAGAGTGTACATAGATCCACAATATGTACAGGAAGCTAAGTTGAAAAAACAAATAGATGTTTACAGCTTTGGAGTAGTCTTGTTTGAGGTTCTATGTGGGACATTGGCCTATGATCCAATTTACTCTACGAAGAAAAACAAGGGCTTGCACTCTTAGCACAACAACATGTCTACAATGGAACAGTTAAGGAAATCATAGATCTCAAAATAAAAGAAGAAATAACTAAAACCAGGTTCACTTCAATCAAAGGACCCGGTCAAGATTCTATAGCCACATTTTCAAAAATCGCATATCGTTGTTTAGACGGAAGACAAGAGAACCGACCCAGAATGGAAGAAGTTATCGAGGAACTTGAGAAAGCACTACATGCACTTTCAAGTAAGTGAATTTCGAAAGTTAATTAAGTATTCTTTTCATATTCTTGAGCCATGATGGAAATAGTTAAAAAAAAAAAAGCCACACAGAAATTGTACATATGTATTTTAAACACCCATCCGTCCACCTTGTTTAATTTTGTGAATCAAGAAAATGTTTTAAGATGCCTTTTTATAAACCATAAACTTTTACATAAATAGTTTGTACTCCGTAGCATTTTCTTTTATTACATAATAGTTTGTATTATTGCCTTTTGTTACAATAAATTGAGGATGTATGTTACAGTTATGTGTACCATATTACACATGGAAGACAAATTTAAGTTCCGTATTTAAAATAGAAAAAGTTAGCTCCCAATTTAAGTTGTCGGAATTTTATATTGTTTAATTAATTGTAGAAGTGATAGACTATCAGATTAAGATTGAAGGTTCGGTTTATTAAACAAAAATTAGAACATAACGTAAAACCAAAAAATTAAGTTAACTGCACTAAAAATTGCTATCTTTAGTCAAATAATTTTTTAATGCCTTTTTAAATATTTAGTATAACTGTATATATATGCCATACATTGCTAACAAATCGTGATATATTAAAACAATCTCAAGATAACGTGAATGTGCTTTCATGACATGTTGAGTTTATCAATCACTATATAAAAGCTTCCCCAGAAAAAAAAAAACATACATATTTCCATGAGATCTCAAGCACAAGTTTTCTGACTTTTAGCTTTTGAAAAGGAAAATTTGGAGGTAACCTCTAACCTTCATATCATATTTCAAAGATATATATTCGCTTCACTTGCAAGGCGCATCAACGCCGGGCAAATCACTTGTCCATAAATCACCCACATATGTTGAGACACGGATTTGAACCCCTGATCTGTCGGTCACACATGTAGGGTCTGGACGTGTGCGACGGCGGTACCACTTGAGCACGTATTTGGATTTGATGTTACTTTTGATTTTTTTTCTTGTTTAGATATATAATAATTAATTCATTTCAATATAATAGCCATATTTTGGCTTCTATATTTATTCCACGACTCGATAATAAGTAAATAATAACCTTAAAATGAAACTTTGAAGTTGTAAACTCACAATCGATAATTCATAAGAAAAAAATATACAATTTTTTTTATCACCGCGAAAATTGACATGGATTTAACTTGTGGATTAATTAGCTAAAAATGAAGATAGGATGATGGGGTTTAAGAAATGAATTTCTTCCGGCCGAAATTATGTTCACGTTCATTGAGTGTGTCACGTTTCACAGGAATAGCGCAAAGAGATCTTCCAAGTTCCACTTGAAGTCATAAAGTCAGCCACCCAAAACTTCAGAATTGGTCCGTACCGTTACAACTGAAACATAGATTTTGGACTATATAAGCATAGACGACTCATTTGATAATACCAACAATCTTCTGAAGCGAATGGACATTCTTGTGAAGCGACTGGATACCAGTCATCATGAAGCAGAAGATGCATTTTCTACAGAGCTCAAAATTCTTATGGAGTATAGACACGAGAACGTGATTGGTCTTATAGGATATTGTGATGAAATGGATGAAAGAATCATTATTTATGGGGGTGCTACAGGAGAACTTCAGGGATATATGAAGACTTTTATTTATGACTGGAAGGATCGTCTTAAGATATGCATTGACATCGCAAGTGGTTTGGACTTCCTCCATGGTGGTCTTGTAACCAAAGAGAGAGTGATTCACAGGGGGATAAACACTGCTAACATCGTGTTATATCTTGGTCATAAAGCACAAATTGCTGGTTTTGGGCATTCCATTATACTTCCAATAAATCAAGAAACAGTATTTTCAGTAGACAGTATTGCAGACTCCTACACTGACCCGCATTATGCGAGTACGGGTTTGTTAAGCAAAGAATGTAATATATACTCATTTGGTGTACTCTTATGTGAGGTTATGTAACGGCAAGAGACAAAGGACATTGGGGATAATGACGGTCATGTACGTCGTTTTATTGAACGCCTTGAATATGCCTAGTAAAGATAGAGATATTAGTGCGTTTGTGAAATTTGGAGATAGTCAATCGAGAGAATATATGCTAATTACATAATGACATACGCGCGTAGTATGTTAAAAAGTGGATTGATTGGCCTCTTTCTGGATCCATAGTTTAGACGAATGTATTATTACGTACTCCCAGTTAAAAATTTTAAAATGCTTTTTAAAGTTATGTATTTTTTCATTCCTAGATGAACGAACTCCGATCCTATTTGAAAAGGGTGAAAACATAAAATAACATTAGAAGTTATGAATACGCGTAATCAGATTGAGTTGAGCTAATTTAAATATTTCTAGACGAAAAAGACTAATTTACTCTCAACATATTAAAGTTGATTGACTCCATGGTGACTCACAGGAATCATCTATTGACGAAAATGAAATTTCATTTGAAGACATAATATCTGCGACGGATAATTTCAGTGACGAGAGGTGCATTGGTGGGAATGTATACACAGGACAACTTCCACATGATGATGGAGGGAAAATCGTTTCTGCAAAGCGGTTTGGTGAAAAATATGGATTTACTACTGTGATTCGTAATCTTCCAGATTTTAAACACGAGAATATCATCAATTTGGAAGGTTATTGCCAAAAAGAAGATGATAATATTGTCGTTTATGAATACGCATCCAACGGAAGTCTCGATCGATGGTTGAACAACGATGATCTTACATGGATGAAACGGCTTGCAATATGCATCAGTATTGCAAGCGGTTTAGAGTTTCTCCGTGGAGGCTTCCGAATGGATAGATATCTGTTTCACAATAATATTAGAAGTAGTAACATTCTACTAAGTGGGGACTGGAAAGCCAAAATTTATAAATTTGAATCTTCCGAATATCATGTTTACAACGCTGCTAAATATGCGCCAGACTATGATATATACCCATTTGGTTGGGTATTAATGGAGATTTTGTGTGGGAGACTTTTGTGTTCAACTGGCGATGAAGATGAAGATAATGATGTTGATGGCGATGACGTTGATGATGAAGATAACAATGAAGATGATGATGTCGAAGTCAATGACGACGACGATTACAATGATGATGATGATGTTGATCTTGATGTTGATGTCGATATCAACGACGATGACGCTGACGGTAGTGATGACGATGACCATAAGCTGCACATTGTTGGTAAACACTCCTCTAAAGAATGTAAACTAGATGACGAGGAAGATGATGATGTCAATGTTAATGACGATGATGAGGAAGATGATGTTGTCAATGTCATTGACGATGATGAGGAAGATGATGATGTTGTCAATGTCTATGACGAAGGTGATGACAACGCTCTTTAGTTAAACACTGATTTGACGGCATAAAAGGAAAAATGGTGCCTCAATCATATGATACGTTTTCAAGGATTACCTGTCAATGCTTAGATCCTTATAGAGAAAAACGTCCAACAGCAAGCGAAGTGCTAGTACAACTTAAGAAAGCGTTCGAATTCCAAGTAAGTTCTCTATATTTACAAACATGGGTTCCTTATGTTTGAACTATATATGTATATTTAAAAAAACTAATACCACAAAAAGGTGTAGAATCATATATAGTTTTGAAATGTCAAACGTCAACTTTGTGAATTTAATAAATTTGATTTTAACGCAGAAGCTACGTTCTATTACTGAGTATATCACAATACATATATTAATAACTATTAGTTGTTTAATTATTATTATACAGGAGGAGTATGAAATCTGGGAGCCCAAATTGCCAAAGGATTTCCAACGAATAATTGAAATGTCAAAAAACCCGGCGATTTACTCTGACTTAAGGAAAAAGGATCTGTACGACGCATTTTCCGCCGAAGGAATTCTCCTTCGAGGAGGCAAAGTGGTAATATATTTAAACTTAAGGAATCCTATTTACAAATTATTTGAAGGATTAAAATGTTTTAATTACAATAACTTCTCGAGGTGATAAAGTTGTATATGCATCCACAGACAATAGAAAGTTGTTTTGATTTAAATGTTTTGTGTGACAGTCGCTCTCATTTGACAATAATCGAAGAACAAATGAAATGATATATGCAAGAATGTTTTCTTACAAGGACCAAAGATGGCAAAAGTGGAGACATATGCAGAAATCAAGGTCATCTTTCTCCCTATCTCTTTAATAGTGTGATTTTTTTTTTCTCTCCTGCTATTTTAAAATATAAAAGTTTAAAAAAATTTCTTCACGTTTTGAAATGCAAAATCTCTCTACACTTGCTTAATATACCACTAGAGTAAAAAGAGTCTAGAACTTACTGTATTTGAGTTATAACATGTGCAGGTTTCACAGAGTGTCGATGATGTTGGACATTTCGAATCTAATGATTCAAATCAAGATAAAAACTCAATTTTTATCGTCAGATGTCATTTATGGTGTTTATTTGATCTTCAAATTTGGTTATCCGGAACAAGTTCTAAGTAAACTCATGTACGTCGACCTCAAGTACAAAAAGGGGAATGAAACAATGCATGCATACTTCGCAGAACAGAGAGACGATGAGTGGATGATGATTGAACTGTTGCGATTCTTCAATTATAAGAAAGATACTGATTTAGAGGTTTTACTGGAGAGTTTTTCACGATACTATTGCGGAAGTGGCGCCATTTATGTTGAAAGAATTGAGTTTAGAGCGATTGACAATGCAAGTTTTAAAAATTCTCAATAGGTGTGAGACAAGTGTATGACATTTGTTTTATGATCAATAGGTGCAACATGAAGAAATGGAGAAATTAAAGGAAATCAAAAAGGTCTCGAGTACAAACTCGAACATGGGCCAAGTTCAACAATTGTCAACTGAATATCGAGGACTCCTTGTGAGATCAGAAAACTACAAGGAGGATGACTAGGTCTTTTTTATAATCAATTAGTAGCAAATTTATCATAGAAAAAGAATGTCTTGTTATTTTGCTTATAAATTCTCTCAAACCTTTTAATGAACAGCTGTTCCTGCAAAGCGAGGTGGATGGAAAGAAGATCTATATGCTCTCTGCAAAAGATGTTCTGTATGACTCTTCTAATGTGAAGCTTTTTAGATCGAAACTGAAGACTCCAGGTATGCTTTGGATCGAACTTCAATTTATTAATATTGTGCATCGTGTTCTACCTCCTAATCCTTTCTAGCCTTAATTTGTATATTTCTTATTTATATCATTTTAAAAATTCAACTATGCGCTAGGCTAGCTACTTTTAATTGAATAGTTAGATAGTTGAAATTTACTCATGTTATGCTGGATTTATATAGTGATCGATCATAAAATATAACATTGATAAAGATGGATATGATGAGAAAAGTCTCACCTCTTGTATGTCGGTACTGATGGGTTAATCCCGATCATCACAAAGAAAAGAAGGATAGGAAGTGTAAATAATTAGTTACTGCAGGAATTAAATGAAAGGGTATGACTCTTCATGAAGAGGCACAACCGAAAGAAAGGAAGTTATGTTTCAAGAGGCACGATGAAGCATTGCAACTGTTCAAGACAACCTTTCATTATCTATATATAGATAGAAGTTATGTAATGTAATGATGATGCACAAAATACAGAGAAAAACACAACAAGATTGTTGTAACTCATTAGAATCAATATAGTTTGTATTTATACATTCTCTCTGTTATAGTATAGATTGAACAAGTTATTGAATAGATCCGGAGATTGGGGTTAACAATTGGTATTAGAGCAAGATTCTTAAAAAGTTCATCATATACCAAGATCACAACTTTCTGTTTGGATCAAACCGTGAAAATCAAAGCATTCAGCCAAGGAAATTCTCAACAAGTTTGAACACCAAATCAAGTATCATCAAAGTAAGTGTTCAAAGGAAGATTTCCAACGTTTGAATCCATTTTGTCACCAAGGGATTAATCACATACAGAGTGATTAATTCAACCGGCATCAAAAGGTTTCAAACACAATTCATAAGCAATTATTGCATACGAAGAACAACCGAAGGCAATCACAGATTATCATCAAATAATCATCAAGGAACGGTTACGAATTCAAGTAAGGATTCACAAACAGAAGCATACAAGGGACAACGATTCAGGTATCAAAGGGGGCAAAAACAAAACGGTGCAATCAAAAAGGAAAGAGAACACATGTTTTGTATAACCGCAATAAGCAACCCCTCAATCGAACCGTGGTAACGATTCAAGTTGTCCAGTAAGAAGGCCCGAACAGAAACGGTTCAAGAAATCCCAATCCAAGCGAAACCCTAGTTCTTCGCAACCCATAATTAGGGGATTTCAATCGGTTCAAAGAAGAACAACCAACCGGCCAAGGATCAAAGAGAGAATAGCATCAATTTCACGAACAAACCGGAATTTTAACCGGATTGTTTGAACCGGCAGTCTCAATCGGAAAAGGCAAAGGGGCGCCAAACTTGGAACGAAAGAGCGACGGGTTTTGTTTTAACCCAACAGGTTCCAAAGTAAACTTTTAAAGTTTACATATTATACCCTCCACTTATTTTAAGATGTATATATATATTGGCATAAAAGTATATATCTAGTTTTAATTAGAAATAGAAAATAGAAATTTATTATAAGTTTTTATTTTCGAGTTTCAAGGTTTAGAAATATTACAAAAATATAATAGTTTAGTGATTTACACTGATTATTATATTAGAAGGGTAATTTTGGGTAGTGCACGACCTAGGATTATTCAAAATAAAGAAAATAAACCACCAAGAATAGTTTGTGGAAGAAACTATTCGAACCCAAGCAGTTTTGACATAAAGTTAAAAAAAAACTTTAGTGGACAAAACCAAAAAAATCTCCAAGAATAGAAGATTTAAGAAAAATCTCAAGAAGTTGATAATCAACATAAGTGATAGCCTGTGAGGCACAAGAAGAAGATAGAAATTTCGAGACACTAAGTGTTAGAAATTCATTTGGGAGATTTAGAATATCTTAAGAGATATGACAGTTGAAAGTGAAGACAGTTCAAAGAAAGAATTAGGTAGTACACCTCAATTCCAATGTCTAATGCTAAAGACAACGAATTACTCAGTATGGGCAATTCGAATGCAAATCATTCTAGAAGCGAATGGTTTATGGGAAATGATAGAGCCAGAGAAGACAACTCTACCTGACAAGAAGAAAGAAAAGACTGCTATCGCATACCTTTACCAAGGATTACCCGAAGAACAATTGCTACAAATAACAAAGCACAAAACGGCAAAGGCCATATGGGATGCTTTGAAAGCTAGACACATTGGTGAACAAAGAGTTCAACAAGCAAGATTACAAACACTCAAATCCGACTTTGAGATGTTACAAATGAAGGAAGATGAGACAATCGACACCTTCACTGGAAAATTGACAACGATGGTCAATAAAGCTGCCAGTCTAGGGCACGTATTTGAAGATCAAACAGTAGTACGAAAACTACTAAACGCAGTACCTGATAGATACCTACAGATAGTTGCATCAATAGAGCAATACTCGGATCTAAGTAGGATGACTGTGGAAGAAACAATTGGGAGACTCAAGACATATGAGGAAAGAATTAAGTATAAGAAGGGTAAACAAGTGGATAATCAAGAGAAACTGATGTTCACACGACATGAAAGTAAAGGAAAGAACCTTAGAGGACGTGGACGTGGAAGATTTAAATTTTCACAAGGAAAAAGCCACGAGAAATTTAAGGAAGAGAGGAAAGATTGAGAAACCTCTCATAGAATCGTCAATAGAAACAACTTCAAGAAACCAAGCTATAATAATAGCAAGACACAATGTTTCCGATGTAAGAAAATGGGGCATATTGCACCCGAGTGTCCACAAAGGACAAAAACAACTGAACAATCCAATCTTGTGGAAGAAGATTTGGAACCAACCGTGCTAATGGCAATATTAGAGGACTTGGACGAAAGGAAACATATAGAGGAAGTTGTAGATCAAGAAATCTTACTACATGAGGAAGATGTGGAAGACATAGAAACCAATGGAAATATACAAAGTCAATGGTACTTAGACAATGGAGCTAGTAACCATATGAATGGAGTGAGAGAACACTTCAAAGAATTAGATGAGAAGGTTAGTGGAAAAGTGAAATTTGGAGATGGTTCATATATTGAGATTAAAGGAAAAGCTTCAATTCTGATAGAATGTGAAGACGAAGAACAGAGAGTAATATCACACGTATATTACATCCCTAGTTTGAAGAGCAATTTATTGAGCCTTGGACAATTTACAGAAATTGGTTGTAAAGTAGTAATGGAAGATGACGAGTTACGACTTTATGACATGAATAGCAAAATCTTCATGAAGGTTACACGACAGAGAAACCGGTTATATAAAGCAAATCTGAGGATAGGCACACCTGTCTGCTTACTAGCAAATTTAAGTGAGGATACATGGTTATGGCACACAAGATTAGGACATTTGAATTTTGAGTCACTAAGGTCAATGGCTCAAAGGAACTTAGTACAAGGAATACCTGCCATTAAACACACCACACAAGTCTGTGATGTTTGTTTAATTGGTAAGCAAAGTAGAATGCCATTTCCACAAAAGGCTAAAGCAAGATCAACTGCACCTCTAGATTTAGTATATGGAGATTTATGCGGACCAATCTCACCACCAACACCTTCTGGAAAGAAATACATATTCTTGTTAGTAGATGATTACTCAAGATATATGTGGGCATATTTCTTAAATACGAAAGGTCAAGCATTTGACACTTTCAAGGAATATAAGGAAACTGTGGAGAAAGAGTTAAAGTTAACATTGAGAATGTTTAGAACTGATCATGGAGGTGAATTCACATCAAATGAATTCACACAATACTGTAAGAAGAACGGTATTGCAAGACAATTGACAGCGCCTTACCACAACAAAATGGAGTAGTTAAAAGAAGAAATAGGACAATTATGTCTACAACGAGATGTATGATGAAGGCAACAAATATGCCACAAAACTTTTGGGCGGAAGCTGTAAGACATGCCATATACATCTTAAATAGCGTTCCAACAAAAGCACTTGAAGACGTTACTCCATATGAAGCAATAAAGAAGAAAAAGCCAAATCTAGACACATTAAGGGTCTTTGGCTGCATGGCATTTGCAAAAGTACCATCACAGCACTTGACAAAGCTGGATGATAGAAGCGTACGCATGGTATACTTAGGAAATGAACCAGGATCAAAGGCTTATCGTTTATATGATCCAACAAAGCAAAAAATACATATTAGTAGAGATGTGAAGTTTAAGGAGAATGAAACATGGGACTGGAATGAGTATATTAGTGAGTTCAATAGTGAAGAACCTTAATGGAGTGACTTCACAATAGAAAATCATGAAGTCAGAAGTGAACACTATGATGAAGGGACTCAACCAAATGAAGAGGATAACGAGATTCCTGACAACGGAGATGATGGATACATGTCATCACCAACAAACTCACCCTCACATTCTCAAACACCTCACACACCGCAAACAAGCTCAATACAACATAGTTCTCAATCTACACCAAGTAATTCAACACAATCAAGCTATCAAAGTGATAGTGGTTCAACCTCACACGCACAATTTGACCACACACCAGTAAAAGGTTTTAGAACGTCAGATTATTTATACGAGAACACAGAAGAGCTAAAAGACGAGGAAACTGAAGAGCTATTATTAGTTGAAGATGAACCCAAGAACTACAAAGAAGCATCAAGTGATCAAAAGTGGATTAAAGCAATGAAGGACGAGCTAGATTCCATTAAAAGGAATAACACATGGGAATTAACAACTCTACCTAAAGGACAGAAAGCAATTGGCTTGAAATGGGTATTCAAGACCAAGAGAGATGCTAATGGAGAAATAATCAAGCATAAAGCTAGATTAGTAGCAAAAGGGTACATACAAGAGCATGGCATAGATTTTGAAGAAGTATTCGCACCAGTAGCAAGAATGGAAACTATCTGACTAATACTAGTCATAGCTGCTCACAATAAATGGGAAGTACAACCTGAAGGATTCATTAAGAGAGAAGATAATGGGAAAGTATATAGGCTTATTAAAGCTCTATATGGACTAAGACAAGCACCACGTGCATGGAATATCAAGTTAGACAATACCTTAAAGTCAATTGAATTCAAGAAGTGTGCACTAGAACAAGCTATCTACACAAAGACGACAAAAGATTCAATACTGCTAATAGGAGTTTATGTAGATGATTTAATCATCACTGGTACATCAAAGAAGGAGATCGACAAGTTCAAAACTCAAATGAAAGAAAAATTTGAGATGAGCGATCTAGGATTATTAGCATATTATCTAGGAATAGAAGTCACACAAACTGGGGGTGACATATCAATAAAGCAATCTGCTTATGCAAGCAAGATTCTAAAGGATGCTGGAATGTTAGACTGCAACAAGACACATATACCTTTGGATCCAGGAACAAGACTGACAAAGCACACTGAAGGAACTATGGTCAACACCACCGAATATCGAAGTTTAATTGGATGTTTGAGATATCTACTTCATACAAGACCCGACTTAAGTTATTCTGTTAGATTACTTAGTCGTTTTATGCAAGAACCAAAGGAGCAACATATGAAAGCTGTAAGGCAAGTACTACGTTATGTGAAAGGAACAAAGGATTATGGAATTACCTACAAACATAATGGACTAGACAAGATACAAGGTTTTAGTGACAGTAGTTACGGAGTTAATACTGAAGAAGGAAAAGGAACTACTGGGATAATATTTTATTATGTAGATTCACCTATCAGCTGGAGTACACAGAAACAAGCCACTGTAGCACTATCATCATGTGAATATGAGTTTATCGCAGCAACAGTAGCAGCAACACAAGCATTATGGTTAAAGAGATTACTGAGCAAGCTTACACAGACAAAGGAAGAGAAAGTCACAATACTAGTGGATAATAAATCTGCTATAGCCCTGATGAAGAATCCAGTATTTCATGGAAGAAGTAAACACATTGATACAAAGTACCACTTCATAAGAGAATGCGTTGAAAGAGAAGACATTCAAGTTGAACACATAAGTGGAGAATATCAACGGGCTGACATACTCACAAAAGCTTTATCAAAGATCAAGTTTCTGATAATGAGACAAATGATTGGAGTTAAAGACCTACGACAAGACGATCGTGATTAAGGGGGTGAATGATGGGTTAATCCCGATCATCACAAAGAAAAGAAGGATTAGAAGTGTAAATAATTAGTTACTGCAGGAATTAAATGAAAGGGTATGACTCTTTGTGAAGAGGCACAACCGAAAGAAAGGAAGTTACGTTTCAAGAGGCACGATGAAGCATTGCAACTGTTCAAGACAACCTTTCATCATCTATATATAGATAGAAGTTATGTAATGTAATGATGATGCACAAAATACGGAGAAAAACACAACAAGATTGTTGTAACTCATTAGAATCAATATAGTTTGTATTTATACATTCTCTCTGTCATAGTATAGATTGAACAAGTTATTGAATATATCCGGAGATTGGGGCCAACAGGTACAAGTATTTAACTACATGATATACTATATGTACAGTTTTTGGAATTTGATTGAGCTTCTACCACAACAAGTATTCTGTATCAAATGCAAGATTGAGAGTCAAATGTTGTCACCAGATATAGATTATATGTGTTACCTGTTATTTAAGCTTTCAGAAAAATGTCGCGGGCTGCATTGTCCAGTGAAAGTACGAAATCAACTTTACCGGAACAACAAAGATGTTGAAACTCTTTACTTTAGAGTCCCAGCTCCATGGAATTTACATGACATCAGACAGGTCCCAAAGCAAAGGGATGATGAATGGATGGAGGTTAGTGTGTGGAAGTTCAACTCAAAAGTTGACCTTACAAATGAGTGTGTTCCTATAAATTTGAAACTTATAAGTTATGAAGGAACAATGGCTGGGTTAATCGTAAGAGGCCTCGAGGTTCGGCCGGTGTAAGAACAATTGTATCAAAATTGAAAGAGAAAAGTTGTAACTTGATACTTTCAGTGTCATGTATGAAACTTCAACAAACAAGATCAATATGTATGTTGTTCAAAGGTCATGCATGATATGCAGATGCAATTTCCTTAATAAATTTGTAAGGCTTTTACAGAATGACTTCGGCCATAATTGTTGTATTAAGATATGTTGTATTATAAGAATGTTGTATTATGTAAAAGATAACTTAAAGGTATTTACTTGGTTAACTAATCTGAAATATCAAACGGCCTATGGAGGCAGTATACAAGGCACTTATCAATCTAGCGGTTGAGGTTTAAGGTTCGTGGAAGACAATTTGTTAATATTCGCATTGGTTATATATAATATTCGTGGAATAGGTAGTGTAGGGTTGTCTTTAAAAAAATAACTTATTTAAAATTCTATAAAATTAATTTATTATACTGTCAAAAAAAATAAAAATAAAGAAGTTGTAATAGTGTGAAATGATTAATGGTCTAATAAAATTGGAAAATATTATCTTTTTTCTTTAGCTTTATGAAATAAGGGTTGAAGTAAAAGAGACCACTACCTCAAATCTTAAGAGAATTTCAATGTCTCATGTGAATATGGCTAGTTACCTAAATACCTTTGAAAATATCACAATAAATTGTTCATTTACTTGGTGAATTGGTGTTTGGGTTAGTAGGTTATGAGCGCTTATAGTAGCCTAAGCTTATTTTTTTGATAAGCTCAAGCTATAAGAGCACACCGAGTGGAAGCATCTTCATCAAAATTCTTGCTTGAGAACATTGTCTGATGGCGTCCTCCCACATCGCGACAACGTCCTCCCACATCGCGACAACGTTTTGAACAGCGTTCTGAAGCGCCGTCCTGAATTAGACGATGCTTTCTTCTTCTTTTTTCTTCTTTCTCTCACACAACACTAATTAAGAAAAATCAAAATTAAATTTTGAGAACACTATAAACTCAATATCCTTTACACCCCCACTTTTTCCACAACATTTCCATAAAAACACTATAAAATGAGTGTCACCACAGCCTTTGCTCTAAGCGTTTGAGACACAAATATGTAACAACTTCTTGGGAGCTTGTTTAAAAAATAAGTTTTTGAAAAATAAGCTACTTGATATATATATATATATATATATATATATATATATATATATATATATATATATAAGCTCCACCTTCACCGATTTTACCTAACACTTACACAAATAATCATAAACTATAGCTTCCAGCTCCTAATATAAGCTTGAGCATCGATCAGGCTCCAACTACAAATTAGTTTTACTAAACACACCTTATTTTTGTCATGAAAATTACTTATCCCTTTCGTCCATAAGTTATATTACTTTTACAATTTTCCTCCTTGTTAATTTGTCCATGAGTAAGCAATAAATTCATTTAATCCTAAACTCTAATTTCAGCAAATCATCATCAAATCAAAATCAATAAGTGGAAAGAAAACAAAGAAAATGTAATTAACAAGTAGCAACAAAATGTAGACTGCTTCAAGTTTTTAAACCCTGACTACTTCGTTCTATGGATGACCCTGACAACGGTGGCTGTTCCATTGCCGGAGAGTTCATAATTCAGATATATGCAATTTTGTTATTTTGTTTTTAATTTCAATTTGATACAGGGTTAGTTTTTGTTGAGTCTTGTTTAAAATTCATTTTTACTTAACCGCTCATGTGATTAGTTAAACGGAAAAAAGGTCAGGGATGATAACACTGTGATGTACCCTTTTAAGCAATAAATTAATTATACTATACTAATAGCTTGGTAGTGTAAGTATTTAAAAAAATTTTATATAAAACTAGGAAGGATTAACACGCTAATGCCGATTAATAGCTACTACCACACCATTCACAAGTCAACGAATGCATAACAGTTTGTGATGTAAATGAATTGTTTTAGTTATGGTTCTTAATGATCAAGTTTTTGGTTTGACTAATTTTATCGTTTTTCTAATGATCAACTTGTAACATATTTTAATTGGTGTGTAGTGTGTACTTCATTGTAATTGTTGCATGTTAATGCTAGTTATCTCCCTCAATGTCTCAACTTCTAATTCCATTGTATTGTAAATCAGAATTTATATTTAGATTTAGATGTCTACTCCCTTAAAACATCCCACTTTAAGACGTAGAAACTGTCACCAACAAATTTTCAGAAGCAAGTTTTATCCTAAAAGGATTTCTTGGAAAGATATATCAAGGACAACTCTTGCTACTGGCCAATCTTGAGTTACGATACTTGTCAACATTTTAATTAAAAGCGATTATTAAATGGTCACGGGATATAGAAGTTCAATGTTCATATGAAAATCCACTATATTGTTCTTATTGTCGTGGTCAATTTTGAGTTACTATGTCTGCGTTTGCATATCATGTTATAGTAGCTAGTTTCTAATTTCAATGTTAAAAGCTAAGTAGGTCATGGTGCAATTTGGTTATGTTTCAATCGTTACTTATGGACGCGTGTAAATGGAATGTATCTATGCATATGTAATTGGGTTACAAGAAGGAAAGAATTTTGGAGTTTATGTGATTACTGCAGGAAGGAAATAAAAATGAATTAATGTCTGTTGACTTTTCTGAGTCAACAAACCACTTCAAAGAATAAGGATTGTCATTTGTTCGGAAGCTAATACTTAATGATTCTGAGTTCTGCAAGGAACTGATACAAATAATTGAAGTTAAAGGATGGCGTCATTTTACTATTGGTAATTCGATGACGATCACAGGTATATTTTGGAATTATACGTTGTTGGAATATAGTATTGGAAAGATTGGTATAAATCATTTTGTGAATATTTTTTGTAAGTGTAGCTTTCTTTTTTCGTAACAAAGTTAAATTTCAAAGATGCATCTTCTTCTTCTTATTCAGATAAAAGGCCGAATTAACAGCCTTAGCATACAGGATGTTTATGGACGGGTGATGATAAATCCACCAATGTTTTTGAAAAATCCATCATTATTGTGCAGTATCAGTTTGTACAGTATAAGCTTTTAATGCATCAACATGGTGGATCTATCAAAATATGTGTTGGAAATATCACCACGACCTGCTTGTCCTTTTGGAATGTTTACAAGAAAAGGCGTCAATAGAGCTCTGTTAGTAAATTGAACTTTTGAGGATATATGTTGAACAATCATCTCGTAGATATCGTAAAACTTGAGCTCGACACTTTTAAAGATTGGGTATACGTATTCAAGAGCAGATATGAAAAAGGTTTTGAACCATAAAAAAAGATCCAAACTGAACCAACAATGAATCTATCTATTCTAATAAGGGGGGTTTCGCTGATGTCATGAAGCTGATTTGTCAAGTCATGAGGTAGGTTTTGATACTGATGTGTCAAGCTGTGGTTAAACCGCTGATGTCATCAATATCTAATAATGAAAAGTTTGGTGCAAGTAATTTTGTGGTTTTTTTTATTTTCTTTAATTATTCAAAAAAGTTAATTTGAACTTTGATGTATTTTTCAAGAAATGCATGCCAATATCTTTTCAAAAAAAAAAAAAAAAAACGGCCCATTTGTCTTGGTATTAGAAATATATACTTTACAAGCTTTTAATTTAATTGGTTTATTGTGCCTCTTTCTCATACTGGTTTATTTACTGTGCCACCGCCACCGCCTTCTTTTCTCATAAGGAGTATAATTTGAATTCTTGCTTTGAGTCTTGAAAAGAGGTTTGCATGCTATTTTTTCCTTCCATACAATCGAGAATTCAACTTCAACATCTTCTCCCTCTCAACATCTTCATCCTCTTTCTTTTATCTTTTATCTTCTCTCTTTTTTCTTTTTGTTCTCACAGGTTTGTCGGGCTTTTCAGTGAGAATTTTTTTCAAAAAAACGCAACTGTTGATTCAGGTAAATACATGATTTTTTGTTTCGGAGTCACACAATGGCCAGGATTTAGGGTAATGGGTTATTTTTTTTCCTTCTTTTTTGAATTTGAAGATACATAGATAGATTATAAACTGGATCGTTTGTTTAATTAAAAGGGTTCGATGAAGTGTTAACAAGTGATTGATGAAATGTCTCAAAGAAAAAATTATTTCTCAGATAGTTGTTTGACACTCATTTGTTTTCTGTTTTGTTGATGATGAAATTTTTTCTAGATCAAGAAAATCAGTGGCTTATGATGTTACTTGCAGGAGTTCGTTCTCGAGAGTCTTGAATTCAAGCGACTCTTAAATTTTATCTCACTAGCTTTTAAATATGCAAGTTGGCTTCACACCTTTCATTTTTGTTTTAATATTTTCAGTTTTTGGTTATTAGTATGATACCAGGGTTCTAATTTATATATATGTGTAACACCTGCAAAATTTGGACGAAAATAAATTTCCAAATTACGTTCTTATTACTTGTATTTAGTATGAAATAGGACTAAGTACGATGATTACTTATATATATATATATATATATATATATATATATATATATATATATATATATATATATATATATATATATATATATAAACGTGTACGATTCGTTCAAATCGTATAAAATTGCGTCAGACAAAAATCTGACAAACCAAATACGAACGTTGGTGAAACAATTATTAAATAATGTGGTATTATTTAATTACACAAATTAATACTTTATATTATGTTTATAATATAACAAACGCATACATTTATTTAAAACGTTACCGAGTATTACGAAACGCGTCCAACCGACAAACTAAAGCAAAGTTATATTTTATAAATTAAAAACAAGTGTTTTGGTAAAATACTTCTGCTAAAATATTGAATAATATTTCGTATTTTAAAACGTCTACTTAAACGCGCGTAAAAATATATTTAATGTTTAAACGACCGGGAAACGAACACCGCACGGAGCGCAAACGCGAGGAAGCAAAAATTGGTGAGACCACACCTTGGTGGCCCCACCAAAACCGGCCAAGAGGTGAGGGGTGCCAACCCTCACCCTTTTGTTCACTTAAACACACAACACAAACACATACACTCAATCTCTTTCTCACTCAACTCTCTCATCCCCCTCTCTTCTACACCACCTCCACCGCCACCCAAAACCACCCAAAAGTACCATCAAATCAACTCGAAAAGCTAGGATCATTTGGAGAAAGATGATCACGACAACGAGAGCTACAACTTCATCTTTTCGGAATCTCGCGCTACGATTTGTAAGATCCGGAAAACTCTCGAAAACTTCTCGTTTTTGATTATTTTTCATATATGTTGTTCCCCTAGCTTCGTAATGTCCAAATATATAATTTAAACTTGATTTTGGAACATTGTCGGAACATTGTCGGTTTTGATGATTTTAAAGAAAACGACTTTTCAAGCATAAACAACACCAACTAATAATTTTTACCGACTCTATAAACCATTCTAAGACTTGTGTAAAAGTTTCGGGTCAAACCGAGGTCGTTTGACCACAAACCCGACCCTTGAAAACTGATCAGACCCTCTGCGTCGGATCAGGCCTGGACCATTTGCGACACAAGGTCTTACGTCGCACCTGTAACACCCCCAAATTTATTGATCTGCGGAAGCGAGTTTTTAGGTGTTACTAATCAATAATCACAAGCACAAAGGATACAGTGAACGACTCTATATGAGACGTTCAAAAAGTTATTACATTAATACATAAGTATTTCAAAATACAAAGCTCAAGTTCGAGTAAATTCCTAGAGATTCTAATACATAACAACTAGTACAAAAGTAATGTATAAAAATCTCCAAGCATGTAAATGCATGCGACTCAAGCTAATAAGCATATCCTACTGGGCATCCCTACTGAAGCTGTGTACCTGAGAATGCATTACTAAAACGTCAACCAAAAGGTTGGTGAATCTCACAGGTTTGTAAACAGTAATTTGAACACACAAGTGGTAATTGTATTTGTAAAACAGTAACCAGCCAGTAAGTAAATATAGATTGCAGGTAGTGCAATCGAACGATAACCTTTGCCATGAGCCACCATAGTTGAATCTTAACACGTCTGTAATATTTGCCCCCGTGAATGCTAATCCAAAAACAATCATATGAAACGAGTAATAAATGCCCGTTTATACAGTAACGGTTCGTGGTAATGCGTGCTACCCCAGGCGGGGATTGTCAGTCCCATATGGATCCATCTACTAAAACTCGCGCTTATCCTATAACTAACAACTATGATTAGGAGGCCTTCATTGGATTAAACGAAACTTATGCAATTGGTATATCAGTAAGTTGGTAATGTAAGTAAGTAAACATGCCAGCAAGTAAATATGTGTGTTCATGTAAAACAAGTAATGCATCTCACCCCTGAGTGAAAAATAGTAAAATAGGGGCTGTGAGACTCACCTGAGTCTAGCAGACGATGCAGAAATCAAGTAGCTGTAGTATCCTGAACTAGTAACCTTTAGCATCCTAATACACGTAAGGTTAAGTAAGTAAATGGAATACTTGTAAAGTATCCATGCTAGTTGTTCATCCAACTAGTTATGTCCAATGGTTTGTTTGTACCTTTTGTAAGTGTTTGTGTTTGTAATTTGTATAAGTGTGTACGGCCCGTTGTTGACGGCGTGTAATAATAATCTCGTTTATCATTATTATGTATTCATTGTAATTGTATACTTGTAAAGTATATTTGTATAACCGTAATTTGTACTGCTACGTGTAATGTCTGTACGAATGTAAGTTCGAGCTGGTGTAACCCTATGTGGGTGAAAGCTCTAAAGTGTACGAGTGTAAGCTCGTATGTGTGCGAGTGTAAACTCGTGAGTCGGTAATGAGTGTAAACTCATAAGTCGGTATCGAGTGTAATCCCGTGTAACTGTGAGTGTATTCAAGTGTAAACTCGAGTGTGTGCGCGAGTGAAACCTCGCGTTTGAGTGAGTGTAATCTTATATGTATTTGCGTATTGGTGTATACTTCCTAAAGTATAGGTTTTACAAGTACGAGTAGTGTCATACATTGTTTAGTTGTTATGCGAGTTCAATACTTGGTGGTTAAGTGTTCTTATGTAATTCTGGAAATTGCAACGGAAAGGTTATGTTTGTCCCTAACCTTGGATCTAGTACGAACCGAGTCACTCAATCGTTTGCGGAATCAACGATTAAGTTATAAACTAAACACACGAATAATCAATACGCAATGAATATCAAACGAAACGTATTATATTGAATAATAATCGGTCAGATTACAGGGATTTCGACAAATGGTGTTTAGGGTTTCGTCAACCCTAAACAGAAAACGAAAATACGTTTTTATACATAATCTGGCACCTGCGACATCGCACGCTACGTCGCAGGCCCAAGCCCATGCGACGTTGGCTACGTCGCAGGCCCAAAACCTGACGTCGCACCTGCGACGTTACACGCTACGTCGCAGGAGTCAGGAAACGCAAATCTAAATACAAACTACGAGCTAGACCAACTGACAGACACTAAACATGTACCAACAAACTCCCCCGTGTCTTCAGCTTGGTCTTCAAAAATCTTCTTTAAACCCAGCCCGCAGGAAACTGGCCGTCAGCATGAATTCCATTAGCCACACAAACAGTAACAACATTGTAAAACTGCTCGGCTAAACGTCTGTTGAACTCATTCTTCTGACCAACACGAATCCGATAATCATAGAGTTTTCTTAAATCTTTTTCATGAAAATTAATCAAACTCATCGGATCATACAGTCTAAACGTTGCTTGCTTCAAATTCCATATACCTCCAACTTCTGGCCACAGTTCAGAATCTGGAACGAAAGTAATAACCGCTTCACCAGTCTGTGGATCAAGTTCCCATTTTACAAGTCTTCTCAGAAAATAATAAGGAACTGGTTCCAGAGGTATCTCAGTCAAACATTTAGCAGGCGAATAGTGAACTTTAACCATAGGCTTCCTGGTGACTGGATCAATCTTCTTTTTCCACGTATACCGAGTTCCCAACGTCGGTTTCAATTTAGAATATGTCTTCGATAACACTTCCCGACGTAAATTTCTCTGAATGAACTCAGCATAATCATTCTCGAACGGATTAATCAATTTAAGCTGAGCTAATCGATTAATCTCTCCTTTTGGCAACGTGCTCAATCTATCAAAACGCATTCTGAAGTACTGAACTCCATCTTCTCTTTTAATCATAAAAGATTCCTCTGACACTTCCAGCTTTTAATAACTCCGGTATAATTTTGACTAACCCGGTACACTTGACATTTAACTGGAATAGGGACTGGATTTCGTCCCTTAGGCCACCATTTCTTATTTCTTTCTCTCTTTTCTTCAGCAGTTAATTTCTTCTTAGAAACATCAGAAGATTCAGTTTCAAGAACTGCTGAGTCCGGTGCCTGTGTCTCTGGAGCTGGAGTTGCAGCAGAACTAGATTCTCCATGTTGAGCTTTAGCAGGACTCTCATCTTCACTTGAATCAGATTCTATAATTGGTGCACCATCATAAGCTTCCCCAGATTGTGCATCATCATACGTTTCATCTGCATTCAACTGTTCCTCTTCAATAGAAACATCCTCATTCATCTCAAAAACATTCTCTGTTTCTTCCTCAGAGCCAACTCCACTGGCCATTCTCTGAATAAATGATAAGTCAGCGAATGAGTAGTCAACTGCCAGCGGTCTCGGTTGCCCTGGAATATCATCAACACAAAAATAATCCAAACGAGAAATATTTTCATTAACATTTTCAATTACAGGGTTGGGATTTACAGACGCAGGTTCACTTGACTCTAAAGTGGGTATCCCAGACCCAGACTCCCCCGAGGCAAGTAACCTGCCTTCCAAAACATTAACCCTAAGCTTCGTTTCCTCAAGCTCCTTAGACTGAACCTCGATCAACGCAGCTTGTTCAGCAATCTTTTCGTCTTGAGCCTCCAGCTTTTGTTTCATCTTCTGCATATCTTCCATTATCTTTTGCATGAATGCTGGAGTCGGTTGAATCTCAAAATCAGCTTGCTGTTGTGGATTGACTGGAGCTCTGGCTGATGAAGAACGACGAACACGACGAGGAGGACGATAAGTTTCATCAGCAGAATCATCACCGTCTCGTGTACGTTTCCCAGTATCCCTTGGAGGTACATACTTACGTCCTTGTCTGATCCGACGCTTAATCCTCAGATATCTGAAAGAATCGGTAATCCGGATACGTTCCATCTCAGAGGGATGCGGAACAGTACCGTCCGAGAGCTCAGGCGTCGGACCCCCATCCTGAGGACCTACATTTTCTGCAGCTTCAGAATCGGAACCCTCAATTGTGTCGTGAGATGCTGAGTTGTCTGAGTCAACATGACCAAACTGCTCAATATTTTCCAAAAGAGCATCCACATTCT